>LOEQ01001667.1:16151-27862 GCA_001685075.1 Bramus lutescens | reverse complement strand
GATTCTTTATTAACCAATGAAAATAACACATAGACAGATGACCCTCCTACATCACACAAAGCTTATTACTACTTAACGAATGCCTGTCCTTAACTTGGCTTGCTTCTTGCCAGCTCTTCTTATCTTAAGTTATCCTGAATACCTTTTGCCTCTGGACTTTTATCTTTCTCTCTTTCTGTATACCTTTCTTTCCTCCTTACCCCGTGGCTGACTGACTGGTTGGCTGGCCCCCAGTGTCCTCCTCTCCTCGTTCTCTTGAGGCTTAGTCTCCTTCCATTTATCCTCTCTGCCTGTCAGCCCCTCCTATCCTTGCTCCTGCCTCACTATTGACTGTTCATCTCCTTATTAGGACCATCAGGTGTTTTAGACAGGCACAGTAAGACAGCTTCACAGAGTTAAACAAATGCAGTGTAAACAAAAGTCACACACCTGAAAATAGTATTCCCCACAAGTTGCTGAAGAGATTATCATTTTCAGGCAATTATCTGCTTCTTATCTGCTTCAGTAGCTGTGCCAAGTAGAAGAATCCGGCCAAGGCTGAGAAGAGAGAGGGTGTTCCCTTTAAAAAAGTTGACTGATCTATTGGTCTACAAACTTTATGGAAGTGATTCTAGTAATTAACTGTAGGACAAAGGGCTTTCTAGAGATTCCATAGTTTGTAAAGTGTGTACTATACCAGTGTAAGACCTGAGCCCAGATGCCCACCACCTTTGGGAAATCCAGATGACTGAACATGTCTGGACCCCCAGCTCTGGTGGGGGTGAATCCAGAGACTCACTGGTCAACCACTAGCTGATACGGCAAGCTCCCTGTCTCAAAACATGAGGTTAAGTGATCAAGGGAGCCATAAATATCAATCTGTGACCTTCTAGTGTATGTATGAACAAGGAAGCACACACAGACTTATATTACCGACACATACACAGATAACTACATACTCAAATAAATAAGGAAACAATTTTTAAAAAGTATTGGAACCTTCTTGGTGACCTTGAACTTGTAAAGAAAAGCATTTGTGGAAAAGTACCCTTAAGGTACCTGATCTTTTTATAGAAAATACATAGTAAAAATCAAGAACCATCACACACACACACACAGAGAGAAAGACAGAGAGACAGAGACAGAGAGACTATCTTACAAAATAAATGAGTTATTGAGTTTCTGTGAACTTTCACCTTAATTACTACATTAGATTTGGAAGCCATGGCACATGAGATAACTGAAATGTTGAAATGATGTGATTTCAGCTGATTTCCAGAATCCACCCTTCAGTTGCAACTTTGCCATTCTCTTCATTTAAAGATAGATGAAATAGTCTGGAAATAAAAGTATAAAAACAAACAAAACTCTAGTGTAAGAAGGTAAAATTTCAGCTAAAATTTGAAACTTCAAACTAGTGGAGTGAAATACAGAGAGGAATCCCGACTTTTCTGGACATGAGTGAGGAGAGAGCCAGGAGGCTTGAATAATTCTAGAATACAGGGATCCAAGAACGTATCATCGGAAGAGAACACTGATTTGGGTGTTTTGTGTACTAACACAAGAGGCTTAAAAGCATCTTCCAATACGACCAAGAAGACAATAATGCAAACAGATCCTAGCTGCAAAGTCTAGACTCTGAGATGCTTCTGCTGTGTGGAGATGGCCTCTTAATCTTAAATTATTTACTTTATTGTTTTATTTGACTCATTTTTCCTTCTAGTCGAACTATACAATTTCCCATGATAAAACGAAAGCTCACCCAGTATTAAATTGGCTTTTACAACATCCAAACTTATAACTTATCTTTAATGCAGCAGAAATTTTTCTGAGGACAATGGTCCATGTTTCCGCAACAACGCAAACGAAAACAGCCTTTCCCATTCCATTACTGAAACATCTGTCTAATTGTGCAGTGTTTGGAAACACACTCGTAGCTTGCCTGGCTTGCTGTAGCAAAGCACACTTACTCTTGCCCACATGAACTCCAACTGTGCATTAAACACTTGGAGGTCACAGAACAGGATAATGACCTTTGAGATCCTAACTACTGTGACACCATCCTTGCCAGGCAAGAATACTACTGCTGCAACCCCATACTTAATACCTATTGTTAGAAATTCCAGCTGCAGTCAGCAGCTAGGGATATGGAAACCAACATCCTTCCAACTTAATAGAAGAGACAACCTTTTTAATGAAATTTTTGCTTGCTCTAGAGAAACAATGCTTCCCACTTGCTGACTATGCATGCATTTCAACTTGTATTTTTCCTAACCAAAAAAAAAAAAAACATTTTACACATCTTTAATCAAAGTCTCTTTTTCAAAACTCAGACTACTTGGCAGTCTTCCATTCACTCGTTTGTTTATCTTAAATGCCATATCTGTGAGACTTTTACTAATGCCATATTTAAGAGCACCAGAAAATGGAGGGACCCCAGTAACCCATGGAACTTGGTTAGGACATTCTCCAGGGTAATGTTCATTTTGGATTACTGGCCACACCTGGCTGAACACATGACAAGGAAGAGTGTCCAAAGTCACAGTGATCTCCTTGTGTTTCCCAGCCAAGCTTTCATAAAGATTTGGGTGGTGAGCTTAACAGCAAAGCTGGCTTAGCTTGGCTGGCCCTTGCTATTTTGAGAAAATACTCAAAGGTCCTTCCCGTCATAAAACACTGGAGAGAGGAAAGCTAGGAAAAGTCCAACTTTAATTTCTTGAATTTGCACTTACAAAAACACACATCTTCACTAAAATTAAGAAGACTTGAGAATTTGGCTCTCAGCAAAATTCCACTCTTTGGGATAACAGGATTGAATGCAGATTTCTGCTGTGGGCAAAACCTCACTATTATTTCTAGACAATGGGCTTTCTGTAGTGAACATGGTGGTACTCTGCACACAAAATGGCCACAAGCCAATTCCCAGTTTTCTCCACTGAGTTTGCCAGATTGGCCAAAGGAGAGAATATTTTCATACAGGCTGGTAATGTGTCTGATGAAACCTCGGGGAAATTATTCTAGTTCCCATTTTCACAAAGGGTGAATGACAGTCTGAGCAGTCTGGGGGCTATGAGAAAATACATATAATTGCTTCTAAGGGCTTTAGTAGTGACCCAGTGTTTCTTTAATATCTGGAGTGGCCCTACCCTTGCAGAAGTTCCGCATGCGCATCTGTGATCACCAGAAGCTCATTGCTTTCCTGACTTTTAACAGCTTGGTGCATCACCTGATTCAAATGAAGAATGTGAATCTGAGTTAAGGAACTGTGACCTGAGACTCTACACTTAACAAGCACTATATGTGTAGTGTCGAGATGACTGGCCTTCTGACCAGACTCTGAGGAGCAGCAAGGAATGACCACACACATTTTACACAAGTAACTCACCAACAAATACTCAGCACACTGAAATGAAGAGTAATGGGCAGACTGGAACCCCCACACCGTGGAATTGTATCAATCAATAAATCATTGATGCATAAAAGAAGCTGGATAGATTTCAAGTATATTATGGGAAACGGAAAGACTCCAATCCCTAAAGTTGCATACTGTTCAATGTGTTTGTATACTAGCTGTTCAATAATAATTTTAGGAATAAAGAATTGGCTATGTGCTTGTTAGTGAGGAGATCTAAGCTCAGCAGCACAGTGGACCAAGATTTAATGTGAGCAAACGGCAAACAAAAAGACACACTCAGGTTCTTGCTTCTGCACAACTCAGTCAACCTTAACTTAACCATAATACTCGTTAACTTTATTTCCAGCTCACCCTTTCGACAACCTCACATGGCCAATGAGACTAGGACATGTGGGAATATAAAGAATCCTTAAATTTCTGATTTTATTTATTTAAAATAAACATAAACAAAATTGCTTAAAACCAACGGACATTCTCTCCTCTGAATTGTAACTGAATGCATGAAGTATTTTAAATTTGTAGGTGATACATCCAAACCAAGAACACTATCAACAGTCAGCTACTGTCTGATGGCACCTCTTGCAAGGGATTTTTGTGAAAAAAAAATGTCTCCTCCTTGGCAAATCTACAGGCTTCTGCATGGTTTCTTTTATTAGGGGTACCTTTCGTCTCCCCCCAGGCACATATGACTTGTTTTGGCAGCAAAGTGTACATGATTAAGCTAGACAAGTCAATCTGCCAAATACTTTTGATTTACTTACCCACATACGTTCTTTCTAGTCCTCTCGGGGTTCTTAACACCACAGTGTTGGCCTTTATAGATAGTAGCAATAGACTAATTTGTATCCCTACAAGAACTCAGTAAAACCAAAACTCTACTCTTATAGTTTCCCTATGGTCAGATCATTGCAAGTTGCTCCTTTGTTAAATTATTTTAAAATTGTTCATTTTGAGTGTGCCACCTGCTCCTGGTTGATACATAGTGTGGGGAAGTATTTTCCTTTTGTTTAGTGCCAGATATTTACTCTTTTTACCTTGCTTTCATCCAAAAGTACTTAAGGAATCTGTTCCTGCCTAAGGGACCATAGGGAATGTCAGGTAAGGATGCCTCAGACTGACTTTATCTCCCGAACAAAAGGTATCCATAAGATGATGACAGTTTATCATTTCCCCTCCTTTCATAATTTAGACGTTTGGGGTAAATGAGTTTCCCCAAGTGAAGCATCAGCCTTAACTAGCACCCAAAGAAAGAGAAGGAGTGGACACAAAACTGTCAAGAGTCAGGGTTAGATAACATCACTGGTCAACAGTACCACATTATACTGATGCTCTTTAGACTTCTCATTAGCAATGCTGTATGCACCAGGAGGCTTAAAGCTCTGTTAAACGGGTTTTCTTAATCTGCAACTAAATCATTCCAGACTGATGGAGCGGTCTATCTTTACTGCAAATATAACCCTGTCACATTCATATGCAAGGAATGCATCATCATCTACAGAATAAACTCCTAGAGCAGCAGGCACCATTTTTGTGATGCTGCTACAGACTCAGTTTCCCCACTTTCTGTGTTGCACCCTGCATGCCACACTTTTCCCTCCAAGATCTTGGAGTTTTTTCACAACACCTGCTCTTTGATCTTGTTTGTATGTAAAAGGCTTTGTCGGGGACATCGTTCTGATCAGCCTTGTCTACTTTCTCTCTTACTCATATTGAAGAATATAGTCAATAGACTAGGTCTGCAGATCTTTGTTCACCAAGAATCTATCGTGAGTTCTTCTAGAAGTGTGATTTAGGGAATTGTTTTCGTGTGGTGCGTTACTATACTCTGTATCTGTGTAACAAAATACCAGATGCTGACCTACTGAGAGCAAATTTCACCCCCACTTCAAAGATGGGACAGCATCCTGAGCTTGGAACCTCTTTCCATTTTTAATCCTGTCCCTCACAAAAATATTTCCAGCAAATCCATCCTTTGGTTCCTGCAATTTGGAAGTGCTGAATAAGAACCAAAACTCATCTTCCCAAAAGCCTCATGGTTTGGAGAAAACTGAAAGGTAGATTTATAAGTCAAAACAACCTGAAAATTCACATCGATGCATAAATTATTAGGGCAAGAGTCTTAGAACTGTGGAGACGTGGGCTTGAAGTTTCCATCCACCTAGCTCACTTTTCTTTCATCTTTAGTGAGGGTTCTAGAAACCGTCCCTACTTCCTGTTCCCACATCCCCCACACTCTTCTCAGAGGAAGGCAGTGCAGTGTGGCTTCTGATCCAGTTTTTCTGGTGACGCTCTTCGTCCAGATGTTTCCAATTCCCTCCACGGTTGCTCAAGCTCAGGGATGTGTGCCAATCCTTATCTCACTTGACCATTGAGCATTCCCCAGTATGGACCACTGTGTCCTTTATGCAATTCCCTTCTGGTTTTTTTCTTCAAACTTTCTTGGCTGATTTTTCTTCGCTTTCCTAGACTCCTCTAAATATTTGCATTTCTTGGATCTCCATACACTCTCTTCTCTTTATGTTATCACTTCTTCCTCTACATACTACCCTTGGCTCACACTCCCCAAGGCTGAGATTTCTGCCACTATTTACATGTTAGCTCATCTCCCAACTGGCAGTACTGCCTGTGCCTGTTCTAAATACAGTCTTTGGGGTGATCTCTGCACAAGTTGTCTGCAATCTTGATTAAAATTTTTCTCACAACCCTAGAATAAAGGCTGACATCCTCCTCCTCATGTTTTCTTGTAGAATGTAAACTAGCCCACCCCTTCCGGTAAGCTCTCACCGACTCTCCCTTATTGCCATGAGCGGAAGGGTGATTCATTTATCCCTGCTGAACTATGATTTTAGAAGAGTCTGTCCCTTCTGAATCCTCATCTGACTTCAGAGACACACATTCCATGGTTCTCTCCTGCCAGGTGGAAGGTCTCTGCCTTTATGGGAAAGTGCGAAGTTTCAATGAAGGTTTGGAATGTTAGCAGACCACATATGCAAATCATCTGCCCTGGGCTGAAATCAGCAGCCTACAGTAATGAAGATACAATCGCATTGGCACGTTCCTGACTCTTGACTCCTAATAGGGGAAACATTGATAAGAAAGCCGCATGCCTCTTTAAAGAATGTTTCAAAAATTGGAGAACTCTGATGGAAAGCCTGCCCACCTATGACTCAGCGTGACAGTTAACCTCAACTGTCAACTTGACATAATGAGAATCGCCCAGGAGATGAGTCTCCAGGCCTCCAGGGAGGGCTTTTCCAGGTAGGGTGAAGCGTAGGCCATGTCCTTCCATGAGCTTCCATGCCCAGGCTGGGTTTTAAAAAAGAAAGAGCAAGCTGAGTGCCACTTCCATGTTTCTCTGCTTCCTGGCTGTGGGTGCAATGTGACCTACCACCTCAAGCTGTGACCACGATGCCTTCCCTACCACAAAGGACTATAACCTCAAACTACACAGAGTTAAAGCTTCCTCCTGAAGCTGTGTGTCAGGTGTTTTAGTCACTGTAATGGGAAAGGTAAGTCATGGCTATACACTCAGCTTCCCACTGAGAAGTTCCTCTTACCCCTTGCCTTTGCTCTTTAGTGAGGGAACCTAAAAATCACCAGTGAAGTAGATTTCTTCAGACAGACTGGATTACCAAGGCATCGCTCCTCCTGAGGCTGTGGATTTAGTTGCCAGCAGAGAAGAAACCCAGCCTGTCATTCCGTGCAGGAAGATGCCCATCCTCGTAGGAGACTGTAACTTAGAGTACCTGCTGACCACGGTGGAACGGTTACCAAAGCCAGTAAGCGCAGAGATCCTCAACCTATGTGTAGGTTGCAACCCCTTCAGCAAACCTCTATCTCCAAAAATATTTACATACAACCCATAATAGTAGCAAAGCTACAGTTATGAAATAGCAACAAAAATAATTTCATGGTGGGGGGTCACCACCACAACAAGAGAAACTAAAGGGTCACAGCATTAAAGTTACAAACCACTGACTTAGCAGCACGGGTAACCTTTTATATGATGTTTCTTAAAACCAGAATGAGCTGTTCAGTGGTTTCTTTCCTCTTCTTTCTGTATAGTTCCCCTGCATGATTTCAGACCCAGCTGGGAAAGAAATGTCACTTCTTAATCATGGAATATTTTCATCTGCTTCAAGTTGGAAATGGGAGATGGCTGAGATTCTAACAGAAATTATATGGAAGCTTCTGGACCTCTCTTTGACTCCAACACCATTTAAAAAGCTGTGAGTGACTGTATGCGCCATGAAACCCAGTGTTGAAAGTCATGTGGCTTCTGAGAGCAGCTTGGGTCAGTTAGTCTCACCAAAACAGCTTCCAGTTCAATTAAAGACCCCGTCTACAGGAAATAAAGGTGAGAGCAGAAGAACATATTTTATGTCATCATTAGCCTCCATGTGGCTATGCAACCTGCATACCCATGAGCACATACTGCATGTACATGACCTTTCCACACACACATGTCCAAAGTTTACAAAGAATGCTAGTATCAAATGCCTTGGAATTCTCATACTGTTCTTGTTAACATGAGGTCCCAAAACGCCGAGATCTCTATAACTCCATGAGATTTACCACTGGGCTTCCAATGAGTGGATGCTAATGCATGGCAACTTGAGAGTGTCGTGACAACTGTACACACCTAGCACAGCAGCCAACCAAGGCACAGCAGCCTGTGCTCATCTTGTGGAATCGCAAGGTAAAATTATATCATTTATTCTAGCGGCGGTGCTAGGTATAATTTCTAGATCACAGAAAGATAAATATCTTCAATTGGATCAGAAAAATGGCTCAGAATAAGGAAGCTATGTCACAATTCTGTTAAGTTAAATTCCATCCTGCCATTGAAACTTGGTCTCAAACAAAATGGTGATTGCAAGACTGCAAAGATCATAGCCTCTAAGGAAATGCTTTAAGGAGAGAGGGGACTTAGCTCACACAGCATAGCTCTCGCCCATCACAAGCTTTGAAAGCAGACATTTTAGAGAAAGGTTTCTTGGAGTTTGGGAAGCATGCCAAAGGACTAACACCTGAACTTGACTGGAGTGAATTCTTTTCATTCTCTTTGTGCTTCCTTTTCAAATACTCTAATTTCACTTGTGTTAAAAAAAAAGTAATCAAAACAGGTGATATGACTTTTTCTGTGTCTTAAATTTTAAAAGTCCCATCTGTCACTAATTACACATTTATTCCATTATGCAGTACGATGAAAATAATTGCTTGAGGTTTTTTGTTGACAATTTAGAGTTTAAAGTAAATACTAATTATTTTTGCTATAACTATGTATTAAATTAAACAATTCACTGCTAGACACTTTAAGGCTCCAAATAATTTTATTAGAGCCACATAAGAAAGCAATTATATAATTGGCGACACATATTGCCAGTCTTAGACATCCATCTTATAAAGTTGGAAGCCTTCTTTCTTTCCTTTTCAGGTTTTCTTAGTGTGGAAGCGAATATGGCTACTTCATGCGAACTCTGCAGCATTTTCTCATGATGTCTGTGGCCTTGCGGGCCAGCTGTTTGGCTCAGTCGTCCTACTGAAGCAGTCACTCCTCACTTAGGTCGTAACTAGAAGAGCCTTAAGATGAAAACCAATATTAGTCTGATAACGGCTGATCTCTACTTTCAGTTCTTCTAGAAATTAAAATCTCTCTCCCCAAACTCCAACCAGAAGTTGCTGTGAATTCCATTTGGAACTTGTGCTAATAATAATATTTTCTGGAATAATGCCAACAGGTTTGGATTTAATTAAATATGTTGCTCACTGAAGCATCTGTTTTAAACATTCATCCATGGCAGCTCCTCTGGGATGTCCAAATGGGAGTGTTTTCACTCCACGACACTATCCTAACGTGTGTTTGGGAATTTCTGAATAATTAGTTGGGCTTTGTTTTGGGAGAATTCGCCAGGATGAAAAAGCAGTTCTTCCCTCGAATTCCAGTGATAGATGGAAGCCAGTCAGGGAGGAACAATCAGTCACATAGGCAGCCTTTGAGAGGCTCTTAGGCAACGCACGGTATTAGGAGTCAAGTTTTTCTTCATGTTCACACATAGCTCCTATTATCATTCATGAGTGTTATTCACTTATCAAGCTAAGGGTGCATCCCTTCCCAATTAGGCTAAGCTGCTTTTGGCAGAAAGCCACTAAAAATAGCAGGCACTGAGCTGCAGAGTGGATGACTAACCTTTCAAGAACTGGAAGCCACCTTTGAGACAGCTATGAGTGACATGACTTGACCGAAAACATTAAGAAAATTTCTGAATCTGTGGCTTGTTTTGCACTCCAAGCAAGTGATGACCAAGAGCTATCTAAAATGCCACAAATCTAGTAAAACGATGGTTTATTATTACTATTGTACATGTGTATGCATATGTGTAATCTCCCATGTGCCACAGCACGTGTGTGATGGTCAAAGAACAGCTTGCAGGAGTTAGTTCTCTCCCTCCTTCCGCAATGTGGGCCCTGGGGCTGGGGCTCAGGTCATCAGGGTCATATGGTAAGAGCTCTTACTCACTCGGCCATCTTGTAGGCCCCAAGTGGCACAATTCAAAGGTTTCATTTAATGTGAACTCCTAGCCTTGAATTCCATGCAGTTATAACTGAGTATTTCTTACCACTGCATCCTTAGCGCATAGACTAGCACAAGGTTTAGGAGAACACAGCAGAGAGTCATTGAATGAATGAGCGATTAGAATATGCAAGTCAATAAGAGTTTGTTTTGTGCCTACTACTAGGAGCGAGGTACCATTAGGACAAGGGACAATCAAATGTGAAATATCTATATTTACATATATGTACATGTAAATGAGAGAGACTGATTCTGATGTCAAGGAGTTCACAATATCTTAAGTGATGCTAACACAGACAAAACCATCCTTTATAGTGTTGCCAATACAGTGATAATGGAATGCGTAAGATTATTAGCACAGAATTGGGTTTAGATTAAGTCCTATAACAAGGATGTTTCATGATGTCTTAAACTGATCTACAAGTAAGTGCTAAAGTTTTGATTATCATTCAGATAACTCAAATAGATAATTCCTCAGAAATTTCTTTGAAGCTGGCATGCTGATTTTGAGGAATACATTTCAAAAGAATGTATGAAGCCATCACCTGCACAATTAACCAAGAACCAAGTAGATGGTTACTGACTCTTTGGGGTTGTGGTAGCTGAATTCTGGAGAGAGTGAGATGATGCACAGGACTAGACAAAGGCAAGGCATGAGATGTTAGGTACAGCTTTCTGTGCTAAGGCCGAGGCAATGCACAGGATCCTCTTCTAACAGGTGTGATTCTTGCTTTAAAAACACCGGAAGCTGGGCTGGTGCTCAGAGTTCCAGCAATGGCAAGACAACCATGGGGCACAAACTTTCTCTGGTGAGTGGGTATAGCAATGTGCTGTGCATTGGGATTCAGCGATTCTTGCAGGAAGAACACATCTGTTTCTAAACTAATCCAAAGTCTCAGTCACTGTGGTCAAAAGACAAACTTACGTGTGCACACAAACCTCATCACTTATCTATAAAAGAGTGCCTTGAACAAGGGCCACCAAATCCTTACAGATTGCTTTTTGTCTTCTCTGAGTTTAAGACATTATGTTCTGGACTGATTGGGCCTCTCTCTCACTTATCTCCTTCCTCCCTTCCCTCTTCTTAACACTCTGAAGACAGAGCACGCCCTTAAGGCTGGATATAATACCATCTTAGTCTTTTAAATTCTCAATTTAACAATAATTTAAAGCACATAATAGATGCTCAAGAAGTGTTTAGTAAGTGAGTGAAGAAATTGGGTGTCATCCATGTAATAAATGGCGAGTGCTTTTTATATTTTAGTGACTGAAGAAACAATGCAAGACATCGTCCATCTATAACAATTACGGCTTCCCTCAGAAGACAAAGCCTCCTCCTGTGTAGCATTACAAACACATACACTCACTTAATCATTGGAAGAACTCTGGTGCCACACACATAATAACAATAGCATCTGTCATTTGTTGAGGGCTTTTTATATGACCCACATTTTAATTGGATTATTTCATTTAATCTCTGTAGCAATTAGGAAGCAGATACTAAAGCTACTTCCTCAGTCTGAAAATGAGGAAACAGAGTAGTTAAACAACTTACCTTAAGTCTCCAGTCTCGCATCTAGTAGGTAACTAAGCCAAGAGCTGACTCCATGGCATTTCTTTCTGGAAATGGTATTTCAACAATGTGGCAGAAACAGGTTTGTTTTCCACTGTGTGTCAAATGTGTTCCTTCTCTCTCCTTTCCTCTCTCTCTCTCTCTCTCTCTCTCTCTCTCTCTCTCTCTCT
>LOEQ01001666.1:203754-214619 GCA_001685075.1 Bramus lutescens | reverse complement strand
CACACACACACACACACACAGAGAGAGAACTCAGTGAAGATTAGCTGCTATAGCTTACAGCAACAATTCAAAGGTTCACAGAGCCCTGTAGGCAGTGCCTGGTTTTCTTGTCTTTATATACATGAAACCTTGTACAATTCCCAGAATGCAATAATCAAACCTTGGCTTTAAAAGTTGTGAAATGACAGAAAAGACAGAAAGAGGAAAGCAGAGAGGAGGAGATGAGAAGAAGTTTATTGCACAAGGCAGTAAGAAATGCAAAAATAATTATAATACTAAAATGAGCTGTAAGGCCGAAGCCTTTTCTTACCCGACGCATGCTTCCTCGTTCATTCATTCAGTCTAAAGACACAGAGTGAAGAACCAGGCTGAGGTAGTGCTGAGGAGACAGAGCCAACCTCCAGAATCTCATTATTCACAGTAGAGGAGGACGTTCATGCAGGAGGCAGGGCAGGGTGACTGAACATAAAATCGCCATGTTTGGTTTTCAGTGAAGACTCTAACATAAGGTGCAGTGGGTAGTGAGTCACATCTAAGTCTAGAAGGAAGAGCTTCCTTGACCGTCCGGCATCACACAATCAAAGCGGTCATGGGTGCGTAGGTGACAGGCTAACCCTGCGCTTTCCCTTGTCTCCTTTGCTCTAGTTTGTATGTCCTGTCTAGATCACATTATTGATCATTTGCCTCTGCTCCTGTGTCTGTTGGAGCCTAGCTTGCCTGATGATTGCACCTGCCTTGTTCCTTTCAGACTCCTCAGTAGAATATTTCAGGGTCCGTGTTCTCCCACAGGTAGCCACAGGCAAATGTGATTGTTAAAGACTTGAAACGGATACTTCACTGAAATTATAAAACACACACACCAGACTCTAAAGACCTCTAGGGAAAAAATCTTATTAATAATCTCATATTGCTTATAGTTGATAGTATTAATAGCTTGAGTTAAATAAAATATATTACTAAAGTTAGTTTTACCTGATTTTTCATTGTGACTATTCTGACTTAAATTGCACGTGGGAGTCATATTTGTAGCTTACAGAATGTTTCTGTTAGATAGTAAAGTTGTTTGATATATTTTTGCCAAATGAATGAATGGGTAACCAATAATGCCCACAGGGTTCTAGAAAAGCTAAGAGCACCTTGTTCTGTATATCATGAGCCTAAAGTCACATTTCCTTGCTAATTGGAACATCCCCAAGTGTAATATATATGCTACAGTCCATGTTCCTGGAGATAAACCAACAGTAAGATTTTATAAAGCATCTTTTCTCAAAATACCCTATTTTCCTTGTCCACCCCCCCCCAAAACTATGAGGAGAAAGAAGTAAAAAAAAAAAGTAGTCACCAAGTGTGGAAAAGCAACGAAGATTATGTTCTTATTACAAGATGAAAGCTTCTTTATAGAGTACATCCAAGCAGGCCAAAGCGAAAGGGTATGGAGAACGTGCATTATATTAAACCATGAGTTATTTTATGGAGGCCTGAGACTGTGGGGAGGAAATGAGAGGGAAAATTACAGAGGCAATAGAAGAAAACGGAACTTTATAGCATTTGGAGATAATCTGAGAAGAAAAATGCTGGAAGTAATGCTTTTGATGAAAAGAAAAAAGGCCCAAGGAGCCAATAACTCTATAAGTTGTATGAATTCACACCAACTATATGGAGGAAGAAAAAAATTAGAAGAGAAGAGGGAGGGAAGACACATCCCACAAGTCAGGAACTCATTCAAAAACGGGAACTGTGGTGATGTCTAGATTGTGGGATTGTAGCTCTCTGTGGTTTTCTCCATGTTCCCGAAATTCCTCTAACAGAATTCCACTTCGTAATCAGACTCGAAATGCAACAAATGAGCAAAGGGATGGTTGGGATAATGATGGACCGGCAAGCCAGAAAGAGAATGGAGAATCCGGAGTCAAAAACCATCAGGTGGCTAAGCAGCCTGACACACAGGAAACTGAGATCAAATAGCCAGAAGAATGATGGAGTGGGTACCAGCAGGGAGTGGGCCAATGAAAGAGCACAGGCAAGAAATCAGGACCCACCCTTCAGAGCTTGAGGTGACAGAACTAAGGGAACAAGACAAATGAGCCAACTTTCAAAGCTAAAATGATGATGGATAGACCTGGGAGCAGCAGTGGCCTAAAAAGAAAAAAAAAAAAGGATCCTGAAAGAAGTTACGAAGTTTATCAGGCTTTTTGGGTTCTGTTTTGTTTTTCTGAGGTTAGGAGAGAAAGCAGGGAGTAGTTAGGTAATTGTATACATAGCGCTTATTAAATGTTGAGGTCTTCAAACATAAAGATCTAGTGAGTACAAGGAAGTGGATCAAGACTTTAATGTCTTTCTTTTCTTTTGTGTGCGCTTGTGTGCATGTGTGTATGCATGCATGTGTGTTCAAATGTGTGTAGGTGCACAGGTGTGTACAGGTGCACGTGTATGCATGCATGTGGAGGCCAGAAGTTGACATTGGATGTCTTCCTCCCACACATGTTTTAAGACAGATTCTTTTGTTGGGACGCAGAGCTCACTAATTCTGCCAATCTAGGTAGCCAGCTTTCTCTGAGGAGTCCCTGTCCTTGGCTCAGGAGTACTGGGCTTGCAGGCAGGCTACCACGCCCACCAGCCAGGTACATGGGTACTACATGGGTACTACATAGGTACTAGAGATCCAAACTCTAGTCCTCAGGTTAACACAGCAAGTGCTTAATCCACTAAACCATCTCCCCAGCCTTGATCTGTTCTTTATAAGACTGTAAAATTAGCTTTGGAAATCATTTATCTCTTTATGACATATATATATATATAGTCAGGGGTTAGAAGGAAAAGATTAAGAAGAGGTTTAGCTCTGCAACGTTCTCCTGCTGATCTAGGCTCCTGTACCTATGAGATGGGCCAATAAGACGTACATTAGCCAAAGGGAGAAAATTCTCAAAGCTCAGTGCATGGAGTTGATGTGAATGTCTGAAGATATTTCTACATTTCCGGTGCTTAGAACATAATCAATATTTGAAAAATAATATGGCTGTAAGGGGCTTCAATCACCAAGGAAGCTGTGACTAATGTATAAGGACTAGATGCCATAATTCTATGTACTTTTTTTTCAGCTGTAATGAAGACATAAGAGAGTTCAGATGACCAGGAGGCTACCCATCTTTCAGTTATATTCAGGTAAAGTCAAGTCAATCAGAGAGAGGTAAAAAAATGACATCCGCGCCGATAAAGACAGACCTAAAACCCTTCCACTTTCTAAACAGTATTATCAGATTTGACTGTGGTCATTGGTACCCTACCTGCATGCATATTCATACAACACAGTTGGGTTGTTGTTGTTGTTTTTTTAATAAGTAGTTTTTGAGTGTCTGAATGCCCTTCTTATAAATACCTTATATAGCATTTTTGGTAAATATTTGTCTATATAACAGAAACCACATTAGGTAGAAATCCAAAAATAGTGAAGATATGGCTACCTTACAAATCACAAATTTGATATCAAAATATTCTAAGGATGAAAATTCAAGAAGTCCTAAGGCACTTTGTGTGGATAAATTTAAAGAAAAAAAATAGGGAGTCCATCTTGGGTATGAAGACACCAACCCTTTAGGGGATGACTCCAAGACATAGCTTTAAATACCAGAATAGTTACATCTTTCCCCTTCGTATTCAATTTAATCTTCTTATTTTTATTTAAGGAAGAGTTTTGCCCGTTAAGTGGATAAAACTTAAGGTTATCCATCCAAGGAGTAGGAAATGAAGGTTCTCAATTTGATGGACAACAGCTCAGAGATCCCTGATGTCCCAAAATATTAGGTTTCTCTTCTAATAATGTTGGAAATATTGCCTACTGTCATGGTTAATCTGAGCCACAGCACCAACTGATTGCAGGTGACAGTCACAGAGCAGTGCCCACGTTGGTTTCCACACCCCGTCAAATCCGCTATAGATGCAGGGCGAACGCGAGCGAACTGTGATACCAGCTTTCCTGGTGGCTAATAGATTGTGACACGGAAGAAGGAAACCTTTATTTTAATTCAAAAAACAAAAGCCAAATAGCAAAACTTATGTACGTGCTGAACTTTTTTTTTCTTCCTTCTTAGAGCGGGAAACATTGACTTGCTAACAGCTCTTGGCTGGCATCAGGGGAAAGTGGAGGAAGACACACAAAACATTTTTCAAATCAAAGGCTTGAATTATTACACTGAGTTCATGAGGTTTCACAGGCATCTAGATGCACCATTGTCTTCACACTGGAACAGGCTGCCCTTTCTTTCTCAAAAGAAAACAGCCCAATGTTTCTTGCCGTCAGAGCTGTATGGAGCAGGCAGCTATCTATATTTTGAAATTCTTTGCATTGTCCACGAAAGGGTGTGCTGTTTGGACCTGACAATGGCAACATTGATTTTAAGATTTTTGAATTTTGGTTGTACAGAGCAAACAGTGAAAGAAAACTGCTGGCTTTCAGAACTACAACAACAGTGCTCTTACATAAACTCGCTTCTTTCCTGGCTGTTTTACATAGCCCGAGATCAATACCGCTCATTCAGCCGACGTTATTAACCCCATTTATCAGCTTCTCCCTTACCCAAAAAAAAAAAAATTGAAAGGATCTTGCCGACAAAGTTATGTCATCTTCCGTCCGTTCGGTCTCAGAGTGGATAATTTGCTTTGTTGTGCACCCCAACAATCGAGCCTTGTTTATGAACTTACATTTATTAAGTGAAAGTATTTGGAAACTGATGGTACATTCAAGCTTGGTTGCCATGGGCAGTCATCATGGCAGAAAGTCATGACCTCCCCGTTATGCAGCGAGTAACTAATTGAAATGATACAAATTACTCCGATTCTCCGTCTGCCAATTTAGAGCCTGGTTCTGGTCAAGGGTCAAATGGGTTCCTATTCATGAGCCATGTTTGAAGTCGCTGCCACCATAGCAAGGGGCCTTGCTATGGCCACCACTCCTGCTTTGGACTTTACCCCATCCCGTCAGGGGACTGTAAAAAAGTAAACTCCAAAGCCTACCTTCACCCCCACATCAAAAGCTCACTGTTGTCACTCGGTTTGTGCTGCTTGTCAACAGCCCTGGACATGGTTTGCTAAACTTTCCTGGATAGGAATCAATGTTGTATTCAGAAGCCACTTAGGGAAACCATCATCTTTAGCCTGCATATTTCTTCGGATCTCTGATGTGTCCACGGCAGAGAAAACCAAATGCCATAAACTCAACATGGAATGATTCTCAACTTATCAATTCCCATCAAGTGTCAGACTCTCAGCTTCCCTCTGCCCGGCACACATGCACACACCTGCCAAATAAATAAGATAAATTAAAAGACCGAAAGGTAGAGAGCACACACGTTCTCTCTTCAAAGCGTCTTCAGGATGATTATCCCTGCTTGAGAAATGACACTAAATGTTAATCTAATTGAATCTGGGAAATGTGGCAATAAAAAGTTAATAATTTACAGAGAAATTGTTCTTCAGAAAAGTCTAAGTGAATACCCACTAAATGAATTTCAGGAATCTTGCTCAAAGGCTACTAGGGTGTGTGACAAAAGCAATAGCTTACTTAGAATATATTTTTACACTACCCAAACTATTTGCTTTCAAGCGGCATTCTGGCACTTGTGTGTGCACAGAGGCATGTGGACACTGTCTGACAAATACCTAGGGAGAAGCAAGGGGAAAACATCCAAGCCACTTGGAAATATAAGGAGGAAGCAATTTGAATGCTTAAATTTTAGCCTGAAGAGGTGTGCCCCAGTACTTTCCAAAAATTAGGGCTCCTTAAAATTGATGTGTAAAGAACAAGTTCATTTCTGTTGACTTCATCTCATTATTTTAATACAGAGATCTCACATACGGCATTTAAGATGGCTCAAACTTTCCAAAGCAAATAGGCAAATGGCTAGGTTGAGCATTTTCCATAGCCAGCCCATGTTAGCATCATGATGGATGTTACCCTCACCCACATCCAATTTCTGTAACTTGAGAGGAAGGCATAACTTGCTGAGTCCAGACTTACATGGGAATCCCAACCCTGCCATTTAGTATGAACTATGGGCAAATAATTCAGTTTCTCTTGACATCAGTTTTCTCAAATATTATAGGAAACTTGATAATACAATGTCTGGCAAAGAATAAGTGTCCTGTGCAGGGCGTGGTGGTACCTGTCTTTAATCCCAGCACCTAGGAGGCAGAGGCAAGTGGCTCTCTGTGAATTAAAGGCCAGCCTGGTTTACATAGTGAATTCCAGGCCAGTTGGGACTACGCAGTGAGACTCTATCTCAAAAAAAAAAAAAACCTCGAAAAACAGTGTCTCTATTAAGGCAGTTCTTATTATTTGCCTAGTAAAAAGACCTGCCAGGAGATGGTGGCCACTCCCTTAATCCTAGTCCTCAGGANAGGAGGCAGAGGCAGGCGGATCTCTGTGAGTTCGAGGCCAGCCTGATCTACAAATAAGTTCCAGGGCAGTTAGGGATGTTACACAGAGAAACCCTGTCTTGAAAAACAACACAGAGAAGTCTTGTCTCGAAAAACAAAAACAAACAAACAAACAAAAAAGAAACAAAATAGACCCTTGCTAGAAACACACAGTGCTTATAAAAAATCAAGAGCTTCAAAAACAGCAGGGTTTTCAGTCAGACATTACAATCAACTGTAATAACTGGGTAGCTTACTGTTATCGAAAGAGCAGCATGCACAAATATTTATTTCATTGCAAAAAGTCTAAATCACAAGAAATATTTCATTTTCACTAACTTGTTGATTAAATAAATTCAGGCCCTGGAAATAAAACTGTGAACAAAACCAATGAGTTTCCCATCCTCACCGGGCAGGTACCTAGCAGCTGTTTCTCATCCTCACCTGCAGACACCTAGAAGCCTTTCCCATCCTCCAGCAGCCGATGCCTAGCAGAGTCTCCCATCCTCATCTCGCTGACACCCAGACAAAGCGAATGCCTCAAACCAGGTAAAGTTTCAAGCATAGACTTGTTCAAGTGGAAGCCAGAGCATTAGAGAGCTCAGGGCATGGAACTGTATCTGTCTCGTACTTACAGTCTTCACTGCTTACTTAGAAAAGTTAAAACAGAATTTCCATTGCTTTTCCCCCAGAAATTCCTTTTCCATTTCAGAGTACCTCTTCCCAAGAAGCAAGGGAAGAAGATCCAATGCAAGTTCTTAGAGGACCCAACTCCACCTTCTGATCCCATCTCATTCTACCTCTGCTCTCCCGGGCCATCCTCTTCCCTGTCCAGCCTGTGCTGCCTTTCCCTAAAAACATCTCAGCCCACCCCTCCTTCCTCTCCGTGAAACATTTTTTTGTTCCTCATGCAGGAGACTAGACCTCCTTCCTCGTGACATCCCAGACTCGGGCAATGCTACCCTCATCACTGCCACATCTGATTTCTGAGTATGGCCTTGGAGGAAATGCTTGCAGTTCATAGTTCTAGAAGGACCACAAACTTCCCAAGGGCAAGGATCAAGCTTTGCCCAACCCTGTATCAGAATGCCTTGAACTTGGGCATTAATAAATACTTGAGGGCCCGCAAGATGGCTCAGTAGATTGCTTGCCACAAAGGCCTGCTGACCTGAGTTCAATCCCCAGAACATAAATTTTTAAACAGCCAGATTCTGTGGTACTCATCCCAGTACTCTGGTGGTAAGATGAGAGGGGGAAACAGAAGAGTGTCCCAGATGCTCACAGGCTAGCCAGCCTGGAGTATCAGCATGGCAGAAATCTAAGCAATTCTGTCTCAGTAAGGTCAGAAGGAAAGAACTGATTCCTGAAAGTTGTCCTCTGACCTCCACACGTGTATTGCGTGCGGCATAAGCACACACACACACACACACACACACACACATGCACAAACACATCACATATCACACACACACAAAACACACACAAAACAACAACAAAACTTCAAATCTTGCTGATGGTGCTTTCGTTTAAAAAGTGTATTGTTTGAGTGAGCGGAACAAGAATGCAGGCAGTGAATCCTGAGAAAGGGTTGAGTAAGTCACCGGAATCTCAATTGAAGAGACTCATGGCTCCAGCCGAGCTTCTCCATGCCTAACAAAGACACAGAGGGCTGGGGTGGCTCAGAGGCAGAGCCCTGCTCAGCAATGTGAGGCCCTAGGTTTCTGGTCCAACAGAATAGTGAGTGCACAAACAAGCAAATACTCTAAACACTTGAGGTTTTGATAAATATCTCATTTCTCTCAGTCAGTGTCCAGGTGTGGAATTGCTGTGTCAAATTTTAATTTTGTAGGAAATTGTTGAAAATTTCCAAGGTGGTTATTGTAATTTTTCCTCTCCCAGCCTGGCCTATTATTTGAAATCCTTCTACCACAGCCTTCCAAATTCTGGGATTAAAGGTATAAGCCATCACACCCAGCCTTCCCATTCATTTTAATTGTAACCATGATCATGGGCAAGTGATGATATATTTCAATTAGCATTTTTAAATTTATGTATTAGGGAGCTAAAATATCTAAAAGTCTTTTGTCTGTTTCAAATTTGTGAGGAAGAAAGCTCTAAAAAATGAAAAGGCTCTAGGAATTTTAATGATTTAAGAAAATGTCTGCCTTACATACAAAGAATGTAAATTCTATAAATTACTACAGTCCCAGGTCCTGCTGTAATTCCTAGGAAATAATAGTGTTCCGTAAGTCTTTATCAGCAACTGGCTCAATGGATGTATTTGCTCATTCATTCATTCATTTATTCATTTGTTCGTTCATTCATTCATTCATTCATTCATTCATTCATTCATTCATTCCATGGTACTAAGATAAAACCCAAGACCTCACCTACATAACTGCCCCACTAGTGAGCAGATCCCCAGCCCCTGGAGTGATTTTACTCATTGTGCTGAAAACCAGAAACCATTCCCACATTCCCACCTGCTAGAACGGAGACGGAATTGCCGTATCTCAGGTGCGAGGGGTGGGTAGACCGAGGACTGGACTGTAGAAGGTTGAAAGAGAAATGCGAGGCTAATAAAATTACCTGGGACCTGACTGTGGTGATGGTGGCCGTGTGCATACATTTGTCAAAGCTCAGTGAATCGTGCACTTAAAATGGGTGCAGATGCTATCCATAGGCGATAGCACAACAAAGCCCATCTTTCTAAAACGACCCCCAGTACAGCCAAGGAGAAACACAGGCTGCATTAGAAATGAACCAGGTCTTAAAGGGAGAAAAAACATTTGACCAATGGTGTCATTCACTTTGTTTTAATCTGATGCGGTCTTTTTAAATACCTCGCATATGTTTCTTCCATAATTAAATTATCACCTTTTAAGGGCGTGTGAAGAAAGGAAACTTACTTTTATGAAATACCTTGTATCAGCCAAGCAGTGAACTAGGGCTTCAGGTAGATGTCTCGCTTTCATCTTAACTCATCCTGAAAGACAGGCTTTATTACCAGCACTTTACAGTTAGTGAGTCTGAGTCAGACAGTGTGTTCCTTGCTCAAGGTCACCCAGTGTCTGATGGTGGAGCCAGAGATTGGACCCAACTCTGTCTACTTCCAAAGTTTGGACTTCCCCCTAGGTCTCTCGGAGTGATCTTGGGGATATGTTTCTGTGGCTGTGCTTTTCCTATGGTATTCTTATAGCCTCTGCCTCTAACTTCTTTTCTTCTAATTTCTTCCCCTTTCTTCAAGATTTGGCTAATTGTCCCTTCCCTAACATGTCACTCCTTGATTTTGACTTTGTCCTTTCATTCAAAGCACCATAACATTTATTCAGTAAATGGATTGTTTCAACATCCGATTGCCTTAATTACTGGTTTTAGTTCCCTAAACACCTGGGCTGGAACTATACCAATACAGAGGTGCTGAAGTTACAACAGCTTACAGCTCGTGGCAAAGGAGGGTCATTTTCTGTTGCCAATACCACAATACCATAGACTAGGTGCATTTGGGGAAAAATGGGTTTATTGTGGTTCATGGTCCTGGTCCACAGTGAAGTGACCGCTTCTGGCAGTGGCCTTCTTACTAGCAGAGACCTGACACGGGATAAGGCGTTACGGGGCAGGAGATAGAGTATGGGGGGCCTCGCCCATTGGCCTTTATAGGAGACACATTCTCAGGATGACCCATTCGCCAGTGAGTCTGCTACTGAGAATAAACGAATGTATTCAGCAAGGCGGAAGCCTCTAGAGCAGGTCCTACCTGCTCCCACCTCCAAATATTTCATTAAGGAAATTAACGTGTTAAGAGACAACATACCTCATTCTAGCCATAACTGTTGGCTGACGCTGGCCAGTGGGTCTGGCCCTCTCTTCAGGGAACACATGCCAAGGACCAGCCAGGATTTCACCCTCCTGAATCTTAGATTACAGTTCATGCATTAGCTTTTTATTTTATATGTTTAACTGAAAAGGTGTGTGTGTGTGTGCTCTTGTCCACTCACACGCATGTGGAGGCCAGAAGTCGATGTCTGGTGTCTTTGCTTGGTTGCCCTTCACCTTTATTTCTCATGATAAGTCTCTCACCAAACTTGAAGCAAGCACACGATGGCCAAGCCAGCCAGCTTCAGGAATCTGTCTCTCTCCCTCATCCCCAGACTGGGGTTTAGGAGTGAGCTGCTCTGGCAGCTCTCATGTGGGTGGTGAGTATCCAGACTCAAGTACACATGCTTGTGCAGCGAGGTTTTACACGTTGCCATCACCTTAACCTTAGTTGTTTTTTTTTTAACAGCTTTGTTAAGGTATAGTCCAAAGTTTCTCCAGTCTTAAATATACGATTCAGTGATTTTTCTACTAACTGTGTAGTTGAATAGCCTTTACCATGGTCCTGTTAAGAACACGTCCTTTGGGCTGGAGAGATGGCTCAGAGGTTAAGAGCATTGTCTGCTCTTCCAAAGGTC
>LOEQ01001666.1:188309-201360 GCA_001685075.1 Bramus lutescens | reverse complement strand
TGCTCGCTGTACCTGCCTCCTCCTCATCACGCAGCGTCATTTAGCTGCAGGGTGGATGTGTTCACACTGAACTATTAATCTGTTTCAAAATGCCATAACATTTCCATGAAGAACTTCCTAATTTTTTTTTCAGAAATTAAATGTCTGTTTAAAGTTCATTCCCTCCTGCTGCAGCTAATTGAAATGAGATTTGGTTTATCTTTACGACATGGAAATGGGGCTGAGTTTCAGAATAATAACAATAATGATAACTCGATAGACTCTAGAAGTAGTAGTTAATAATTACAGTAATGTGGGGGAGATTTGATTAGCCGGCTTCTGCCTAAACAGACCCCCATCATGGGGAGGCACCTGTGGGAGTAAGGCCCAGGGTCTAGCAACAGGGTCCTCTGGGCCCGTTTGTTTTCA
Organism: Bramus lutescens; assembly: GCA_001685075.1. Taxonomy (NCBI): domain Eukaryota; kingdom Metazoa; phylum Chordata; class Mammalia; order Rodentia; family Cricetidae; genus Bramus; species Bramus lutescens. Next base: position 200,952 of record LOEQ01001666.1, on the reverse strand, counting down.
ACTTTCATATCTAGGCATCATAATCAATTAGCGTCCCAAGATGAGTCTCCCTCCTATGACAGAAGGAAGTGTTAGCACACCAGCTGGGGGATGTCTTGGACCCTTGTGGTCACAATGGCGAGGACTTGGGCTAGAGAAGGCATGAAGAAGGGCCTCTTTAGAAGTGTGTTTCCCATAAAAACAAAGCTGAATGAGGCACTTCCAATACTTAAACAAAATTTTCCAAGTATTTTTCCATTTGATCATCATTGTCTGATAATATTATCAGCCCCACTTTCCAGATAATGTCATCGAGGCCCAGAGAAGCGCCGCCATGTCATCAAGCTAGTGAGTAGCAGACTTAACACATAAAGCCATGTCTACATGTCTGTGATTTCCCATTCTTTCCCTTGTCATCTGACCATCTAAATAAGGGTTGTGTATTAGGGCTCTGCAGTATAAGGGGAAACTAGCTTCTCCTAAAGTCCTTTAGGACCAAGTTAACTACCTGCCACGCACACATGTTTACCACCCAGAAAACAAACCAAGAACACAAACTTCCAACTGTTTTTTGGTGATGCCACCAACTTATTTTTTAATATGTGATTATGTAATATTTAGCATAATCCCCATTCATGTGGCTGGCGGCCAGCATTCATTCAGTACCTACTCAAGCAAGATGTGATGTTATTTTTCACCTTCATTTTACAAATAAGGGACATGGTGAGGCCCTGTGTTATCTGACCTCTTCAAACAGCCGATCACATACCTCAGCCCAGACCTGGAGAAGAGATCTGTGTTCCTGGGAGCCCACAACTCCCTTGTGTATGGGTCATTTCCTCTATTTCACATGTCCTTTCCTTCTCACCCCTTTGTATTGCTTAAGGGTTCAGGTCCTTGCTTTAATAATGGCGTCTCTCTGAGGTCTTCCTGAGGTTCTGACATGGTTAACCACCTCTTGGGATAGGCTCTCGGAAGCTCTGGACTCTTCCCTCCGGAAATACATCTTAACTCTGTAAAATTACTTGTTCAAAGACCATATGGGGTCTTGAGTGCCTGTGTTACATGTATGTTCAAGGACTGTGTAGGTCTAGAGACCTACATGTGTTACATGCATGCAGCCTTGGGTTCCATCCCCAGAACTGCTAATATAGTCTGTCTTTTGCTATATAGGATCACTATCAGAACAGTGACTACATTTGCATTATTTATCAAAAGGACTGAAGGTATGAATGAGGAACATTGTCATTACTATGACACATGTGTGTTGATATGGAACAAAAAATGAATGGGGAAACTAGATTTAGCAACACAAATGACTAAAAAGAAAATCAAGATTTCTTTATTCAAATGTGATAGGCTAAGCCAAGAATGAAGCAAAATTTGGGGGATTGATAATGGTAGAGCATGCATGTATTGGGAGAGGGGAGGAGTGAGTCTCAGTCTGCATACTAGCTGGCCCTGAACTCACCATCCTCCTGCATGCCAGAAGGCAGGTGTGGTCCAGATTGAAAACAAGGTCCCTTATGGATCGCACAGTGACCACCCCAGTTAAGACTACAAACCACACCCTGGAGACCACTTCTCCTCCTTACTCAGTGATCTATTCCCCCAAACACAGCACCTAGCAATGGGTTTCATGTAAGGGGTGGGATATCTCTGTTATGGTCATCACCTGTGGGTGGTCTTCCCGCCCTAGGAAATGAGCACCCTAGGAATAGGGTGGTCACTGGCTATATAAATGGGGCTTTCAAAATTGTAGGTATTCCATATGTTTTTATTGAACAGAATTGGAGAAATTCTTAGAGGTTCAATTTTCTCCATTTTCTTAGCACATACTAAACAAGAAATGCTTGCTTTAGATGCTGAAGATGGCAAGCCACCTGAGCTGTTTGCGCTGGGTGTGTGTGAACCGGCTTCCTCCTGCATGTCCCGTGGTTGACCAGCTGCCTGGGCCTCATTCTGCCCTTCCCTTCTTTCCTGATCAATAACACAAGAAGGGCCATAACAGTAGGAAGGAGCTGAGAGCTTCTTTCAGTCCCAAAGGAGATCAGTAGTTGATAACTTCTTTACGGTGTGCGTGCACGCGAGGGTCCACCTGTGTGCACATGCGTTTGAATCCTCGAAAGAAGATTTTTGAGTCTTCATCTATCATTCTCTGTCTTATTCCCTTGAGACAGGGTTTCTCGCTGAACTCAAAGCTCCATTTCTGACATGCTAGCTGTTCAGGGAGCTCCTAGAATCCTCCTGCCTTTGCCTGCCGACACTGGAATTACAGGCACCAGCCACGGCTAGCTTTTTAAAGTGTGTTTTGGGGATTCAAACTTAGGTCCTGGTGCATATACAGCAAGTGCTCTCACCCGCTGAGCTGCCTATCCAGCCCCTCATCATTTTATAACAGGGAAAGACACAGGCTTGTCGCCTCAGCTAACTCTGGAAACCTGGGAATTTGACTGACCCAGTTTTCACAGCTATCTGGAGGTGATGTTTATTAAGTGCCTGGTGCTCCAGAGAGAGCACTGCTGTACAAATGTGTCATGCTGCTGGGAACACAAGCAAGGCGGAAATCAGATTCCATTTCCTGGCAAAACCCAAGCCAAGGTGACTGTTGCAGCTTCATCTGCATGAGCGAATGCTCATCCTTGGCCGGCAATGCCCAGGGATCCTCACCACAGAGACTGTGTGCTAAACAGGCCGGGATATGTCTGTGAGTTACAAACTCATGCATTGCAGGTGACATCAAATTCTGACGAAAAGAAAGAGTAGGCGTTCTGATTGCCATGTTTGCAAAGGAGGGAAATCGGAAACAGCAGTGCTGAGAGCGGTGAGTGAGACGCCATGGCGGGAAACTGCCCTCTCCTCTGCGCCCAGATGCGCCAAAGCTCCAATTACGTGCATCAGCTTTTACCTCCACCACAGTCAGCCTCTCAATCACCTCACCCCTGTCTACCATCTCTACTGCAGGCACAAGAATCTCTAAAACGTCTCCCTAATCTCGTCAGCCCCGCTGTATCTAAGCAGCTCCCTTAGGAAGCCCGTAGTTTGGACCCCACACACTCCTCTGCGATCTGTGTCCACCCATCTCCTCCCCTGTCTTCCGGACATGCTCCGTACTCTGTCTACACAATCCTTACAGTCTCTGGAGACTTTCTATACCTTGGTATAGACACCCTCCCCCGCCCCACTCTATTTACAATCTTGTGCTAGACTTTCACCCACTCAACTCATTCACTCATTCTGAGTTTTGAGATCTGCCTCCAATAGTGTTCATGGGTTTAATTTAGTTCTACATGGAATCAGATTGGCCCAACAAAGACTTCTTTTATTCAGCAAGTATCAGACCGCGAATGCCATACCACATGGGAGGCTGAGGCAGGATTCTACATACCATAGGGCCTTTGCCATTCCTTCCACTCATGCCCAGGGACCCTCTACATGCTTATGGCATGGAAGCAATGCCATAGCTGCCAAGCCATTTCCTTATGATCTTCTGAAATATTTTACTTTACTAGTCCTTCAGGATCTGAGAACCAAAGAGAGGCTATGTAGATGGTTCTACTCTTTAGCCCAAGTGGATACTCCTCTTTGAGTCCCATCTGACCAAGTACCAGACAGCAGACATTCAGACCTGCCAGATGAATCTCCCTGACAACAAGAAATAGAGATGAAGCATGCCTGCTGTGGGAGGCAGATTTCCAAGAACACCAAGAATGGGGCGGACTCTGGAAGCATAAAGAAATGGCTGGTGGGGCCGGACAGCTGGCTTAGCGGTTAAGAGCACCTGCTGCTCTTGCTGAGGACCTGGGTTTGGTTCCCAGCACCAACGTGTCAGCTCACAACTGTCCGTAATTCCAGCTCCAGGGGATCTGACTCCCTCTTCTGGCGTCCTCAGGCACTGCATGCACATGGTGCACTTAAACTGCAAGCAGGCTAAACCCGGACATAACATAAAACATGAAAATAAATAAATATAAGCTGTATTCACCCAATCATTATTTAACAAGTGTATGTCTATTTCTCTTATATTTAGTTCCATGATGGAGTTATTTCTCACAAATCTTGCAATAACGGTATTTCATATATATTTCAAAAAAAATAACAAGAGCAAATAGCTGGCATTTTTTTGGCACCCAGTGTGAGTTGTTTTATGCAGCAGGCATCTGAAGCATGTAAGCACTAAAGACAAGGATCTGGACATTGCATCCTTCCTCTTGTCATAGAAAAAATAGGAAAATAAACTGACAGAACGTGGCGCATTTCGAGTAGAACACAAGTGCTTGGACACAAAGAGGGTTGACGGCTTCTGGTGGTGACTGGAATTTGGATGGAAGTGTCTAAAGGATCCACATATTTTACCACAGATGGGAGGCATACCGGCCCAACAGAACAGGCGTGGACTGCAGCTCTCCAGCATGCCTTGTGTGCCCTTGCGCTGGGCTTTCTCTGCTCAGTTTAGGTACCTGGGATCTATTTGCATGATCTGCAATGCAAAGGGAGACGAGAGGGCCCCATGGCAAAAGGCACTTGCCAACAAGCCTGATGACCCGAATTCAATACCTAGAACCCATAGGGTAGAAAGAGAGAACCAACTCCCCAAACCTGCCTTCTGACCTTCACACCTGTGCAGTGGTATACACATAAATAAACAACAAACAAACAAACACATTCATACATACATATATGTAATTTAAACATTTTTCTTTTAACACAAAGTCTCGTATACTGTGGCTCCTCTTTTATTGATTTACTTAACCTTTTCATAGAAAAATTCTCATTGAGCACTGGTTGCAGGAGACCCTGCAGAGATGTGGCTCTCCACACACCCTTCTCCAGGAACCTCCCATGCTGAGAGAGCTAGGCCAGATCAGGGAGAGTTCTAATCCACAGCAGGCTGTGTCTGTGTTCTGTATACGTTTCCCCATCACTGTGTGGGGCTTCGGAGGAAGGGAAGAAAGAAAAGCTAAGATGAGCAGAAGGCTCCTGGGGACCTTGGGAATGCAGTGGAATCCTGAAGAACAGTTATAGATAGCCAGGGGGCAACTTACACATCTTGGAACACCCCCTAGTGTACAGCAGGTGGAATGGGATGTGGGCACCATCCCTCCCCCGCCACACCCCCACATCCGCATACACCCATACAGTTAATTGAATATGGCTCTGCCTCAGAGGTGCCAAGAAACCCCTCAACACATGTAGCCACTGCTGAGGAGGTGAGCAGCAACACCCAGCCACCATCTCAGCAAGCTTAGCATCTCAGGACATGGTCGATGCTCTTGCCAGTAAATTCCTCAGCAGTGCTCAAAGGGAAGACAGACCTGTCTTCAGAAGCAAAGCCAGCCTGTGAACAACGTAGCTCACAAACACTCCTGAAGGAAAACGGTCTTGGTTTGGGGGTTTGGAGGTTATTCTCAGTGACTTTCACATCCTGGCTTCCTTATTTACAGTCTGCAGAAGTGAAATGAAACAATACATTGTTCCTCATCTAACGGGCATAATAATAACTTTCTTCTTGGCTATTCATCCTAGGTCTTGTTAAACACTGTTTTAAATATGAATACACAAAGTTTTAAACAGTAAGGCCTAGAGTGTGTAGCTCTTGCTGACTGTGGGGGTGCACACCTGTAATCCCAGTGCTCAGAAAATGGTAGCAGGAGGGCGTCAAGTTTGAGGTCAGCCTGGGGTACATAGTGAGACATCTCAAAAAAACCAAAGTTTGCAACTGTAGCTCAGGGTAGAGCATTTCCCTAGCAGGTACAAGGCCCTGGGTTTAACCCTCAGCATTGAAGGGGGAATATATACATAGGTATTCCCATATATTAGGTAATACAAGAAATGAAACATTGGTTTTTTTAATTAAATTCCAAGCCTGTAGCCTATCAGGATGGAAAGAAATGCAATCACTTTTATAGAAGATTAATTTTTGTATATGGATGTGTGCATATGTGTGGGTGTGCTCACATGAGTGCTGGTGCCCACATACAGCGTAAGAGGGTATCTGATCAGTAGAGCTGACTGTCTGTCATGGGTGCTAGGAACCACACTCTGGTCCTCTGTAAACAGTAGGTGCTTTTAGCTACAGAGCCATCTTTCCAGCCCTCAAAATCTTTCTTTTCACAGGGACTGCATCAATAGCCCCTTCTGCAGGGCCAAGGTGTCTTAAGCGCTCTCTGTTTTTGTTTTGTTTTGCTTATTGCCCAGGATATTTTTTCCCTGTGTCTGGCCTTTTTTTTTTTACTTTTTAATAACTGTAAGTTCGAGCTTAGGGAAGCTACCTTTGTCCTGTTGTTATTGTTGTTGAGCAGCGGCAGCAGCAACTCGACTAACAAAACAAGAACTAAACCAAAGTTTTATAGTAGAGCTTGCTAAGCTGACCTCATTTAGATGGAGATGCAGTTGGGCAGCTAGAATACAGCTTCTAGCATGAATGACGCAGGTGTGGTTCTGGTGGCACCAAGAGGAGACAATGGCACTGCTGACAAGATTGTATCTGCTGGTGGCATTGTTGACAAAAAGCCCTTGTAAATTTCTAAATCACAGGAAGCTCTGTTACAGATCTCTAAAGTGTCTCACAGGTCAAAGGGGGACAAGGGTAGTAAAATGCCTCAACATGAGTTTGCATCAAATACTGGGTTTGAGAGTTACTGGGATTGGGTTGTAGGTTGCTGATATGCTTACCATAAGCCTCAAATTCACCTCTTCACAGGCCACTCACATCTCCAGGGCCATTTTGTCCCCTCAGTAGGTGATGGCAGAAGGAATATTCAGTTGTCTTCCAATATAGATGCCTAACCCCAAAGTCCATACATGAGCAAGGAAGAGAGTTGGGATAAAGATCTTTAGGAGCTCTGCAGAGAAAATGCCCAGCATTCAGAGTTTCCTTAGAGCCACCAGCACACAAATAATGACACAGAGACTTATTATGGACTCTGAGAGCTCAGCCTTAGCTCCCACTAGCTTTTATAACTTAAATTAACCTGCTTTTATTAATCTGTGTTTTACTATGTGGCTTTTTACCTTTCTTTCATTCTGTATGTCCAAATACTTCCACGTCTCATTGGTGTCTCCTCTGCACCTCAATTATCCTTTTCTACTTCCTCTCTGTCTGGAAGTCCCACCTATACCTCCTGCCTAGCTATTGGCTGTTCCGCTCCTTACTAAACCAATCCCAGCAATATATCTTCACACAGTGCACAATTATCCCACCACAATGCCCCCTTTCATCATGGCTCCACTCTTCCTCGTGCTTAGAGTCACAGCACATTTAGGGCGTCTGAGATTGAACTCTTGGGGTGGGATGTTTTCCACTCTATTGGATTAGCCTGATATCCAGACTGCACTTTTATCCAAAATCTCAACTGCTTTTGCTCCTTCTATAACTTCCTCTGACTGAGGACTCTGTTTCGGGTTGGTGTGCATCTCAGTATCAAACGTGATCTGCCCGTCTTCTTGTGGTGAAGGGCTATCATAGTGAGAGCTGCCTCTTGAGCTGCTCTGTCCCGACTCATGCTGTGCATCTTACAGAACCTTTTCCATGTTTCCATTGTGGATGGAGGACTAGGAAGGGCTGTGTTCCAGCCCCCATTCTTCCCATTGCCTTTGGCATTGCCCAATTGCTGCTGCTGCTCGTGGGTAGCTCCACCCAGGAACTGTGGTGGCCAGGGCACACTGGCAGGGCACTTTGCTTTCTTGCAGCTGTTGTTATTATTGTTGTTGTACAGGGGCAGGAGCACCTCGACTAAGTGAGACACAGTGGGGACACTGGGAATGGTGCAGCTCCAGCAAGACCATTTCTGGCTCTTGGGCAGCCCTTATGTGCTCTTAATGAGTTGCTCTTCACAAGGTCATTCATTAACCCTGTCACACACCCAAGAAAATGCTAACAACTTTGAAGTTACAGAGGCTGAAGAGATGGCTTAGTGGTTGAGTTGTTATTCCAGAGGACCTGGGTTCGATTCCCAGTACCCACATGATGGTTCAACCATCTGTATCTCCAGCTCCAGGAGATCCGATGCCTTCTTCTGACCTCTGTGAACACCAGGCACACAGATGATGTTCATACACACATGCAGACAAAACATGAATATACACAGAATGTAAAATAAATAAACCTTTAAAAATTGTTTAAAATGTGAAGTTACATGATTTTACGTTATCATGGGAATTGATTATTTTTTCCATTTAAAAGGGTAAAAATAATTCTTATTTCATGCTCTATACAAAAACAGCTTGCTAGCCCTGTTAGCTAACTCCACTCTGAACCAGGCTGCTTCCCAAGTTCTGAACTCTCTTGAATCCCTACAACACACACCACATATACTACACACATGAGCACACACGAATGTGCACACACTGAAACACAGACACACATACACTGCTGCAGGTGGAAGAAATGGAAATCCAGACAGCAGAATTTCAGATTCTGGCAAGTAAATGCCATCAAAGCTCTGAAGTTGTCCCTGCAGGCTGTGGTGTGTCTCTCTGAAGCCTTCTCCACATATGGGCACCCATGAAATCTCCGTGTCCCACAGTCCCAACATCTCTCCTCCAACCATAAGTCACTTCCAAGGAATGTCTAGATCATGTCAGGATTAAGTTAGGCACCAAATAATAAAGTCAGTCCATTCCAGGAGGGCAATTATCTCATGTGCTAATGAAAGAGCAGTCACAATTCATAGCAAAATCTCATCTGGTATATTCATTATAGGCCAAATTAAGATAAGTGAAACTTGCCTGGTCCTCTTATTAAGTCAGACAAATGACTACATATATTTTCCAGAGAGGAGGCTGTTTAGAAGAACGAATCTCTATATTTTACAAATGTCCTTTCCATTTTCTGCCTAGTGGGGATATTCAGATATTTTGCATTACTGGAAGTCACAGGGCTCAAGTTGTTTTAGGTCTCCCCAAATGAGGCGTTGCCTGACATCTAGCATGAGGCAAGATCTGAGAAAAGCTTCCACAAATTGGTGAAATTCTTTCTACATGAATATGCAATGCAATCTCCTTATTGAATAAGAACAGATGATTTCCCCCAAAATGAGTGCAATAAAGAGGCATAGAAAGAATAAATAATTCTAATAGTGTTCTTTAATTCTGCTTGTAATTTTCCAAATTCCAGAGTGATGGCAACACAGTGGGCCTATTCTACAGACTGTTCCAAAGTGTTTGTGCTGGAGAGGGAAACCCATGGGGCCAGTGGTTTTAAGCAGCCCCAAATGCAGTAAACTCACTGCATTTCAGAGCAAAATAAAAAGGCATTATTTCATCATATTTTGTCTACATTACTTTTGCTTGTATTCAACAGACATTTATGGAGCTCCCACTACTGAGCCAGGAATTGTGCTGAGTGCAATAAGGCATCCAGCAGAAGCAGGCTCCACCTTTAAGGTGCCCACAGCTACATTAGGGAGGTGAGTATAAAGATGTTCATTAAGCTGGAGCCACAGATCGTCTGGCACTGTTCTCAATAGCCAGCTTGCGCCATCCCATTTATTACCCCACATCCTAGTCATGTACCCGAAAGATGCTATTTTTAGTTCTATTTTACAATTGAGAAACCGAGGCTCAGAGAGAGTTAACCTTCATGATCAACTTGAGTGGATTTAGAATCCCCTAAGAGGCACACCTCCAGAGAGGATTATCTGAGGGAGCAAGACTCACCCTGAACGTGGGTCCGTGGATTGGAGTCCCAGACTAAATAGCACACGAGAAAGCCAGCTGAGAGAGCCCTTGCTCTATTTCCCGGTCCCTGAGATGGATCAAGCCCCTCCCTCCGCAAGCCTTTCCTGCCATGATGCCAACAGAAAGCCTTCCTCTCTTGAGAAGGTTTTTGCTCATTATCATCTCAAGTGTTTCCCAGATCTCCCATCTGCATCCTTACGCGTGTCATGCATGTGTGTGTGTGTGTCTCAGCAGCTAATAAGCTGAGAGGCTGAGGAAATGGGTAGACGGAAAGTGTGCAGGCCTTCATGAGAACAACTTGAAATATTTCTTGTTACGTTTTTATCAGACTGGATTCCATTATCCTCAATCATTCCTTAAACTCAATTTCTTACTTAAAAGTTTTAAAATAAGGAAAAAAGAAAGAAACAGGAAAAGGTCAGGGAGGATTGCTCAATAGGTAAGAAATCATGTTGTGTGTTTGAGTTTTGTATCTGTTGCCAAGAAATACCAAATGACCAGAACAAGTTGAAGGAGGCAAGGGTTTATATGGCTTACACTTCCAGGTCACAGTGCACCTCTCGAAGAGAAGCTGCGGTAGGAAGGTGAAGGCAGGCCTGCTTGCTGGTCTGCACACCATCACCCAGAACCAGGGGATTCACTCACAGCAAAAAGTGCATCTGAAACCTCAAAGACTGCTCCTGATGCTCGGGTGGCATTGTACTCAACTGGCTTCCTTATATAGCCCTGCCCAGGGAATGGTAACACCCACAGTGGGCTGGGCCCTCTATGTCAATTAACAATCCCACACAGATAAACCCTCCGGCCAATTTCATCTAGGGAATCCCTCAACTAAAGCTCTCCTGTTGGGTGATATCTATGCCTAGCTGACCAGTAAAGCTAATAAGGATACTGTACAAACATGAGGACCTGAGTTCAAATCCCTGGCCCCCATAAAAAAATCCAAAAAATGTTTAAGAAGAACAGACTATTATTACCCCATCATCTACATGAGAGGCAGGAAGTTCAGTAAGGTTTGCTCACTAGTTCAAACAGTGAGAAGCCATTGTTCAGTTACGTGGTATAACTTGATTGCCTGCGTCACTGTGCCCTGAATCCAGAGGGAAGCAGGAATGCCATGCAAAGGAGGGGATGCTAGGGAAGCTGCTGAGGAAGTGAGTTGCTGGGGTGTGAGCCCCAGAGCATCCGGGAGCTGAGACGTCTGGCCTCCCTGAAGAACACACCTGATAACACATCCTCCGAAATGCTGGATGAGGAGATTGAAGTACGCCTGAAGTATACACTGCGCTATTTCTCACCCGCCCCACAACAGGCAAGAAATAAAAGACCAGAAGTGAGGAAAATCAGATCTCCTGTCCCAGGAAAGCAAAGCAAAGGGTAGGTGCACCATCTACAGACAACTGTTATTCTTTTTTACTTTATTATGCATAAATGTACGTGGATGTGAGTGTAGGTGCCCACAGGAGCCAGAAGAGGGCACAGAGTCCTGGAGCTGGAGTTACAGGTAATGGCGAGCTGCCAGTGTGGGTGCTGTAAGAGCAGAATGTTCTCTTTGATTATTAGATATACTCTCTCCTAATTTTGTAATTGTCCCTATTTCCTGGGTATAATACACTCCATTTTATAGCAGAAAAATCGACATTAGCTGTTTCCAAAGCATTCTTGAAAAGTGAGCTGTCATAGTGGGTCACACACTCTGATGGGGACTCAAGTTCTGTAACATACCTAAAGGAGGTCAGAGAGATCATGGGGAAAACATGCAGAAACACCAGGATAAATAATAAAGGTGATAGAGAGTCCATGGCATTGGGGAAGGGGAAGGTGTCTGCTGTGGCCAGAGTGTTCATCAGCAGAGGAGAGTATTAAATGGGATGATGAGGAAGAGCCACTAAAAGAGGACTTGAATCAGTATTTATTGAAGAAGACAATAGGGAAGTTCCTGTTCCAAGGACACATTTTATGGCAAAGCGGAGAATGGCCTTGACAGAGAGTCTTTAGTCTCTGAGGACAAAGGTATGGAGCAACTTGAGGGACTCTGTGCAGTAAATCACCCGGGCCAGATGGCGTTCGTCCATGGGTTCTGAATGAGACAAAATGGGAGACGGGGAGTTTAGTGACAGAGATCTATAATGGATGCTTTAAAACAGGTAATGTCCCTAAAGATGGTGAAGCCGTTAATATGGTGTTGGGGGTGTGTGTGTGGGGGGGGATATGCCTTGTTTGTTTGCATACTTTGTATAGCAGAAAGGGATATTTCTTTTCTTTTTCTTTCTGTAAAACAGGACTCAAGAAAAATCCATTGATTAAACAAAAACCGGGGACAGAGAATTAGGTGATAGGAGAAGAGCACCAAAAGATAAGAGAACAAATTCAAGAGATGTTTACAAATGGACCGTTCTTTTCTAGGTAGGCTGAGAAATGCAGGGAGACGCGATGAGTGAGCAGTCACTGATCTAACGTGGACCCTGCAGCCTAATGAGTCTGTGGCTTTCATGGTCTTGGTGGAATGGCAAATGACAAGGCTGTGTCCTCTGATGCCAGCGGGACGTGTTGATTTCTCCAACAAAACCATGAAAGTAATGACAATTTGTTTGATAAAATCTGAGGGTTGGCAAACAGGGATAGACTTTTACCTCATTGTTTTAGTTTTGGCTTGTTTGGTTTTTGTTTTGTTAATTTTTTTCCAAGATAATGTCTCACTATGTAGTTCTGGCTGTCCTGGGTTACTCTGTAGACCAGGCTGGCCTCAGACTTAGAGAGATCTGCCTGCTTCTGCCTCCCGAGTGCTGAGATTAATGGTGTGTGGCTCTGTACCTGGCAGATCTCGATGTTACAAATGTCAATTTCTGAATCTCAAGAATTATTTACTGACAAAAGCTAATACCAGAACAGCCAGCATTGATGTAATATCATCTTGTACCAGACTCTTGTCCAGAGCAGCCAGCACTGATGGAGTATCACCCTGTACCAGACTCTTGTCCAG
>LOEQ01001666.1:140074-163560 GCA_001685075.1 Bramus lutescens | reverse complement strand
GAGAGAGAGAGAGAGAGAGAGAGAAGTATCCAGAGGAAAGGGTAATCTAAAGACAGCACAGTGTGGGCTCCATCGATGCCAATACATCGCTCACTATTCAGTATTGTGATCAACGAGCAGGATCAAAATCCCTGTACTTTATTATCTTCATGTTATGTGTATGAGTGCTTTCCCGGCATGTATGTATGTGCACTGCTTACACACCTGGTGCCCAAGGAGGTCAGAAAAGGGCACTGGATTCCCTGGAGCTGGAGTTAAGGATGGTTGTGAGCCACCATGTGGGTGCCAGGAACAGAACTCAGGTCCTCTGCAAGAACAAGTGCTCTCAACTGCTGAGCCAACTCTGCAGCCCCTGAATGAGCAATCTCATCAGCATCTCAAGAGCTGATGTAAACCTACTAGATGGCAAACAGTCCATATTGGTTAGAAGCAAGATAACCTTCTGTAGAAAGAGCAATATGCAAAGTCACTGCTGTAGACTCCAACTTCTAAAGGTCCTTGGTGGAAAAACCACATGTACACGCCTGTACGTCCAGCACTCAGGAGGTGGAGGGAGAAGGAGGCAGAAGTTAGAGGTCATCCTGTCAAAAAATAGAAACCAACCAAGACCCTACTTGTTTAAATGTTGATTAAACACATTGTCTCCAGGAGACTCCAGCTTCTCTGTTATTACCTTAACCATGAACTCGCAGTTTGTAGTTACTTATGTAGGTATTGATAGAAGGCTGAAAAAAGCAGAGTCATAAAGACAATCACATTTAAATGGATTATGGATTTGCAAAGTTTCTCTCTCTCTCTTTCTCACAGTGAATGATATTGATTTTAAATTGAATATTGCCTATGCTAAAATTGCTCAAAGGAAGATCAGTCTTTATTTGCATATAAAAATCCCATTTAGAAGAGTTAATCAGGTATCTCCATGGTTTGGTTTGAGGTTTTCTTTGTTGGTTAGCGCTTTACTTTCTTTCCTTTCTTCTCCCCCTCTTCTTTTTGGCAAAATCTCCCATGTAGCTCAGACTAGCCTGCAAATATCCTCCTGCATCAACATCCCGAGTGCTGGGACTCTAGGCCCATGCCCCTAGATCCAGCTGAAAATAGAGATCATTTAAGTGGATAAAAGAAAATTATAAACTGCTCCTGGGACCATATCTTGAGATGCATGAGGCTCCCCAGCACCCTGGGAATCAAGCAAAAGGGAGGTATTTGTCTCAGAGTTGGTGTTGGGGGTTTAGTCAACAAATGCCAAAAGTTAAGAAGCAACAAAAAAAATTAGCCTTCAAAGAGGAAAAAGAGGCAGGCAATACCCCTGGAAGAAAAGATGTGATGCTGACCATGGATGCACTCGCCAAAGTGCAAGGACGTTCCAGCCATCAGAAGGCCCAGGGCCCAGGGAGTCAGAAGAAAACTCTCTGTCTCTCAAATACTAATCCCAATACTAATCCCGCGAGGAGCAGGTTCAGAGCCATGGTGGCTGTCCTGCAAGCAGTCATACTAGCCCGGTGCTGGCAAGAGCTCTGCCATCTTCACCACAGCTTGCCAGGTGGCTTTGGAAGTCCCCACTCCAGTCAGTCAGGAGATCAAAGCAGGGAAGTACGGCTGGATTCAGCTTAGCCCTTGCAAACATTCTTTTCCCTCAAGGCCCACATCCCATGACCATGCCTAACTTCTGAAGAAGCCAGAAGGATGGGGTCTGGCTCCGGTTCCAAGAAAAGGAGCATGAACGTCACAGAACTGGCTGGTGTCTGCCATAGGCAATTCCAACTGGAGCCGTAATGTTCAGCATGTAACTCTCCCCGTTTAGATAGTGGGAAGAACTCGCCCCTTAGAAATGCATTGTGTTCTAAAAGCTCACTTGTGAGTTTGCTGCAGTATGTTTCTGACAGGAAGGGAATTCTGTGCTGTAGACAAACATTGGAAATGCTGAAGTTTGGACACAGAAGAAGGAAAGTGCCACCCCCCCACCCCGTTCTCATCCTGATGGAGCAGGGAGGGGCAGAAAGGATGCACTGATGGGGCAAGTTCCCTCTCAGCAGAAGAAAGGATGAAGTGATGGAACCTGTTTGTTTGTTTATCCCTAAGCACCTCCTTCCCTTGTCATTCTCCATTCCACAGGTGCTTGTCACCCTTTTACCTGGCAAACGCCCCCCCCCCAGTCCCTCCTAGTGTCCAATTCTCAGTCATTCCTAACGACACTACTGTTTTCTGGGTGATGGGACAATGGATTTATAGTTTTTTAAGTATTTACACATAAACTCGTAGAATATTAACACTTATTGGATATTTATTGCACACCAGAGCTAGTCTCCAGATTCTGTTTTACTCTTTCATTAGAAGGAAGTGGTAGCACTGGCGGGAAGGATGGAATTAGAATGGGCCTGTGAAGTGCCTAGCACCTCGCCTGACATTAGTAACGTCCTCAACAAATACTGGCTATTAGGCCCCTTAATGTGTTTGTTCTTACTCAGTGAGGGGGCGAAAGCTGAGGCAGCCCTGCCCAAGTCCCCCAGGGAACTTCCAGTTTTCAAGGTCATCAAGACAGTTGTCCCAAATTGTTGCGTGTTGACTTAGGCTCCAATGCTAATACTCGGAAAGTGATTGCTGAAATGTAAATTCCCGGGCAACCACAGGCAGAAACCTCTATTCAATCAGTCTGCAGTAAGCAGACTGCCACATTGAACAACACCAGGGGGCACCATTCACATGGTATTGCATGTAAATGGTGCTTCCTGGAGTTTTGCTAATTTGTGGATCTGAAATCAAAACCCAGGAAACACTACTTCTAACAAACATCCAGGTGAGAGAGACAATCTGGGCGCTCAGAAAGATGGTTCTAGGATGACCGTTTAAGGGACGAGAAACCCAGGAAATTTGTCCCAGAGGCTACTTCTATCACAGAATAATGTCTCTAAAACCTGGTCACACCCTGGGTTAGATTCTCAACACGGAGGAAGGAAAATCACTTCGCGCCAGCTGTATTCTGAGGCACAGGGCCTGCACCTGCAATTTCTTTTCAAAAGCTTCATCGGGCCCTTCAGACCACCTCGCATTAATCCTGGGGACAGATCTCTGAGACAGGTGGCAGGCACCAGCTTTTTCATTATAGGTAGCTTGAGGCAAGAGTGGGGTCGCTGGGCCCAGAAGAGTCTGTCTGTATCCTGGATGGCTCTCCTGCTTTCCCCCAATTTCCATCAAGATGTGCAACCTCTGTTTTCTGATGGGAAGATCTTCCTGCTTTTCATTTTTGGTTGTGAGCCTAGCCTTTAATGGTTGAGCCATCCCTCCAGCCCCTTCTGGCTTTTCATATAAGAAAACTTGTTGGAAAGGAGATCCAGTACTTTCAAAAGTAGGTGGGTGTTGAATTCTAAATGCCACAAAGAGGAAAGGAAAGGAAGTGAATACTGCCCGCTAAAGGCCAGCGATTACTGGATTCTTTACTTAGATGATCTCTTATTTGTTGCAATGATTTAGAGGAACAGTGAGAGATAGCACCATTTTTACAACGTTCAAAGAAGTTACACTATTACACTAACTGTGGATAATAAATATTATAGACAGACTATTCTAATCTCAAGTTTGACTCTAAAATCTGTGCTTTTTCAGTCTCTGCATTTAGTATAAACCCTAAACAAAAACAAGCATCTGAGCAACTTCTGCATAGTGATAGATCTGATGGCAGCTAACCCTTCTGAGCGCTTGACTAACAGTGTATTGAATCACACCCTCCCTGTAGAGATGCGCATCAGGCCTATATAGACTCTGCTGTACTATGTTAAGGGGTGTCACTATTAGACTGTAGAGGTGAGGACCCTTGAGACTTAGAGAAGCTGAAAACCTTGCCAGCAGGAGAGAGTTGAGTGTCACCTCTGCCACAGAGATGGACTTGGCTCCTTTCATCAAGAAACAGATACTAACTAAGACAAACACTCAAAGACCACTTGAGAGGCAGGTCTAAGTTCAGATGACGATCAGGGTTTTGATTTCTTTTTATTTGAGACTGTGCTCTTGTAGCCCAGGCTGACTTCAAATTCTAAGGGCAGCAGAAAGTAACCTTGAACTTAGGTT
This sequence comes from Bramus lutescens, assembly GCA_001685075.1. Taxonomy (NCBI): domain Eukaryota; kingdom Metazoa; phylum Chordata; class Mammalia; order Rodentia; family Cricetidae; genus Bramus; species Bramus lutescens. The sequence goes on along the minus strand of LOEQ01001666.1, from coordinate 159,498 downwards.
CCTCCTGTCTCCATCTCCTAAAGCTGGGATTACAAATTTGTATCACCACACCCAGTTTAGTCAGTGTTGGGAATTAAACCCAGGACTCCCTGTGTGCTAATCAAGTGCTCTGTCAAATGAGCCACACCACAAGCCTGAATTGCCATTTCTAAACAACACAGTAAAATGCTGTGAGTCCCATTACGCCATGATCGTACACCTTGCTCTGTGCTGTCAACGCCCACTGCTCCTTCGGTTTTTATACATTCCTCATAGTTCAACCTAAATATCACTTCTTCCAAGAAATTGTTCTAGGCCTCCGCGTTAACCTTGATCCACCCCTGCACATTGGTCATATACCCGTGATATGTAAAACAGCAACCAAATAACTACTATGAGCTAACTGGAGGATGGTACATGCATCTTAGTGATAGGATTCACCTACCTGATGTCTTCTGCAATCTGACATACGTGAGATCCTTAACATAATCTATGAATGATGATCACTGAACAACCAGAGCAGATGTGGATTCTCAGAGCTGACCAGCAGAAGATGGCATTAACTCCCCTTTCCATTAGACTGGCATGATCATTTCAGAGCTATCCATGTTCTTGGGGGCTATCCCCCGCTTGTTAACACACACATCATATTGCATACTTGGTCACACTTCATCTTTTTCCCTATAGCAACTCCCTGTCAAACCCTCGTCCACACTGGTCTATTCTTACCGTGGAAACTGAGCCGCAAGGATGATCATCCATTTCCAACACCCTTGGCTCCCGTGTGCCAAGTCATTTCATGATCATCCATGGGCTTTGGCCTGCCTATCTCCCTTGTCCATCTGTTTGGCCAGAAACATGCCTGTTTGCGGGTGGTTAGATTCTTGGCAGGGGAGAGGCTCTCCAAACAATGTGAGAGGTTTCACTGGGCATTACATCTGTGTCGTGGTGAGGCCTTTCCCTGGGAAAGCCAGGCAGCATGTGCCCTTCTACACTCCATGGAATCATAGGCATGGGTGCCCAGATCAATAGGAGGTCAAAGGAAAATAACAAAAATAGTCCTTGACAGGCATGCTGGGTTGGGTAGTGGTAAGTTCCAGAGGAACATGACACCACAGAAGAACACGCATCTAAGTATGACCCATAGAGAAAGTTTTGGGAACATGGAGGTGGATGGACATGCCTGGTTAGCCTGGGAGTCACTGGGAAAGTGAGTGCATAGACCTAGGAAGCAAGTTTTCCACACTCTGTTATTTCAGACAACAGAAGGGAAAATGAACCACGATGGAGAGACTGCGGCTCAGCCCAGCGCTCAAAAGGCAGACATGCCAGTCAGTGTCAAGCAGGCAAATGGGCAGTATGTGGGCAGGGCCATGCCAAGGAAATGCAGCCTCTTTCATCTAAGATAAATGTAAACATTTTCTTTCCACTTATTTAGGAAAAAAGAAACACCAGTAATGTGGACACTGGGAAAGGAGAACTGTGTCCTGGGTGGCACAGTTCCTTCCGAGGATAGTGCCAATACCTGCATACAGCACTCTCACTTGAGTGTGTGCGTGCACAGCACACAGAAAGCTATATTGTTTGTAGTGGACAATGCACATACAATTCTAAGAAGGGAATGAGCCAATTATAGAGTCTCCAAAAAACTAGTATTTCAATGGGTTTTTGTTGTGTTTTTGTTTGTTTGCTTGTTTGTTTTTGGGATAAGCCAGGGAACCTCAGAATGTGAAATCCCCAGTCTGAAAACACACTGTCCTTTAGGATGCCAAGGACCTCACGGCCTCACAGATCTCACAACGAATTCAACTTTCCCAAGTAACTATTGTAAGGAGTCGAAAGAAGATGGGTGGAACAAAATGATAAGTGAAAATTATAAAAGTCTTTTTAAAATAAAGACAGGAAAATAGAAAGAGGGATAAAATAAAAAGCAGCCAGATGTGGTGATACGTGTCGTCTCCCACTCAGGAGGTAGAAGCAGGAGCAACAGAAATTTAGGGGTAGAGCCGAGTGAGACAGCTCAGTGATAAAGACACTTGTTGCCAGGCCTGACAGACAACCCAAGTTCAATCCTTGGGACTCACGTGGTAGAAAGAATCAACTCCCATGAGTTGCCACCTGATCTCCACTGTGTGCCAAAACACACGCATACACACACACACTCATACACACACACACAGACACACAGAGAATAAATAAATAAATTAACTTTTTAAAAATGAAATTTAAGGTGGCCCTCAGCTATATAGCAAGTTCAAGACTAGCTATACACATGAGAAACAGTCTCCAAGAAAGAAAGAAGGGCGGGGAGAAAAGGGGGAGGAAAGGAGGAAGGAAGGTAGGAGAGAAAGAGAGAAAGGGAGGAAGAAGAGGGAAGGAGAAGGGAGAGGTGGGGAGGGCAGGGAAGGACTTTCACAGTGCTTTATTCTTCAAAGGGACACAGGCCAATAATTATACTAAGTGAGTCCACAAATGAATTTCATAGTTTTAAGAAGAGGAAAGTCAGGACACAGGAGGCCATCTTAAGCAGCTTGCCAAGAAGTTCCTGCCAATGGAAGACAGGTAGAAAGTCCATGTGGCCAGAGCTCAGGGACAGCCCAAGGGTTGAAGCAGCAAGCTGTGGGGATCGGGACAGGGCTCAACCAGCCACAATGACAGGCTTGGATTTTCCTTACCAGCTTGCATAGGAAGCCCCTGGAGGGTGTTCTGGAAGTGCACGGTTTTGAAAGATGATGCTGTCTGTTCCATAAAAAATAAATTTGTGGGTGGGCAAAAGTGGAAACAAAGAGACTTGTTAGAAATTACTGCCACAGCCCAGGGAAAGACGGTCATGCACAGACAGAAATAGTCACTTAGAATATATTTTTGAAAAAATATGTTTTGTATCCTTAACCATCATGCCAAATTTTTCACCTATTACACATTATTTTATATTCTTCCTCATGCTTTTCTTTTTGCCTTCCCATCTGAGATCATGATCACCATAACTTATTTGTAGAATTCCATGTGGAATTCTTAATTCCTATGGTTGACATTTATATGTCTCTGTTACGTCCTAGGTGCTGCAGATGTTCTTAGGCAGACAGGAACTACTAAGTGCTTGTCCTCAGAAAGTAGCTCATGAGGACCTTGTTTCTTCCTTTTAGCAGGTGGGCAAAGAGAGTCTAGGGATGGGGGCTAAGTGACTCACTCAAGGTCAAAAGACAAGCCTGGAGCACAGACGTGATATCCTAAATCAATCCACAGTTACCCGCTAAGTCCGAATGCAGTGTGCCCTGGACAGCAGGTGCTCTTATGAAATGGTGACCAACTCTTCTGCAAGGGTAAAGACAGCCAACTGTCTCCACACATTTAATATACTGATTCAGCTATCTGTGTTTTCTCAAGACAATATAAGCTTTACATTTTTTATGTAAATTTCACCAAGAAACAAGGGTTATCTAGAAAAGAGGAAGGTTTATGTCTTTTGCACTTGGTTGAGTTAGCCATGATTCAATTTAGGACCTATGTGAGTGGTTAGAGAAATGGTTCAGCAGTTAAGAGTGAGTACTGCTCTTCCAGGGGACCTCAAGTCAGTTCCCAGCACCCGCTTTAAACAGCTCAAAACCACCTGTAACTCCAGCCCCAGAGGGATCCAATGCCCTCCTCTGGCCTCTGCGGGCACCTGCATTCATGTGCACATACCTGTACCCATGCACACAAAACTAAAACAAGCAAGCAAATAAAAACTTTAAGGCCTGGAGATGGCTTAGTGGTTCCAAAGCACTGGGTGATGGTCCAGAGGACTCAGGTTCAATTCCTTGTACCCACATGGTGGCTCACAACTGTCTGTAACTTTAGTCACAGGGGGTCCAGCATGCCCTCTTCTAGCCTCTCTGGGCATTGCACACACATAATGAGTTTGGAGGGATGAAATGGCAGAAAAGACAGGCTCCATCAGAGTGGCTAGGAGGACACTAGGCATTCTCAATTTTAAAGTTCTGGGATTAAGGCGATAAACAAGGTGAAGAATTGTGTCTGCTCTCATGGGGCTTCTACATAGGCCTTCTCTCAAAAATGCTTTTACTAAACAGCTGTAAGCTTCTTTACTTCTCAGCGATTAGTAATATGTGCTCATACCTCCTGGACACTGAGCGTGCGTGCATGAATACATTGCTGTCTGCTCTCAACTGTGCATGCAAGGTGACCACATCTCTCAGCTAGCTCCTGGGACTGACATACCATGATGGTCTGTAATCTGAAATTGTGAGCAAAACTAACAAGAACAAAAAATTAAAACCCCACTCACTGGATGTTTACTGTGGTGGTTGGAATAAGAATGCCCCCTGTGGGTTCATATATTCAAATGCTTGTTCACTAGGGAGTGCCACTACTTGACAAGGATTAGGAGGTGTGGCCTTGTTGGAGGAAGTGTGTCACTGGGGGTAGGTTTGGGAGTTTCAAATGCTCAAGCCAGGCCCAGTCTCTCCTCTTCCTACTACCTGAGGATCCAGATGTAGAACTCTCAGTTACCATGCATGCTTGCATGCCACCATGCTTCCCACCATGATGATAATGGACCTCTGAAACTGTAAGCCAGTACCAATGTAATGTTTTCCTCTTTAAGAGTTGCCATGGTCATGGTGCCTCTTCACAACGATAACACATTTGCTAAGACACTTGCTAAAATTAGCGCATTTTATCCTCTCAATAACCCTCTGAAAAAGGTGGCATTTCTATGGGCTCCATTTTCCAGAGAGGAAACCATAGGTACAAGAAGAGTCCTCTGAGGTTGAGTAGCAGTTAGTTTGGAGCCAGTAGCCTGGCCACTGAGGTCACATGCTCAGCCATTAGGCAGAGGGTGACTCTAGGTTTTTCCAATGAGGCTGTTACAATTCTAGGAATTTGTCCATGAGGGGAAAATAAAAGACTCTAACATTACAGGTACAAAGGAGGATCTGGAGCCTTGGAAGGGGCCTGCAGAAGACCTGAGCTTTAGCAACTTCACAGTAAACCTGCCTTTGGCTTTAAGGTAATCCCACATGTCACTGTTCAGTCCTGTTAAACGTGAACTCAGCTGTTGAGACAAGGACTGACCCCACTGAAAGGCCCAGAAGGAGTCAAGGAAAAAGATCCACTCCCACCTCTCACTATGGAGCTAGAAGTGGATTTCCTGTTGTCCATGTCAAGCCCATGAGTGAGCATAGGCTCTTCCTGTGGGCCTTGCTAACCTGCAGGTTATGCAAGTGTGTGTGTGTGTGTGTGTGTGCACTCACACGCGCATATGCATGAGTGACTCAGTGATAGACATTCAGCACTATATAAATGCAAAAAGATATTAATAAGACAGTAACAACCACTCTCAAGGAATTTTTTAACAATAGACAGCAAGCATCAGAGAGACAGCTCAGTCAAGGCACTTGCTGCCAAGCCTGACATCACAGGTAGATCCAGGGGACCCAATGGGGGAAAGAGAAAACAGACTCTCTCAGCTTGTCCTCAGACCTCCACACATTGACAATGGCACACATAGACACAGTGTGCACAGCGCACACAACACACACACACACAAGCTCATGCCTGAACACATACACAATACTTAATGCTTCTGAATGGCTCTAGGTGGGGAGGTGTCACCACTGGCATCATCCCTACTTCACAGACAAGAAACAGAGTAATAAAGATTGGATCTGAATGCAGATGTGCATATCGTTTTCCCAGCACTAGGAATGGCATCAAGCTTTGTTTTTGCTTCACTCATGGTAGGCAATGCTCTACCGAGTTTCATCCAACACTCCTCCCACCTCCACCCCATGCCCCTCTTCCTGTGCCATCACTTTTTTAAACTATTTATTTTGAGACAAGGTCTCACTAGGTTGCTTGGCCAGGCCTTGTATTCACTTGGTAGCCTAGATAGGCCTTGAACTTACTGTGCTGCCTCAGCTTCCCAAGTTGCTGGCACTGAAGCCTGGGTCACTGAGCCTGGCTCGAATGTCCTGATTGGTGGCTGTTGTGGAACTCACTTTGTAGACCGGGCTGACCTAACACACAGAGATCTGCTTGCCTCTGCTTCCACAGTGCTAGGACCCGAGGAGGCCGTGCCTGGCCTCAGAGGTGCCAGGTCATCAGCCATACTCTGAAATGTGCTACCGTTCTGCTGATTTCACAATACTAAAGTAGGAAAGAAGAGCTAAGTACAGAGCTGAAGCCTCCAAGCGCCACCTCTTCCCTCCCACCCAGGTTCCTTAGCACACAGCTTTCTACAATTTCCCACACTCGCCCCTCTCAGTAGCTCAGGATTGAGTTACTCATCGTCTTTCTTTAGACCATGGATTTCTTGACAAGGACCTTAAAATATTTGAGGAATCAATAGCAAATAACATGTGTGGTCCGGTCAAGCAGTCTGTAGTCTCTACAGCAAACAATTCGTCTACTGTAGGTTCGAGATACCACGTAACCATAAAAATGGGATTTGAGAGACGGAGGGAGAAAGAGGAGGACGTGCCAAGTGAGGACGACTGAGAATAACCCTAGCAGAACCGTACTAGATTCCTGTAGCCACAGACATGATTTAAGACAACACAAATTTGTGCTCTCAAGTCTGTGATAGCGAAAGTCTAAGATCAAGAGGCTGGTAGGGCTGTGCTCATCCCAAAGGATTCCAGGCATGATCTGCTCCCTTGCCTTTCCCAGCTTTCCAGGCTGTCTGCATTCCTCGGCTTGTGGCTCCTTCTGTACATTATCCAGCTTCTTGTTTTCACCATTTCATCTCCCTCTCTAACACGCCAGCCTCTCTACTGTTGTTATTGTTGCCGCTGCTATGATTATCACTATTACTGTATTACTGAACACATTCCAAGAATCTGGGATGGTTTTCCCACCTCAAGATCTTAAATATAATTGTATATAATATATAATATCTGCAAAGTGTCTTTTTAATGTAAGCCACCACATACTTAGACTCCCTGGGTTCTGAGGGATACCACATCCTTGGAAAGCCACTCTCCTATCTACACCAAAGGGAATTAGGAAAGAGTCAGCCAAGACTTGGCAGAGTTTCTGGCCCATGAAGCTAAAGGCTGAGTGAACAGAGGGTCCAGGGCTCTTCCCAGGCCAAGGCGTTTGGGCTCGTTAAGTAGAAAGGAGACCAATTGCAGAGTGTGGAGAACGGTGAAGCCATTGAGAACGGCATGTGTTCGATGACTGCGGTTTAGTTCAGCGGAGGGCAACCTTTTCCCCGACTGAACAATAATAGCTTGACAGTGTGTAAGGCTTTGTCCTATTCCATCAGCCTGCCATAGATGGTCACCTGTGTCACCGACTGGGGTAGAGCAGAAGCCTGGCCACCAGCAGGGGTAGTATGGCACAGCGGGCAAGCATGAGAGGCCATGGATAGTGACTGAGCCCATAACTTAATTCTTCTGTTTGCCGCATGACTTTGACCACTCCCCCCGACCCTCTAAATTTCATTTCCCTTTTCTCTAAAACGGTGCTGGTAATGTTTGTACCTCAGAGGCTTTGCCGAGGGTTAAAACAAAGTTCTTATCCAGCAATCACCGAAGAAGAGTTATTTTCCTTAGAAACCCCTTTTGGGTGACATGGACACCATAGCTGAAGTCATCTTACCTGAGGACTGACACACGATCTGAGGCTAAAAGAAGCAATTAAAAGTAGGCTCCATAATACGGTCTAGCGCATGCGCTTATCCTGGCTTCCCAACCAGAGCACATTAAATGTCTGCTTTAAAACTACGCTGGCAAATCCCAACTCTCTGTTGTCCTTCATGTAATTTCCTGTCAATCTTCCTTATCCTCCGAAGTCTGATTGTGTTCCCATGGTTTGTATTGTTCACGAAAGACCAAACGCAATCAATGGGCTCTTGTAGTCAGCCTGCGAGGACAGGTTGGTGAACTTGCGTGGCTAAGGGAGCCCTGGCCAAGAGGTATGAATTAACCTTCACTTTGCACCCATTTCCAGGAAGAATGAGCAAACAGCACGGCCAGTTGGCCCCAGAGCCCAGCCGCCCTGTGTCTGGCATCCAGAGCCTTCCCAGCCCGACCTTGTGGAGAAAGGCCAGCACTGAGCAAGCCGCAGCAGCCAAAGCAACACAGAGAACCTGGCCGCATCGCAGCAACCATTGGCGACCGGTGCGTGCAGGTCCAGCCGCCCTGTGCTCTGTCACGCACATTACAATGAAATTCAAGGAGAAGGCTGTGAAGCCATCCTTCCCGCTCCTGAAAATCACTGTGCGCTGCTGGAAGCGATGCTAAACCCTTTGCAGCACACCCCGGCCCATTCATCAGAGAGGCAGCTGAGCCAATTGAGGCCGCATTCACAGGTGACTATGCTGTCCGCCTGCCTTCCCAGAGATGCACAAAACCAAACCGAACTGTCAGCGAGCTGGCGTCGCAGGTCCACGCGGGACAGCGCCAGGCCAGGCGTTCTGTGACAGAGCAGGTTGGCCGCCCAGCCTCCCAATTCACCGGCTCCTCTGGCGGCGCAAAGCACAGTTCTGAGGGATAAAAGGAGATCTCAAGCAGAAAAGGAGATTACAAATCAGGATGATTCAACAACAATAACAGAAAAAATAAACCCTGGCAGGCAGGGCGCTGGGGCCTGGTGAATGCCAGGCTTGCCCCATTCGGCTCCTGCTCCCTCCAGTAGCAAAGCGAATTATCTAGTTTCCTAAATCCTATGCGCTCTGACCGCAGACTCAGGCTAGCAAGCTGCATTTCAATGTGAAAAGCTGCTGCTGGCTGAGCCAGGCTGGCAGGCCTGAAAACACCTTTTACTTACAAAAAANAAAAAAAAAAAAAGCATGTTTGGAAAATGCAGTTGTTTCAGTGCTAAGTTATACTACATCCTAATGGGCAGGAAGGAAAAAAAAACAGCAAAATATACCAATAAATTTGATTCATCTTCCCCGTTCAATATGCTCACTGGTCTCTTCATAATCTTTTAGCTCTTTTTAAAAATCAGAGAGATAAAAGGAAAAAAATTATCTGTTATTATTCTATAATCCTTAAATGTAGCTTTAATACTAAAAATATTCTTCGAAAGTCAATATCAGAATTAATGGATGGGCTCAGGTTGTACGTCGAGTAACGTGAGTTATCCCCCATCTCTAGACAGTTACCTTTTCCCCCCATTTAGCCTGTTTTTTACAGTTCAATAAATATTTTTCCAAGCCCCACTTGGCAAACAAAAGAGTTCAGCTTCAGTGTAACTCCTCCGACAAATACCCTTATGGTCTCAGCACATGTGAGAGCCATTGATAAACAAATTAAAATTCTGTCCCAGCACAGAGCTCAGCTGGCCCATTTTATCTTGCAGTATGGGTTTGTAAAGGTCTGGGTGTCTGTCATCCTCCCCTAACCTTGTCTTTGTCAAAGGGGTACAAAAGCCTGCCCGCTCGGGGGCCCTTACGATACTGATTAGCGTGAGTGACAAAGTGGGCTGCGAGTCCACTCGGCCTTTCATAATAAATCTATCAAAGAGTAATAGAATTCCATCAATCCTGCATCATCCCCGAGGGTCGCCGGGCTGGGATGGAAAGTGTGTTCCGTTGGGATTGTACAACTGTTATTATTCAATTACGCTCTTTTCTTCCTAGTTAAAGACCATGATATCATTATCACTTAATGAATACATATAATTGGATCTGGACTCTGTTTGGCTGATGAATACTGCTCACTATTCATTCAGTCTCCGCTCATCTTCTGACCATTTATTATAGACTTTTGGCTGAAAACCATGATGACAAAGGGAATTTGAAATTAGCTGAGATTTTAGTCAATGCTCAGTTAGGCACAAAGACAAAATAAAATTTTGATGCTTAAATGGACTAAGAAGTTGCCTAACTCAGCAGTATCTGATTTACACATACTGAGTATATACACACACGCATATACCCGCACACAACACACACACAGTAACAAAACTAGCTTTAACAATCAAACAACTCCTAAAGGTAGGTTTTATTTTAAACAACCCTGTGGTGCTTTAAAGGGAAGATTTACTGTTTTACTCTCATTAAAGAAACTATTATCTATGAAGATGCACACACACATAGGCACACACATGCACACACACACACACACACACACGTTCAAACCTTCACTCTCACCTTATCCACCAAACACAATTTTATGATTAAATAACATTTAAATTTGACAAAGCAAAAGTGCTTCCACCATAGTCTATTTATTATGCCCAATATAGAGTCCATCATTAAGTTTCATCATACAATGTGCCCCCAAAGGAAACTAGCCCTCCTATTCATATTGTTGGGAGTAAATGTAGCATACCTCCTTTGGATCACTGGTGAACAGGCTACCTCATTAATCCTAGTTAGTACATGCTGCCGGGCATGTGGAGCCGCCAAATCCAGATGCTCCCCACAGAGGCTCTCCAGGCAGTTAGGGAATCACGGAGTACCACCTCAAGCCTTCAATACATCACTTCAAATTAAATTTACATTAAGTGCTACTCCATCAGAGCTGAGAGAAGCTGACATCTTTGGAAAATGCAGATGATAATCTATTAAATCCTATTATATACATGTCTCCTAATTTTACTTAAGTCCATGCATACCAAAGTATGAGTTTGTGTTAAAAATTAAAGACCCTTTTACTAGAACAAAAGACTTTATGAACTGTTGACTTTGGGAGGTTTTATTACAGGGGCAGGCTAGTCTATCAAGGCAAGTCGGCTCTTTCAGTGCAAATTCTACTTAAATATTTCTTGTAAGGACTTGTATTGGGCTTTGTTGTTAAGCTATCACTTTCCTCCTGCCCCGCCATCCCTCGGGCTCTCCAAATAACGTGGTCTTTTTCATCCTCTATGCATGGTCTTAGTAACGTCTGCCTTGAATGTTATGAATGAGACGGTGGAACGTGCATTGTCTCTTTTTGCAATTAAGAAAATATTTGCTGGCAGCTTCCAAACTGGCAGCCAGAAGAAGAGGCTGTAAAACCACCACGGTGAAAAGCTAAGGTTTAATTAGCCCATTATCACATATGTTAATCCCTTTATATTTTCATAGTCCTTAGTCACAGCTACTGTTACTTTGATGAGTCTATGCTAATTTCATAGCAAAGATCTTCCTGGTTTTGATCCCGAGCATGGCAGTTTTTATATGTGGTGGTGGCGTCCTGTGCTGACATTTCTGTGGGATTTGTTTTTGTGCTACTAAAGCTGGACACAATTGGAAAATATTCAGAAGAACATGGAAATAGATGATGGTCTGGATGAGTCTACACAAACCCAGAAGACTTGTACCCAGAAATAACACATAGCACACACATACACACCATACAACAACATACACATAGCACACACATTCCAGACAACATGTATACACACATATACACCATACAACAACATAAGCCAGAAGACTTCTACCCAGAAATAACACATAGCGCACACATACACACCATACAATAATACACGCATAGCATACATACATACACACCATACAGCAACATAAGCCAGAAGACTTCTACCCAGAAATAACACATAGCACATACACACTCATACACACCACACAATAATATATGCATAGCATACACACCTATACAAACACTCCACACAAAAAATACACACAACATGTATACATACATAATTAATTTTAATGCTATTTATTAGCCCTTTTAAATTTTAATTGAAGTTGGGTTTTTCTCTCCAGGATTTTTTTACATTAAAGCAATTTCTAGACTGAGCCATTGTCCATGTCTGTGTTTCAGTGAAAGTGTTCTTTCTGGATAAGGAACAGACCCTCTCCCTCTAGCCTGAATCTTTTTACATCTGTCACTTTTCTTAAGTAATATTCATTTCTTTGTTGGCTTCTCCTTGAGACATTAGATTATTCTACAGTTACCAGCTTAACAAAAATTTATTTGTTGTGTAATTCTTCAACATATACATTAATACTTATCATAACAAATGAAGTCCTCATAAGATTAAGCAACATAGGATAAGAAGTGCTTCCATCAAAAGTTTCATACACACGAGGCCCTCTTTAAATGGTTGTGTTTGTTTTTGTGTGTTACAAAGAACTTTCCCGAAAGAGGTCAGGTTAATTGAGTGCAGTTTTTACTTTACCATCTTTAGACATTGCTTGCCATCTGTGTTAACTATCACAACCTTTACCCTTTGAACATAGGTTACCAGCTACCCACACCTGTGTTTAGGCACAACAGAATGATGGCCCAAATCCCTCCCTATATGAAAACCTAAATGTCAGTGGAGTCCTCATTATCAGGCACCAGCCAATAAACTCGAGGCTACTGTGTGAAGGCCATTTGAAAACCAATATGGAAAGTCTCACAGAGCATTATCCCAACTCCACCGCAATCTCCTTTCCTTTCCACGACCTTCTCTGGTTTCTAAATCCCTGTTATGAGGGATGGAAGGCAGGTCACTGGGTACATTCACACATCTGCATTTGGAGGACAGTTTTCAGGAGTCAGTTCTTCCATTCTGCCAAGTGGGTCCAAGCTTGGCAGCAAGGGTCTCACCCCAGCTTCCTGTCCCATATGATTCATCAGGAAATCCTACCAGTTATACACCCAGCTATGTTCCAGATACGCCTTCTTTTTCATAATCTAATTTTGGCCTTTGTTATCTCTTACCTTATCTCTGTCCAAGCCTTCTACCTTAATGCTCCCCTCTTTCTTCAAATGCAGACCTTTAAAATTTTTTCACATATATAGAAAAGTAAAAAAGAGCTGGGCATGGTGGCGCTTATCTATAATCCAGATATTTGGGAGTCTATGGCAGGAGGATTATCTCTTGGGCTAAATGGTGAGTTCCAAGCCAGTGAGGGCTACATAACATCAAAAGTCAACCAACCAAACAGCAACAAAGCCAATGCCCACCAGCTAGCCTTTGGAAATACCAATGCATTGCTGCGTTTGCTTCAGACTTTTCTTTCGTTTGGGTACTAGGTTCAAACTCAGGACCTCACATATGCTATATACATGCCTTACCCCTGCAGCATTTTATTCCCCCAATGGGGAGGAGGGGAGACAGGGAAGTCACCATGGCACATAACTATAATCCCAGTGCCTGGGAGGCTGAAACAAGAAGATCTCAAGTTAAGGCCATCCTGGGTTATACAGTAAGAACTTGTCTGAGGAAAAAAAAAACAATAAATAGCATAAAAGAAAATACAGACATTTATTTGGCCCACAGTTTTATTTGGATAAAACTTTAAGATTGGGCAATCCCAGCTCATGAGTCTTTTTAGAGGACCCCAGGTCTTCATTACATGCTGGTGTGTGGAATCCTGGTGAAATTGCACATCAAGGAAGACATCACATGAGGCAAGAAGCCAGAGACCAAGTCAACCTGACCCTCTGTCTAGCAAGCCTTTCCTGAGATTTATATTGTGTAACTAGCATGGATGATGAAGGGCCTACCTAAGTTCTGCCCTATCAACAGGCCAAGGCAGATTCTTTATTCATTAACCAATGAAAGCAACACATAGACAGAAGGACCTCCCACACCAGGCAACATCCTCCTCAGCTAAGAGCCCTTGAGCTTCTGCCTCCTTTTCACAAGAGATGCTGGATGAACAAAGAAAGCGAAGGAAAACAGAGTGGTGGGATAGTATCAGAAGGCAGAAGCAGGAAGATCAGCAGTTGAAGGCCAGCTTGGGCTACACAGTAAAGCTATCGCAAACAACAACAACAACAAACAACAACAACAAAACCAAGCAATAACCAAAGCAGAAGGATGCTAGGTGCCAGATAACTTGGTGCAGCAGAATTGCCACAAAATCTTGGTGAGAAAAAACAGGAAAACTGACTTCCTTCATGCCTCTGTTATCATTTAGTCTCTCACATTCAGTCAGAATCAGCGTTAGTTCAGATGGTACTTCCTCACCATGCCTTCCCTGCCTAGCCTGCTAAAGTAGCTCCACCCACACAGATGTAAGTCCTTTTCTGGCAGGCCAGTCTATTCTATTGCTTGCATGAAAATTTTGTCTTTGTTTTTCTACTGCATCTCCTACTGAAAAATAAGCTTCATGGAAGGAGAGATATGATTACCTACGTAACATATACATCTTTGGGGCCTACAAAGTACCTGGTGTATATACACAGTGATTATTTGTTGACTGAATGAATGGATGAACAGAAATGGGGGCTACTAATTAATTTTCATCATTTTAAACTGTTGGTAGACAGGGACAATCTGTCTGTTGTCATATCCCTGTCCGGTGACATTTTGTGTGTGTGCATGTGTATGTACAAGTGTATGTGTTTGTGTGTGTGTGTGTGTGCACTCATGTGCATGTGAGTATGTGTGTATGTCTGTATTCATGTGTGTGGGTGTGCCTGTGAAGATCAGAGGACAATCTCGGGACTTGGTCTTGTGTGTGTGTGTATGTGCAAGTGTGTGCATGTATGTGTGTGAGTATATTTGTATTCGTGTGTGTGGGTGTGCCTGTGAAGATCAGAGGACAACCTCAGGACTTGGTCTTCACCTTCCATCTCATTTGAGAGAGCATCTCCTGTTGTTCAGCCCAAGTATGTCAGGCTATCTGGCCCAAGAGTTTCTGGGGAATTCTCTTGCCCCATCTTCCTATCTCACCATAAGAGCAGTTACAGACACATGCTGCCGAGTCTAACTTGATATGGGTCCCAAAGATCTGAACTCGGGTCCTCAGGCTTTCACAGCAAGTGCTTTACTTTAGCTGTCTCTTCAGCCCGGTACATTTTTGAAAATTGGATGGCAAATGACTAAGAAGTCATTGATGGTGTAGTGGTTGGCATTGCTGCCTTCCAAATGAGTAAGAGAGAATATATTCTCAAAGATTTTTTTGAAGTAAAAGTCAATGATAAAAGTTCATAACAGATATGGTAGCTTGTAAACCCAGCATTCAAGAGGCCAAAGCAGGAGAATCTTTTGAGTTCAGGACCAGCCTGGACTACATATTGAGACACTTCTTAAAAAATAAAGTAAAATAATAAAAAAATCCTCCCCACCCAACACAGATCAATCACGAATACTTTCACTTAAAAACACATATTTAAAAGTTTAGGGATTGGAAATACGGTTGAGTTGGCAGAGTGCTTATCTAACAGGCAGGAAGCTTTGGGTTCCATAGGTAAAAACCAGATGTGGTAGAACAGACCTGTGATCCAACACTCCAGACACGGTTCAAGGTCATCCTCAAGCTACACAACAAGTTCAAGACAAGCATAGAATACATGAGGCCCTGTCTGGAAAAAAAGCAAATAAGCAAACCCAAAGATTTCAAAGTCTATAATCCCCGGGGAAATAATTTGTGTATTAGAGAAAAAGCCAGCAACGCTTTCCATAGACCTCGGTAGTGAAGGACGAACACAAGCTTGTTTATGCCCCCGGAGGAAAGGCATTTTGAGCATTTCTGAGCAGGTAGCACTCCAGATGCCTCTGCAGGGAGAGAAGGAGCCCTAAAATCAATCAGGTACCTAAGAAACGCAAGCCACCTCTAGGAGAGAAGGCTCAAGTGAGCTCTTCAGGAGAGACTGCCTCCTTCAGCAGCACATCTTCAAGCACAGGGCTGATTTACACTCCGGTGTCCTCCAAGACACCATCCCTTTAGGGCATCTACATAAATGTGCCTTTTGACAAACACGTACTGCTGCGTGAGTATAAAGTAACTGACAACATCACAGGCATTTCTGAGTAGGCTGAGAAGGCTAATCTCTGTATATGCAGACAAAGGAGATCGAAAAATCACCCTGTATTGAAAAGCAAATTGCCATTTCTCAGTGGGGGTCCCTAAAACAAGTTCCCAAACCTATGACATTGTCCCTTTTGAACAAAATATTGCTAGATGAAATTTATGCCCAGGAGTTATTTTTTTTTTCTCACCTGCCTGCAGAAGGAGTGGTACAGATAGGCCTTGTGTTTTGAAATGATTGTAATGCTGAGTCACACTATTTGGGTACTTATCTGAAAGATCAGCAGAACCAAATGGCAATTACCAAACGTCCCTTGGAATATCAGGAGGGCAAAGGGACGGATGAGTGGTAAAGAACCAGACCATTTCTTAATGAGTCTTCGCGACGTTAAACTGTTGCCTTCGTATTGTCTGCTCCAGAGAGCAGTGGGGATCCTGCATGTCAGGATTGGGCACAAAGAGCAAACACTTCCTTCCACCCCGCATCTCGTGGGATTTATCTGGGAATCTTGCCTTTGTATGCATGTCTATGTACTCATGAATGTAGTGTCTACAGAGGCCGGAAGAGGGCATCAGATCCTCTGGACTTGATGTTACAGACGGTTAGTTACTGTGTGGGTGCTAGGAACAGATCCTGGGGCTTGTACAAGAACAGTCAGTGTTCTTAACTTCTGAGCCATCCCTTTAGCCCATTTTCTTTTAATTCTATAGAATTAGTGAATTCCCTGCATGCATGTAAGTGTTCCATGTGCAACAGAGGTGGAAAGAGGTCCTCACCTCCCTCGGGCTGGAGTTACATAAGGTTGTGAGCTACCACTTGAGAGCTGGAAATTGAACTTGGGTCATGGACAAGAGCTGGAAGTGGTCTTAACCACTTGGCCATCTTTCTGTTTGTGCCCTCTTTGAACACATTGTAATCATCCTTTTAGCTTCTCTGTCTGAAAACTCATTTAAGCCATTCCCCCAGGGCTCATTACTGCAGGACTGGTAACATTTGGAGGGGACTTGATGCCTTGGTTTGTCGCATGCCTTGTGTTTTTGCACTGGGACATGAGTATCTAGAGTTAGATCATTTTAAAGGATCTTTCTTCTGTGCCTCTGTTTGTAATGCTCAGAAGGGATTAGATTGCAGTAGAGATTGAGGTATCATTTTTTCTCTGTTAGGTTTGTGTTCAGGGCTCCAGACTCTGTCCCTAGTCCTCCCCTAAGAGAAGAATACTTTTTTTTCACTTTCCAGGTGTAGACCCACTATGAAAGTACAATAATAATTACCTATCAAACAATCACCCCTTAAGTACTCATTTTAAGGATTAAAGAGACACTGACAGTACTGCATATACTAAAATATCAGTAGTCATAGGTGTGAATGGCAATACAAAGAAGAAAAATAGGAAGACTATGGTTACTATTAGATTGATAACTAGAAAGTAAAAGACGCCAGGTGGTGATGGTGTACACCTTTAATCCCAGCACTCGGGAGGCAGAGGCAAGCAGATCTCTGTGAGTTCGAGGCCAGCCTGGCCTACAGAGCGAGTACCAAGAGAGGCCCCAAAGCTGCACACAGAAACCCATCTCAACCCCCCCCCATGTAAAAGACATACATAGTACAAGAAGGAAGTGTAGGGCGTGAGAGGGGAGGAAGCTTGAGTTAAAGGCAGACTGGAGAAGAGTTATGATATCAGATAACACAGAGAGACCCTGCACACCAGGGCAGTCTTTGAAAGGTGAGGGAGGTGGGGGGTAGGGAGAGAGAGGCAATACAGAGCAAAAGCAGAGGAGGATGAAGAAGACCTGAAAACTGACATTGGATGTTAAAGAAGAAATAGATGTAGAGGGTTAGAAGGGCTGGGTAGCAATATCAAATGAAAACTGCTAAATTCCATCTGGAGTTCATCAAGGTTCCTTCCCCAGCTCCTCTGCCAACGCTGACATTTCAACCCCCACAACCTTTTCCCACCCCACCCCACCCCTGCCAAAGTGTGTCCCGTTTAGAATGGTGCCTGCTTTACTTTGCTTTCTGTTGCTGTGATAAAACACTCCGACCAAACAACACTTGAGGGAAGGGTTTATTCCATTTTACAAATCCGAGTCCATCATTGAGGGAAGACAATGCAGGAATGCAAGCGGAACAGGGGCTTGAAGCTGAGACCAGTCGGTGCCCAGAGGAGTCATGATCAGCTACCTTTCTTTTTTCTTTTTTAAGGTGAATCTTTCTTTTATTTTTTATTTTTTTGTATTGATCTTTTTCTATATAATATCTAGAGATTCAGGGTACTTTGCCCAGTGTAGATCATCTTTAAATATACATTTTAGCCAATTATTAATGAATCCAGTCTAATCATCTCTAGGATTGGATTTTCTTTTTTATTTTTTTGTTATTATTATTAAACATTTCCACCTCCTCCTATTTTCCTCCCCCTCCCCCCATTTCCTCTCCCCTTCCCTTTCCAATCCAAAGAGCAGTCAGTGTTCCCTCCCCTCAACTACCTTTCTTAACAGCCCAGAGGTGCTACTGCCCACAGTGGGCTGGGCCCTCCTCTGTCAATCAACAATCCAGGAAATGCTCTACTAACATGCCCACAGGCCAACTGCTGGAGAAAATATCTCAGCTGAAACTTTCTCTTCCCAGGCATGTCAAGTGGACAACTAAGATTAGACATCACAGTGAAGCTTGTTGAATTTGAATTATATTGCATTATTTCATTAAGGCTTCTAGGAAAACGCCTCAAAAATTCCTTTTGGAGATAGGGTTTCATGTAGTCCAGGCTGGCAGTCTCTGCAGCTAAGGGTGATGGTGTGGACCAGCCTGCCACCCCACAACTTTGTTTTGCTCTTTCGTTTTGTCTTGGCTGGTTGATTGATTGGCTTCTTGGTTTATTCTGAGACAGCATCTCACACACCACAGACTGGTCTCAAGTTAGGATGACCTCAAATATGTGCTCTTCTTGCCCCATCTCCCGAGCACTGGAATTACAGGCATAGCTCCCCAGGCCTAGTTTACGTAGTTCTAAGGACTGGACCTAGAATTTCACACTTACCAGAAAGCATTATAATGTATTCTATCTGAACGAATTCCCAGCCCCTAAACTCTTGCCTTGGCTCAGAGGCTATTCACAATCCGGCCCCTCTCCTTCTGCTCTCTCCATGCTTCCCGAGAGGCTCCAACCTCCTCGGCTCTCTCAGAACCTCTGTACTTGGCACTTCAGTCTGGAATGTTTTTCCCTCACTCTAGCTCTGTGCTGTAGGATTCTCCCATGGAAGTTCTTCTGGTCATGTTAAATGAACTCATTTGCTCAGGTTCGTTTTCTCAAGACCACTTTTCCCTATGCGGTTTCTTTTTTTTTTTTTTTAATCTGCTCATAATCTGTTTCCCAACAGAAGCACCACTAGGACAGAAATTGTTAATCAGGGCCAGCAATGTGTCTCAGTGGGTAAAGGCACTTGCCATCAAGCCTGACAACCTGGGCTCAGTCCCTGGAACCCACATAACAGAAAGTAAGAACCAATTCCTGGATGTTGTCTTCTGACCCCAACATCCCTCTATCCAAGATAAATAAATTTCATTACTTTATTTTATTTATTTATTTATTGAGACAGGGTTTCTTTGTGTAACAGCTCTGGCTGTCCTGCAACTCACTCTGAAGAACACACTGGTCTTGAACTCACAGAGATCCACCTGCATCTGCCTCCCGGGTGCTGGGATTAAAGGCGTACACCACCGCCGCCCTGCTAAATGTAATTTTTTTAATTTATTTATTTTTATTTTATATACATTGGTGTTTTCCCATGGGTG
>LOEQ01001666.1:21130-47492 GCA_001685075.1 Bramus lutescens | reverse complement strand
CTTTGGAAGAGCAGACAATGCTCTTAACCGCTGAGCCATCTCTCCAGCCCCTGGTATCAGGTTCTTGATCATCCAATCAGCATCAGTTATGGGTTTCATCTCATGGGCCGGGCCTTAAATTAAATCAGATGTTGGTTGGTTGCTCCTATAAGCTTTGTGCCACCATTGCATTAGCATATTGCAGTCAGGTCACCGTTGTCAATTTAAGGGTTTGTAACTGGGTTGGTGTTTACCTTTCTCCTTTGTTAGTGTGCAAAGTGTCTTTAGATACCAAGAACATTAGTCAGGAGGGGTGAAGGCTCTACGTAGGTACTAGCTTGACTTCTCTGTGCTTAATGAGTTATATAGGTGTTACTTTCAGCAATAGAGACTTGCTGTCAGTTTGTGGAGAGCAACCTATAGCCTTTACAACCTCTTGAATTGTTTAGGGGTTCCCATGGAACCTCAATTAAATGTAGTTAAGTACCATTCCCAACATTGAAGCTTCATTTGGCAATGAAAGATTCCAGCTGGGTCTCAGTCTCTGTTATATGGCAATGTCATTTTGATTGTCTTCATATAATTCTATAATTGAGGAAGTTTCTTCTCTATTAGGTTTCTATATGACACCTCGAATGGTTCTTAATTTAGTTGTCCCTTCCCATATCCCCTCCTTCATCCCCTTCATCTCTCCCCCTCCCCCATTTGATCCTCCCGTTCCAGTCCCTACATCGAATCCATCAATAGCTATCTATTTCATTTCCTATTCCTAGGGAGATCTGTCCCTCGCCCCCAGTCCCTTACTCTTTGACTAATCTCTGTAGTTCTATCAATGGTAGCTTGATTATCTTTGACTTAACAGCGAACATCCACATATAAGTGAATGAATACCGTATTTGTCTTTCTAGATCTGAGTGACATCACTTAGGATGATTTTACTCTAGTTCCATCCATTCCATCCATTTTACCTATGAATTTTATGATTTTTGACATAATATTCCATTTTGTAAAAGTACCACATTTTCTTTATTCGTCTATTGATGAACATCTAGGTTGTTTCTAGTTTCTGGCTACAATGAATAGAACAGCAGTGAACATTGTTGAACAAGCATCTCTGCAATAGGATGAAGCATACTTTGGGCATGTGTCCAAGAGTGGTGTAGCTGGGTCTTGTAGATCAATTCTCACCTTCCCAAGGAACTGCCACACTGATTTCTGTAGTGACTGTGTGAGCTTGCACTCCCAGCAGCAAAGAATGAATGTTTCCTTTACTCCACATCCTTGCCAGCATGAGTTCTCATTTATTTTTTTGATCTTAGACATTCTGACAGGCGTAAGATGAAATCTCAAAGTAGTTTTAATTTGAGTTTTTCTGATGACTAGGGATATTGAACATTTCTTTTTAGCCATTTGAACTTCCTCTTCTGAGATCTGAGATTTCTTTGTTTAGATCTGTACCCCATTTTAAAATTGTGTTATTGTTTTCTGGATATCCTTTCTTTCTTTCTTTCTTTCTTTCTTTCTTTCTTTCTTTCTTTTTTTTTTTGAGACGGGTTTCTTTATAGCTTTGGAGCCCATCCTGTAACTCACTCTGTAGACCAGGTGGGCCTTGAACTCACAGATATCCACCTGTCTCTGCCTCCTGATTGCTGAGATTAAGGGCATGTGCTAACACTGCCCGGCTTTACATTTTTTTAAATATCCAAATTTTTTGAGTTATTTATATATCTCAGATATTAGCGCATTATTGGATGCGTTGTTAAAAATATCCTTTTCCATTCTATAGCCTGTTGTAGCTATTTTTTTTAAAAAACAATCTTGATTAGTATGTGTGTGTGTTTTAAGATTTAGTCATTTATTTATGTTTTTTTGTATTCCATTTGCATGTACACCTACAGGCCAGAAGAGGGCATTGGATCCCATTACAGATGGTTGTGAGCCACCATATGGTTACTGGGAACTGAACTCAGGACCTCTGGAAGAGTAGTCAGTGCTGTTCAACAGCTGAACTGTTGCTCCAGCTTCTGCTGTAACTAAATTTTATTGTGCCCCCCCTTTTTTTGAGACAGATTGTCCTGTCCTGGAACTCACTCTGTAGACCAAGCTAGCCTCGAACTCACTGAGATCCGCCTGTTTATGCTTCCCGAGTGCTGGGATTAAAGGCGTATGTCACCACGGTCCAACTGAGAAGACTATCAGAGGAACACGTGAGTTTTTCCCGACTCTTGGCTGACTTCCCTCCTGTGATGGGTCTAATGGTGAGTTTGGCAGCAGGAGGCTTTTCTGAATGACCCCTTCCTGTATATCTTGGCTGTCCCTCTGCACAGAGGATACATGTGAGTCTCAGTCTGTGGTACAGTAACCTCAGCAGAACATGTTCTTGCTTGTGAATGACTCTACCTGTCTGGTAGCAGCTGTCTGGGAAGGTATTCTCCTTAGATCAGTAACTACTAATAAGTCCACTCGGTTGCATATCCTTCTGGTTGGCTTTTAGAGGAAATAAACTCACCTAAAAAAAATCATTGACATCTCTGTCTACTTCTCAATGGTGTCCACCTCTGGAAGGGAGAGAGAAGGCATATGAACACGAAGGAGCCTGGGAAACATCACAAGGGTGGAGACAGGCGCATTGTCTAGGCTCAGTAGTAAACGTACATGCTGTTCTTATTGAAGATCCAGGTTTAGGTCCTAGAAACCACATTGATGGCTGACAACCACCCATAAGCTCACTTGTGGGGCATATACGTGGACACAGGCAAATAAAATTAAATAAGTAAATCTTTAAAAAGTAATTAATTATCCCTGTCTAGGTGAGACCCTGTCTCAAGAGAGAGAGAGAAGATAACAGGATGATGGGCGACCTGAGTCTGATCCTCAGCACCTTCTCCCACAGGTCATCCTCTGACTTTCATATACATGTTCTGGCAAGCTCCCTCGGGTGTGTGCATGCACATGCAATAATAAATGGATGTATAAGGAACTGACAGAGACAGCTGACCTGAGCTCCTGGGAGCACATGGACTCTGGACCATCAGTTAGGGAGCCTGCATGGGACCTACCTAGGTTCTCTGCATTGTGTGACAGTTGTGTAACTTGGTCTGTTTTGTGAGGCTCCTAGCAGTGAGATCAGGACCTGTCCCTGGCTCCTAGCTGGCTTTTGGGAACTTGTTCTCCATGCTGGATTACTTGGCCAGCTTTTTTTGCAGGGGGAGGAGCTCAGTCCTATCCCAACTTGAGGGCCAAGCTTTGTTGAAACCCATGGGAGGCCCACCCCTTTCTGAATGGAGATGGAGGAGGAGTGGATGGGAAGACAGGTAGGTTGGGGATGGGGTGGAGGCAGGCAAAACTGTGGTCGGTATGTAAAATAAATGGAAAAATGTTAATAAAGTAAAATAAAAATGTTGAGGGTCATCTCTGTCCTGGCACCTCTCCTCTCTGTGTCTCTACTTGCCACAGTCTGCCCAAATGAAACTCACAGTAACGTTCTCTGGGGACACTTCAGGTCAGTCACTTCGACTTCAGCAGCCCATGGCAGATTGTCTCGCCTTTGCCATTTGGTCATTAAATGTGTGCTGTCCTATGGCAGAGGAGAGTGGAGGAAGGCAGAAACATCTGAGTGGCCCTTAGGCTGTGAAACAGCATGGTAATGTCCTGGGACAATCACTTAGCTGTGTAAAATTTTACACACAGGAAAGGTGAGAAATTTTTGTACCAAGAATTTTATATCCTCACCAAGCCGTCATTAGTAACATCTGGAAATGTTTGCCTTATCGTATGATTGATTCCTCTGCCCATTCTTGCTTTGTTCTGCCTTTCAGGCCATCTCACTTTGCAAGTTACAATTACAAAGTTGCATCCTTCTGCAATATTTTTGTCTTATTTTGCTTGTTTTTTGAGACAAGGTCTTACTAAGTAGTTCTGGCTGTCCCAGAACTCACTATGTAGACAAGGCTAGCCTCAAACTCAGATTCCCCTGCCTCTGCCTCCTGAGTCCTGGGATTAAAGGCGTGCACCACCACTTTCTGGCTCCATTTTTGCTTTTATAATGTAAAATTATTCTAAGTACTTAGCACAGTAGGCTATATAAAATAATCCACATACCTTATTTTGCAATTGTTTTGTAGAGCTGTGTTAACTGACCACAAGAAATCAGGAGAAATTCTGTTAAGTGTAAGCGTTATAGGGTTGTAGTTACAAAGACAGGCTCAGAGGCCAGACAATTTGGATTTGAATCCGAGCCTTGCCCTATACTAGCTATGTGGTCTTAGATCTCTTTTCTCAGCTGCAGATGAGAATTAAAACAGTGTCTACCCAGCAAGATCACTGTGAAAGCTAAATTAGTAAACACCCAATCCTGTTTGTAATGCCATTGGTGCCGATTAGACATTCAAGAATTATTAGGTGATACACAGGTTTGTGGACACACATATAGAAACGTAACACTTTATCCATATGTACTTATATGTATATATCCATGCATATGTATGTGTGAGTATATTTTCTTTTTTGTTGTTGTTGTTTTGTTTTATTTTTTTGAGACAGGGCTTCTCTGTAGCTTTGGACCCTGTCCTGGAACTCGCTCTGTAGACCAGAGTGGCCTAGAACTCACAGAGATTCACCTGCCTCTGCCTCCTAAGTACTGGGTTTAAAGGCATGAGCCACCACACCCAGCTAGACAGGGTAATTTAAGTTTGAGAGACAGGGTTTTGTGTACCTCAGGCTGCCCTCGAACTTGCTTTGTAGCTGAGGATGACCTTGAAGTTCTGATCCTCCTGCTCCCTCTTCCTGGGTTTCTAGGCAAGCATCACTAATCCTGAAGCCCGGGGTTAAACACAAAGTTTAATGCATTCTAGGCTACCGCTCTAACAACTCAACCCATGGCTTAAACTATCGTCATCCAAACCTTCCTGGGAAGATAAACAAATGTCTGTTCTCCCTACACAAGGTATCAGTGACAAACCAAAGAAACTGTTCCAAGCCCAGTTTATTGAACCAGTGAGTTTAATTGCAGTTATTTGCAAGAATGTGGGTGAGGGGTTACATACAGAAGTGTGAGCAATTTATGTGCAGCTCCTCTAGCTACCTTTGCTTGCTTATAGAACCTCAGGGAGAGGTGGGGTCACATGATTCCCTTTACTCCCTCCATGACAGAATGCTGATGGGCCCAATCTTGTGTGGCTGCTGCTGATAGTCACAGATGCTGAGTTCAAGCTGCCATTGTCCACGTCATGCCCATAGGACGGTGTTCAATAGCACATTACTCTTTCGTCAGTGCTCCCCGAGACTTGGTGTGAATGATACAGTTGTCTCATTTTAGGCTGGGCATTCAGTCATCACTTATTCTTATCACTTGGACCAGTTTTGAGTTTCTTCAGTAACTGCTACTTGTTGCAAATGAAGTCTTCCTGACCAAAGTTGACAGCAGCAATAATTTGTGGGCACAAACATAAATATTTAGAGTACAACTTGACAGGTCCATTGTGTCCGTTAAGCACAAAATGGTTGTAGCTTCCTCACTAGGGCCTACAACTTCCCCAGTCCTGGACTTTTGAGACTGTACCAGACATGAACTCCCACCTGTAGAGCAGGCCTCAAATGCAATCGTAAGCATGGATTACACTCAGAATAGTCATGCTACTATTGAACTTGCAGATACACCTTGCCAGGAATGTTGGCAATGTAGCATTCAGGGTCCAAGGCCCACTAGGATCATGAATAACAACCTTTCTCTGTTTCCCTTCCCACCTGGACCTGTGTAGCACCTTTCAGTACTACAAAAGCTCATCAGCAGGAAGGAAACTTCCAGCTTAATGCCAGCTTGATTATTCCATGTCCGGTAACCAAAGCACACAGTTAATTGAGCAATAGGGTCTTACAGTTTGTTCCCATGAGCAATCTACAACAGTGGTGGTTGTCTCATTTTGTAGTCTTCTGGAACCTGACTTGGCCAGCAACTGGTGGGGAGGTAGCCCACCCCTGATACTAGGATTTTGTGGTTTCTGAGAGCGTCTTTTCCCACCTACTCATGGTACCTTCGGTCAGCCTTTTTAGCCATTGTTTTACTGGTTACAGGCACAACACTGTGTAGAATTTGTTTCACCCTGTTTGGTGTCAGCTTTGCTCTACTAAGTGTTATATATTATACAGCACTCTCATTCGAATCAAAACATTCAGCCCTGGATGAAGGTTCTTAAGAGTCAAGAAGTAATAAAAGTTAAAGGACCCAGAAAGTAAACAACTCACAAGTCTCAGGACCTACCTGAAATTTACAGGATTCACAAGGCTCCTCTCTAAGGCTAAATAATGAGTAGCAGCTGCTAGAGACAAGAGACTTCCTAAGTGGAGAAGATGCCTAGAGGAGACTGTCCCACCAGACAAACTCCTTGCAAGTCATGCAGGCATGCACTTTCAAGAGTCATCACCCAGGCTAGGATAGGCCTTTTGGTGATGTAGCTGTCTTTGAGTCATCTGTGCTTCTGTGAGTAAACCTCACTCACACTCAGATAAGTATTGCCAATTAACTCATTGATTCACCAAATTGAACGTCAAGGAAATCATTTCCTTGAGCTATTGTTAGTTCCTTTTCTGGGGTGAGTAGACTTTTGCTCATGTCTCCCCAGGAAAAGTCACACAACAGCCAACCATAAAGCACTCATGAGTATCAGCGCTGTGCTTGGCCCTTGCACCTTGTGTGCACTGACCTCCCACCCTCGCTCCTGTAGGTGTGCTTATGTGTCTTTCAGCAGCTTTTCTAAATCTGTGAAACACCTAGAGGTTAGCATCATTTTGTCTGGGTAATGACACCTTCCTGCAAAGATTCACTGAAAGGCTACCATCCATCACACCAAGCAAATGCCAGTTGGTCTCAGGAGCCATCAGCTGATGGGATACTAAAGAAAAATGTTAGTTCTGTCTGGTATCAAACGAGCTCATTGCTTGTATCATCATTGTCTCAAAACATCAACCTTGGGTACAGGTGTGTGGGTGGGAGTCACTACTTTAGTTAGCGCTCCACAATCTACAGTCATTTTCTATGAGTTGTCTAGCTTCTTCACTCTAAGGTGCAGTCTCCAGGGCAACACACATCTCCCCACCTCCAAAGGGGCAAGGTTGGACCCATTCTTCCTGCTCTGACAAGATCAGGGCCAACGGAAAGTTCTTACCTGGTGAACCTACACAAAACTTCTCAAGTCTGACAGTTTGGGGCCAATGCTTCATTCAGATGCTTCCAACATTGGTGACACCAGGCTAGCCCAGTCTCTAACTCCAAAATATCTTCTTACAGGAGACTAATAGACACAGGTTTTTCTGGAGGGGATAACTGCTCCCTACTGGAACAGATTGTCTTTTTCCACCCTCACTGCTATCGTTTATACTTTCCATAAACTTTTCCTCAGGCTTAAGAGCTTCCCAGTGTCTTGCAAGATTTGCCCTCTACCGATTGGGTCTTTAGCTAGACCCAAATCTTGTTATATTTGTTTTCCAGTGACCCAGACTCCTTCGTCTATTTTGTTTTGTCTTTCTCATCCCGTGCTTGAGGCTTCAGCACATTAGGCACCTGATCTACAAGCCAATCTAAATCATTCAGATCTGCCAGAGCCTTCTCACCTGGCAAAGATTATGTCCCATCCTGATTCAACAAAACTACTAACACTAGCAAGACGGCTCAGTAGGTGTGGCCACTTGGCAAAGATTTGGGTTTGATTCCTAGAACCCACATGGGAGGGAAGAAAACAGCTTCTGCAGGTTGTCCTCTGACTGCCACAATTGGTGTGGCAATATGTGCTCTCTCTCTTCTCTCTCTGTCTCTCTCTCTTTCTTGTTCACACACACACACACATACACATGCACACTAAATCAACAAACAAATGTAAAATTTAAAAATTGATGGGTATTGTATTAAATCTGTATATTAATTTTGATTGTACAGATATTTTCGTGTTATTAATTCTGTCAGTTTAGGATCATGGAAAGCCTTTCATTGGTCTGGGTCTTATTTGATTTTTTTCAAGATTTATTTTTATTTATGTGTTTGTGTATTGTGTGCACATGCACCATATGTGTTCAAGTACCCAATGGAAGCCAGAATAGGGCATTAGACCCCTTGGAAATGGGATTACAGATGGTTGTGAGTTACTGATGTGGGTGCTAGGAATTGAATTTGGGTACTCTTAAAGAGCAGCAAATGCTCTCAATTGATGAGCCATCTCTCCACCCTGATTTTCTTTTTCAATGTCTTGAAGTTTCGTTGTATCCATCTATCACTTCTTTGGTTATCCTTTATTGCTGGTTCTTTTTTCCTATTGTTTCTTTTGTTAAGAATGCATTAATATATGGTAGTTTCTTTAAATACACACACACACACACACATACACACCTGTATCTCCTTTGTATCCTGCAACTTTACTGTGTTTACTAGATATAAGAGTTTTGTAGTAGATTCTGTAGGGCGTTTTTCTTTTTCTTTGTTTGTTTGTTTATGGTTTTGTTCTGCTTTTGGGTCAGTGTCTCACTGTGTAGAGCAGTCCTCAAACTCACAGAGATCTGTCTGCCTCTGGCTCCTGAGTTCTGACATTAAAGAAATGCACCACCAAACCTAATACCTAGCATCTATAGAATGTGGTGTTATATAGAATCATATAGAATCAAGTATAGAATCATATCTGCAAATAGAACAGTTTTCCTTCCTTACTTATTTTGTATTCTTTTCATGTCCTTCTCTTACTTACCACAGCTAAGACTTTAAGCACAATAGGGAAGAAAAAAGGGCAGTGTGGGTACCATCTAGAAGTGGACAACAGTAGCATCCAGCCCCTTTCTGAAATAACTCTGAAAGATGCGGATGAAGGAAAATGTTCCCAGTAGACAGAACTTCAGTCGTTCAGCACTCATACATTTTTTCTTGGAAGGGGAAATGGCCACATATGCAGTTGCATGCTGATATATGGCCTATGGACAGTGGTTTGTCTGGAGAGTCAGGGAACAGGGAAGGAGCATGATGGGAAAATTGGTGAGAAAGACACATGAGGAAGAAATGTGGCGATAGCACTCTCCAAATGTGGGAAGGAGGTGAAGATGCTGTGTCCCATGCAAATGCTCATCACAAGGTGACCTCAGCAGACGAGGAGTTCAGTAATCAAGCAGATAAGGTGACCTGTGGGCAGTCAACCTCTCTTTCCAGCCATCCTTGTTACTGCCAGTGGGCCTGTGATCAAAGTGGCCGTAGTGGCAGGGATGGAGGCTGTGCAGGGACTCAACACATGGGCTTCCACTCACCAAGGCTGACCTGGCAACAGCTGATGCTGAGTGCCAGATCTACCAGCAACAAGGACCAACACTGAGCCCCTTATACAGCATTGTTCCCTGGGATGACCAGCCAGTAATCTGGTGACAGGCTGACTACACCAGGGCACTTACGTCATGGAAATGGAACCATTATGTCTTTACTTGAGTAAATA
This sequence comes from Bramus lutescens, assembly GCA_001685075.1. Taxonomy (NCBI): domain Eukaryota; kingdom Metazoa; phylum Chordata; class Mammalia; order Rodentia; family Cricetidae; genus Bramus; species Bramus lutescens. The sequence continues at coordinate 38,055 of LOEQ01001666.1, read as the reverse complement.
TTTACTCTGGTTATAAGCTTGCCTTCTCTATACATAGTTCTGCTGAAACTACCATCCATGAATTTACTGAATGTCTTCTTTACTCTTAGGATATCCCAGAAACATAGCATCATTTTCGTCAACCAGCTGAAGCATGGCAACAGTGGGCCCATGCTCATGGAATCTTCTAGTCTCACCATGTCCACCACCATTCTGAAGCATAGCTTAGCAGAAAGTTGAATAGCCTCTTTAAGAAACAGTTAGGGTTATACCAGTTATGGAGAAGTAGCCAGGAGGGCTGGGGCAGTGTTCTCCAGAAGGTGGTCTATGCTTTGAATCTGCATTCAGTATATGGTATGGTTTCTCCCATAGTCAGGATCAATGGGGTCCAGGAATCAAAGTGTGGACATGAGAATCGTTCCATTCATTATCACCCTAGTGACCCACTAGAAAAAATTTTTTCCTTCCTGTGCTTGTGACCCTAAGCTCTGATACCCTAGAAGTTTTGGTTCCAGAGTGAGGAGTGCTCCTTCCAGGAGACATAACAAACATTCCATTGAACCGGAAGCTTCAGACTCCCCACTCACCACTCTGGGCTTCTGACAGTCTTAATTCAACAGACTGAAAAAAGAATAATACTGTTGAGGGGGGGTCATTGATCCAGACTAATGGGGACAATGACAGTACAAGAGCTTCTTTAGGGCATCTCTTGGTGTCACCATGTCTATGATTAAAATCTGGGTGAAACAACTCAATCCATGCAGGATTCCAAAGGGTCCAGATCCTTCAGGGATGAAAATATGGGTCACCACTTGAAGGACACTAGACCACCAGAGCATGTAGCTCTGGCAGGCTATCCCTTTCTCCCCATTCTCCCTGCCTTGCTCAAAAACCGTTAGATTGCATTTCTAAAGCTAGCCACCAAGGTCTATTCCCTTATTTGGCCACTTCTTCCTCCTGAGACTGACTACCAAAGTCCAGCAATCAGAAGCCCCCTTTGGTTCACCTAATTAACATGCACAATTAAAATTAAACACTTTGTTCTAACATGGGGTTTCCCCCTTTACCTTTATGGAAAAGGGTTTATGGTTTGGAAGGGAGCCCGTGCTGTGCGGGAGTCCACCTTCACCACTTGTTTTAGTTAAGGTTTCTACTGCTGTGAAGAGACACCATGACCATGGCAACTCTTATTATAAAGGAAAACATTTAATTGGGGTGGCTTGCTTACAGTTCAGAGGTTCAGTCCACTACTTTCATGGTGGGACACGGTGGCACGCTGGCAGACAAGGTGCTGGAGAAGGAGCTGAGAGTTTCACATCTTGGCTTGCAGGCAGCAAGAATTATTCTGAGACACTGGGTAGTATCTTGAGCATAGGTGACCTCAAAGCATGACTCTAGGATGACACACTTCCTCCAGCAAGACCACACTTCCTAACAGTGCCACTCCCTATACTGAGTGAACCAAGACCTGCTCAGATGCTTGCTGAGTGTGGAGAACATAGAGAGCAGGTAGTAGAAGAAGCAGTAATAAATATCAGCTAAGGTCATGTGACCAGTTGTGGGACTGAAGGTTTTAATTGACGTGAATGCTTCTGTCTTATTTTGTTGAGAGCTTGCAGAGTGATGCTCACCTTTGTTCTCAGTACTCTGGAAGCAGAGGCAGGAGAATTTCTGTGAGTTTGAGGCCAACCTGGTCTACATATGGAGTTATAAGATAGCCAAGACAACATAGAAACACCCCATCTCAAAAACCAGCAAAAAAAAAAACAGCCAGACAAACAAAGGAAAAAATGTTTGTCCACATTTGTACAGTAAGTGGATATTTGTGCTTTCTTTTCTCTGGTATTTATCATGTAATGTAGCATCAGTAGAGATGATAATGAGGTTAACAGTAGTTAAATGTTATAAATCTTTAGTGCATATTTAAGCTATGAAACACTAAAACACTGAGCATTCCTCAATGGGCCTTGAAACCCTACTCTAAAAAATAAAATGTGTTTGCAGTTGTTTGTGGCATTGTTATGCCATGTTGGGCAGAATTATGATCTTGTTACTATTTTCATTGGAAATCAAGCATGACATAGGGAGATGTGATTGGGTGTCCATTTGACAAGCAGTGGACTTGTGATGCTTGATCTTGGGTATCAATTGGACTAGATCTGGAATCGGGTCAAACTCAACCTGCTTGGCAACTCCTGTGAGGGACTTTCTCGATCAGATGAGAGGAAGCAGGAAGACACAGCCTGAGTGTGAGAGCACCTCCTGGTGGCAGCCCAGGTAAAAGAACATGAATGAAGGAATCTTGCTTATCTGTCAAACTTGTTTTCATACAATATATTTTGATAATATTCTTTTTGTTTTCCAATTCTTACCATCTCCCTATCCACCCAATTACATGTTCTCACTCTCAAACAAACAAAGAAAATAAAACAATCAAACAAAACCCCACTAAGACAAATAATACCAAAACAAAATGAAAGCTCATAGAAAGATGGAGTCCGTTTTGTACTGGCCAACTACTATGCACGGGAGTACAGTTGATCTACCCAGTGATGCTCCACTGGAGAAAATGGGTTTTCCCTTTCTCAGTCAGGCATCTATTTAAATAGCGTCTTGGTCAGGGGTGCACTTTATGTCCACCTCCCCTCTCAGTGCCTGGGCTCTTGTCTGGTTTAAACCTGTAGAGGTCCCGCGTGCGCTGTCACAGCCTCTGTCAGCTCTTCTGTGCGTCAGTCCTGTTGTCTGGAGAACACTGCTTCCCTGGAGTCCCCACCCCTTAGGGATCTTATAGTCTTTCCACCCCCTCTTCACTGCACAGACCCCTGAGCTTTGAGGGAAGGGGTTTGGTGAAGATAGCCCATGTAGGACTGAATGTAGTTGTTGGGTTTTTCTTTTTCTTTTACTCTTTGTTCTTTGGGGGCCTGCTACCCAGCTCCCAAATACAGGAGACTTATTCTTTTTTCTGAATGCCTGGTCTTAACTTGGCTTATTTCTAGCCAGATTTTCTTAAGTTATCCTGCCTACCTTTTGCCTCTGGGTTTTTACCTTTCTCTATTCTATATTCATTTCTTTCCTTCTTTCTTTGTAGTTGGTTGTCTAGCTGGGTGGCTGGCCCCTGGGATCCTCTCTCCTTCTCCTCCTCTCCTCTTTTCCCCTGGTCTCCTCTTATTTATTCTCTCTCCCTGGCAGCCCTGCCTATTCCTCTCCTTTCAGCTCATTATTAGATCAATCAAGTGTTTTAGGCAGGTAAAGTATCACAGCTTTACAGAGTTAAACAAATGCAACACATCTTTGTATCATTAAAAAATATTCCACAGCATAAACAAATGTAACACATTTTAAAACTATATTCTCCAACAAGTGAGTGCTCCAAAGTCTCTCTGCACATGGTCCAGTTGTGGGTTGCTGTGTCAGTTACCACAGTGAAATGGAGATGGCCTAGAAGCAAAGGGTAAAAGGGGTAGTGAGGAAGAAACAGGGGGACCCTGGGCCCACATCAAGAGACCAATTCCTTCATTTAAGTTACATATTTTTTTTTAACTTTTGTGTATGAGTGCTAATCTCATGTATGTGTGTAATCCTGTTGGTACCTGGTGCCCACAGGGGAGAGAAGAGGGTATTGGACCCCTGGAACTGAGGTTACAGATGCCTGTGATCTTCCTTGAGAGTGTAAGGAGCTGAACTCTGGTACTCTGCAAAGGTATGGGAAGTACTCTTAACCACTAAGCTATTTCTCCAGCCCCTTGCCTTCACTCTTACCAGCATGTTCATATATCCTGTTCTTGTGGCCTTTCTATACCAATATTGGAACAAACTTCTGGCTTGTCACGTAGACTGAATACTACCAGAATCAGGATACAGGCATCCTCCAGGCTTTTAGCACCAGACTGGGACTGCTGGAGACAAGCAGCCTTGTGAGCTGAATTCTCAGCCTTTCCCATATGAGATAGCCACTATTAGACTCCATGGATCATATTGTGTAAGCTAATCTAATAAACCCCCTTTTTATATATATGTTCATCCTATCAGTTCTGTTTCTCTAGAGGACCCTGACTAGTACAGCATCCTTGTCTTGTTCCTGATTTTAGATGATATGGTCTTAGTTTGTCTCTAATTACTATAATGTTGGTCATCAGTTTGTTGTAGATAGCCTTTATTATTTTGAGGCATGCTCCATTTATTCCTAATGTCCCCGGGACTTTTATCATGAAGACATGTTGAACTTTGTCAAATGCTTTTGGGTCTCAATAGAGGTGATTATGTGGCTTCTTTCAATAACTTTGTTTATATTGTATAATTACATTTATTAATGTAAATATATTAAATAAACCTAGCCTCTCTAGGATGAAGCCCCCTGATTATGACATATAATCTTAATATGTTTCTGAATTTTATTTGCAAGAATTTTGTTTAAAAGTTTTGCATCTATGATCATCCAGAAATTTATTTCTAGTTATTTATACTTTCCTTTTATATTGATGTTTTGTCTTTATCTGATTTTGATATCAAAATAAATACTGTTATTGTAGGAAAATTTGGCAGTGCTTCTTCACTTTATATTTTTAGAACAAATTAAGAAAAAATGTCATTAAGTTTCCCAGGAAAGTGTGGTAAAATTCAATTACGAATCCTTCTGATCCTGGACTTTTCTTTGTGGGTAGACCTTTGATTATAGCTTTGATCTCATTGCTTATAATGAGTCTGTTGAAGCATTTCAGGGGCTTTTTTACCTGTGATGTTTTTGTGAGCTAATTAGAATAAAGGTTTTAATTGTTTGCTAAATTAAAGACCCACGCCAGTTCCAAAATACACCGTGAATTATTTTCCTTTATAACCCTCCTGTGAACAAAGTTCTATCCATCCTGATAAACCGGGCATCAGATACTGTTTTCCTCATGCCCACCTACCTCAGCAATGCCTATCCTCCCTCTATTGTCTTTCAGTCCCTAAGATTCATGGGACCTCAGCTGGCAATAACCAAGTATCCCTCATGGCTCATATGGGCCAGTCCATTAGGGCTTGACTTCTCTCATCTTGCTTAGATTCTGCAGCTTTTGTCTCAAGAAAGGATGGAAAGTTTGTTCTTCAGTTCCTCTCCTTCCAAAGCAATCAGTCTCATCTGTCTGCACTGATATTCCACAGCCTCGTGAGTCAGGCTATGAGAGACTCTTTTATTCCTTGTTTAAAAGTCCTTTTCAACTCGAACAGTTCAAAAGCAGAGTGTTCCGATTATCACAGTTTCATGTACCTGGCCCCCAGGTGCATAGGGTCTCCTGGATTGTCCTTTCCTCTGTGTGAACGGCAGACCTGAGAGATATATTACACGGTTTCTCCCTCCCTCTCTCCTTTCTCGCTGTCCAATTCTTGCCATGATTTCAGGTCTTTGGATCCTAGAAAGGATTCTCTTTCCGATTGTTTGTTTATTTAATGTGGAGGAGGGTATACAAGTGGCACACTATGTATGTGGAATCACAGGGTCATTTGTTGGTGTTGGTTCCTTCCACCATGTGGGTTCTGATTATTGAAATTGGGTCATTCTAGCAGGACTATTTTTGGACCACCAGTTCCTGAATATGACACAGAGAATCTTATTAAGTATGAAAGCTTGACCTTAGCTTAGGCTTGTTCCCAACTAGCTCTTAAAATTTAAACTAACCCGTTTATATTAACCAATGTTCTGCCGTGTGGCTTGTTATCTCTCTTCAGTACTGTACATCCAACTTCCTCCACATCTCCTGGCAAATCTTCTGACCCTCAAATTCTTTCCCCAATTCCCCCTCTCTCTCCCTAGAAGTTCCACCTACCCTCTCTTGCCTATTGACCATTCATCTCTTTATTAAAACCAATCAGAAGTTGCCTTAGGCAGGCAAGGAAGGACAGAGACACATCTTCACACAATGTGATCAAATATCCCATTACAGGTCATCAGGCTGGTGGCAAGCACCTTTACCTGCTGACCCTTTTCATTAGCTCCTGCCCCAGGAAGAATTCTTTAGCACAGGTCTAATTGGTGTGCTCTTTCCTTTCTAACTCTTCAGCTGTGAGAAATATCAAGCCACCACTTCCATCTTTTTTTTTTCTGCCAATTCAAAGGCTAGCGTATGGGAGAGCATCAGCATCCCCTTTTTCTCCTTGTAATTCCTCTCTTGCATAGGTAATTTCTTTGCAAGTAACTGAACTTCAATTGCATGTGTTATTGCTTAGAGCAACAGCCACCCAATGACTCCCAGCCAGTTTACAGCCCTACACCGTGCACGCTACATTCAGGGATGGCAACAGAGTCTCCAGTTTGTCAGCTCTTTTGACGGTGTCCCCTGACCTGTTCATCAAGTGGGCATGTCATTCCATATCACATAGAAGAGGGTGGCAATCTGGAATTCCTCCCACGGACACTCTACCTTCAGATGGAGCAGCCTTACTTGAATATCTATGCACCCCTAAAAGGGCCACTGCAGCCGGAATGCATGGCGCTTGTCTTAGGGTTACTAGGGCTGTGACAAACACCATGACCAAAGCAACTTGAGGAGGAAAGGGTGTATTTGGCTTACATGTTCACATTGTAGTCCATCACTGAAGGAAACCAAGACAGGGACTTAAACAGGGAAGGGACCTTGATGCAGTTTGCCCTAGTAGAGACGGAACCTAGGCCCTGGTTGTCCTGGAAGGTCAGTACAGTAATTGCTGACCATGTGAGACTCTGGCTGAAAAAAGACTTTTATACCTCTCAGTCTTCGATCTCACAGTCAGCTTCACTTTACCATCTGGCATCTATGGTCCATTTTCTACTTTCAAGGCCTCTGTTTCCTTTCAAAACCTTCTCTTCCTCATCCTGAGTGCTACATGCAAGACTGACACTGCATCTTTGCTCCAGAACTTACTATTGATGGTGAGGCTGGAAGTATACCTCAGTGGTAGAGCATACTCATGGGACTCTGGACTCAATTCCAGTCTTGAAAAGGAGAAAAGATGACAAACTGGTATAATCCTGCATTGAGAATGTTGAGAAACTTTTAGGAGTTGGAAGCTACATAATGACCAAGTGTACTAGGCCTGTCTGAGTTACTTAACAAGACCCTGTCCCCCAAAAAAGCTGTTGCTGTGGAATCATGCCTAGCTCAGCCAATGAGATCAGGCCAGGTCTTTTTATGGCCCTAATGTAAGAGGGACACTCTTTCCATTGGTGTTGCCAAGTTGGTAAAAGGTGAGCCTGAAGCCACTGGTAGCCATCTGGTTCCACGAGGGAAGAATCTGCCCAGGAAAAAAAAGCCAAGAGAAAGACAGGTGACCTGAGCGCAGAGGGACTGATTTCTGACAGTGGCCTTCAGCATGGAATTCAGCAGAGAGAGAAACAGACATGATCTCTGTTGTTGCTGAGCCTGTAGAGAGCTAACAGGACACACACGTAGAGGACAGCGAGCAGAAGTGGACTTCAGGCATGCAAGGAGAGGCGTGTGAATGTATACGGAAGTGATGAGCAGGAGCTAGCCAGGAGGATGGAGGAGACACGGAACCGTCAGTGGCTGGACCACTTGGTACTTGCCTGGAATTCAACACAAACACAGTATTTGTAGCACGGCCCCAGACACAATCTCATGTGACCCTGCACTTTAAAACCCATCACAGTGAACTATGCCAGAGTGTGTTCCACTGCGAGCAATGACGGTCTGATGAATCATGACTCATGATGACAACATTTAACTGTGTGGAAGAAGGCCCTGCAGAGCTGGGAGCACTGCTTCATAATGCCGTTAGGACTCTGAGCTTTTTCCATCTTTCTGCCTCACAACCCTCAGATTTTCTTTTCCTTTCCATTTTAATTTTTTTAAAGTTATCTTTTATTTATTTGTGTGCATGTGTGCTCACTTTGTGTGTGGCTGAATGCATGTGATATGAAGGTCAAAAGTCAACTTTCGGGAGTTAATTTTTCATTTTGTAGATTCTGGACATGGAACTCAGGTCAATAAGCTTGGCCACAGGTGCCTTTAATTGCTGAGCCATCTTGAACTTCTCAATTCACAATTCTTTTTTTATTTTTATTTTATTTATTTATTTTTATTTTTTTGAGACAGGGTTTCTTTGTGTAGCTCTGGCTGTCCTGGAACTCGCTCTGTAGACCAGGCTTCAAACTCGCAGGGATCTGCCTGTCTCTGCCTCCTGAGTGCTTGGATTAAAGGTATGTACTATTGCCACCTGGCCTGGCATAACAATTCTTAAAACAGTTTTTACCTTCATTTATGTGCGTATTCAGTATGTATGTATGTATTCAGTATATGTGTGTGTGGTGTGTATGTGTATTTATGTATTCAATGTGTGTACATACATTAGCATACCCTGGTACACATGTGGAGGTCAAAGAACAATCTTAAGGAAAGAGTTTTCATCTTCTATCTTGTGGGTTCTGGGAACTGAACTCAGGTTGTCAGACTTGGCAGCAAGCACCTTGACCCATGGAGGCATCTTGCTGGCTCAGATTTTCTTACTATACACAGTTTCTAAAGATATATTTTCATTATCTTTAAATTATGTGTGTATATGTGGGTATGTGCACAACATGATTGCAGAAGCCTGAGAAGGCCATGGATCCTCTGAAGCTGGAATTACAGGTGTTTGTGAGCCACCTGATGTCAGTTCTGGGACTTGAACTCAGGTCTTTTAATTGCTGAGTCATCACTGTCCAGCCCCATTATATATACACAAATACATATACATTTACATACATATGCATATACATATGCATACATATACAGTTAGTAGAAGATAGGGTAACAGGTTCTTGAAGATGTCTACAACTTAATTCTCAGAATTTGCAAACATGTTACTCTTTATTAGACAGGGTCTGTTGTAGTCCATGCTGACCTTGAACTTGCTGTGTAGCCACAGATGTCCTTGAACTTCTGGCCTCTGGAGTACTCAGATTACAAATGTCCTCTACCAGATCCCATTCATGTGGTACTGTGGAATCAGACCCAGGGCCTCCTGCATACTGAACAAGCCCTCTCTACCAAAGAGCTACTCCTCAGCCCGACAGAAGACCTTCAAGATGGGGGGGTTTAATTAAGGACTTAGTTAAGGACTTAATTAGGGAGATAACCCTGGATTATCAGGTAGGCCAAATGCAAGGACAAAGGACTCTTAGGAGAGAGGAGCTGTGTCAGCAGGGGTCAGAGTGGGGGAAGGGGTGGACTTGGACACACTAAGCAGCAAGCTTTGAAAACAAGGGAAGAGGGCTAGAGAGTGGGCTCAGTTAGGTGATTCTCAACTTCCTGATGAGACCTATTACACAGTTCCTTCTGTTGGGGTGACCCAGCCATAGACTGGGGTCAACAAACTTTTGTTGTTACTTTATAACTAATTTTCCTGCTGTCACGAACTGTAAATATCTGTCCTTTCAGATGGTCTTAGGCAACCCCCATGAAAGGGTTGGGTGGGTCAAGACCCACAGGTTGAGAACCACTGACTCTGCCTAAAATCACTTGCTGGTCTTCCAAAGGACCCAGATAAATGAAGTTTTAATTTAAGTCAACTATTATTTATTGAGAACCTACTAGTTAAAAATACAATGCTAGATATTGTTAAAAAGTGTTTTTTTTATTTAAAGTGTTAAAAATATTATGACATACTTTTTTTTTTCTCTTCAGAAGCTTAAAATCTGCTTGAGCTGGAGACAGAACGGTTAGCAGCTATGAGGTCCTGGGTTTGGTTCCAGCATTTATAAAAAGGGAAAGAGTCTGGGCCTGCCTGGGCTACAGAGGAAACTCAAGGAGAGCCTGGACAACTCATTTAGTGAGACCATTCCTCTAAATAAACAGCACAGGGCCTGAGAGACATCTCAGAGGGTAAGAGAACTTTGCTGCTCTTCTCAATTTCAATTCCCAGCACCCAAGCGGTGGTTCATGACCAGTGTCAGTCATTCCAACACCCTGACGGGNTATTTATTTATTTATTTATTTATTTATTTATTTATTTATTTATTTATTTTGGGGGCAGATAGGGAATTCAGTGTTGAATTGAGCCAATATATCTGGACAGCATTTTTCTTATCAAGAAGGAGCTAATTAATGAAACAGTTGTCTAAACAACATTTCATAGGGTTTTAAGTCTAGTGCCTGAGGAATGTGATCTCCAAGGCTGTTAAAGTAACACATCAGCCATTTTATTCTTCGGTTGTACATTCCTGCTGGGTTGTTAAGCACATGCAGGTGGCCAAAACTCATCCCCTTTGTTTTTACTGTCAAGGCTGGTTATGCATCTGGAGCTTGGGGTCCCTTGGGCTTGAGAAGAATCTGTGGCTCCTCTACTTGTTATTAGTTGTTCTGTCTCATGAAGAAAAGTCAAAAGCCTGGCCATGGCTTCACTTGGGAGTGTGGAGGAAGTTTATCCTCCACACAGACCATCTGTGGACTGCACGCTGGCTAAAACTCAGTGCCTTCTCCATGTCCCCCCTGAACAAGAGAAGAGGTGACTCCAAACGGTTACAGAACATTTCAAGAAATGTCCCACAGCCTCTTGAGACTCACTTGACCTTGGAGGACATAGGGGAAATGGTCTCCTTTGAATCCTCTGACCACATTAGTGCAGCCTCTATGTGTGGCTACTGGACATCCAGAAGGTCATTTACACTGGGGTGGTATTTTAACTGCTGTGTAATATTTGGTTAAAATTTGAGCAAAAACTGGGGGCTGGAGAGATGGCTCAGTGGTTAAGAGCATTGCCTGCTCTTCCAAAGGTCCTGAGTTCAATTCATAGCAACCACATGGTGGCTCACAACCATCTGAAATGAGATCTGATGCCCTCTTCTGGCTTGCAGGCAGACAAACAGACAGAATATTGTATACATAATAAATAAAAATAAAAAAATAAATTGAGCAAAAACCAAACAAACTTTTATTAGACATACATGTTTGTTCTTTAAGCCAATCTTTGTCACGAAGAACTGATGAATAAACCAATAGCCATTGATTTCAGCAGTGGTTTGACATCAATGCATTGGGACTTTGATGTTTTCCATGCCTTGCTCAGGCCCTTATAACTTGCTTAAGCTTCCCAGTTTTCTTTTCCATTCTGGAAAAACATCCAGCCATCTTATGAGATAGAATAACATTAGCAAATGAAGAATCCACAAGCCTGGCTTTGATGATCTTTTCCAAGCAAGTACAGCTGATGTCATGGCAGAGGTTAGGCTTGGAAGACAGAGCTATATAACACCAGCTTAATAAAACTGGATACATAAAAAAAATCAATGCTCCCTGTCAAACTCCTGGGGTCTGTAGGTTCCCAGGAAGATCTCAAAGAGAACACAAAACAGTTTCCTCATAGTATACAGAAAAATTTACTATAAATGAGCTTTTAGTTTTGAATAAGTGGAAGTAGCAGATACAGGTGGAGATGAACAATAGTCAAAGACCTTAGCTGTCAAAGTCATTAGATGTTGTATTGGTCTCCTCTTTGTGAGTCACAAGGTGAGGGGCCCAGTCTGGTTCAGGAAAGAAGGCTTTGGAGAACACTGTGAGACAAAACAAGCTTACATCTGAAGTGGGAAGACCAAACTCCACATTCAGAGCCAGCTTCTCAGTGATCTCAAACAGCTTGTGATGATTTAACACACCCCCACGAGATGTTTATTCCTCTAAAACAGCTGATGCTGGTGGTCTAAGCTGAACAGGAGACTCACTGTTACGTCCAGTGGTAAGTTACTGGACCCAAGGCACCTGCCCTCCTTATAACTGTCCAAATGAGTTTTATTGCTTAGAACAGGCGTTAACAACCTTTTCTTTTAGATTTTGAACTTTATAAGTTAATAGGTGAGGGACAATGAGAGACCATGAACAAACTGACAGAAGTATCTGTCTTTACTGATAGCCAACATCTCGAGACCCTGTCTAGACTTGGGTTGACCAAGACCTTGGACACCTGAGTTTGTAATCAGCTTGTGTGTGCACCTGTGAATGGAGGCAGGCAGCCTGAGAAACCAAATGCTCTGCTTTCCTTTAAGCTCTGTTAAGAAGTTGGTTCTGGCCGGGCAGTGGTGATGCACACCTTTAATCCCAGCATTTGGGAGGCAGAGGCAGGCAGATCTCTGTGAGTTTGAGGCCAGCCTGGTCTACAAGAGTTAGTTCCAGGACAACCAGGACTATTACATAGAGAAACCCAGTCTAGAAAAACCAAAAGAAAAAAAAAGAGGTCAATTGTATGAATAAAAGTGGGCTTGAATTCCTGCAGGAAAATATTCCATTGGATATTTGGGCCATGCCTCCAGAGAGAAGAAAGTCAGCTTTTTGATTTTGTCTTTTTGAGTATCTGAGGACATAATTCTTCCTAGTGTTGTTAAACAACTGGGTGGTGACTCTTGAGGAATCTTTGAATTAGTTTGTCCCCTCTGCAGTGAGATGGAGGAAGATAAAGAAGTCTTGGGGGTCAAGGTTGCCCCTCCTCTACCCCTATTCCCTAGTCTAGCTGGATGGACATTTCCAGTCTGTCAACAGGAAGCAGCTAGTGTGGCCTAGAGCAGAGGGAGGTCAGATTAAGGAGTGATTCTGAACCTACCTGTGGCTTAGTCTTCTGCCATTCCCCAGTTTCCTTCTCTAGTATTTGATAACCACACAAGCTCTGAGAGGCATCAGAAGTCCTGTTTATCAAGTTCACTGAATACATACATGTGATGTGTTGTCGGGGTTTTCTGTCCTGCCTGGTTTCGGTTCTCCCACCAGGTCCCACAGCCGTTTAGCCCCAAAAGGCGCCATTCAGCCCCAAAGGGTGCCATTCGTAACATGAGGACCTGCTTGTTGGCGTTTCTGTCCTGCCCAGTTTCCACAGCTGGTAAATTCCAAAGAAAATCACACAGAGGTCTACATAAATTATAAACTGATTGGCCCATTAGCTCAGGCTTTGTATTAGCTCTTATAATGTATATTAGCCCATTGTTCTTTTCTATGTTAACCACATGGCTCAGTACCTTTTTCAGTGGTACCTTTTTGGGTGTCTAGTACCTTCTGCGGTGTCTGAACAAGACTGGGGAGGAATGGGCTTCCTCCTTCCCAGAATTCTCCTGTTCTCATTNAAACTGATTGGCCCATTAGCTCAGGCTTTGTATTAGCTCTTATAATGTATATTAGCCCATTGTTCTTTTCTATGTTAACCACATGGCTCAGTACCTTTTTCAGTGGTACCTTTTTGGGTGTCTAGTACCTTCTGCGGTGTCTGAACAAGACTGGGGAGGAATGGGCTTCCTCCTTCCCAGAATTCTCCTGTTCTCATTGACCCGCCTCTACTTCCTGTCTGGTTGTCTCACTTATACTTCCTGCCTGGCTACTGGCCAATGAGCGTTTATTTAAAGCATAATTGACAGAATACAGAATTGTCCTCCACCAGTAATGGGTGCTTCTCTGCATCAGTCTCAAATGATCTAGTGATCAGTCACAGGGCTGAAGACAGAGGCAAGCAGGCTCCATCCAGATCCTTCACTTATTGTACAAATTACTAAGGGGATACTAAAGGAAGCGCAGGAGCCAAGATTTATGTATCTCATTCTAGGACCAATCTACCCAGCAATCCAGAAATCCCCCCACTGTTAGCTCTTTGCAAAAATCTCAGAGAACCAATTAGAACACCTGCTAATTCCAAGAGTGTAGAACCAGGGCACAATTATAATCAGAACTCAGTGTCCAATGTCTGGGACTCACTCATGATCTTCTGGGATCCGAAGGGCCTGGATAGCTTCATTTACCTGGCTTTGCTCTCCACAGCATACATAGCTTGTTTCATAGACTCAGGTTGGATCGACTCTACAGCTGCTGCTGTCCTTGGTGTTTATCTCACAATCCTGGCATTTCTTGCATTGTCTTGTGCCACCTAAACCAGCACCACATGAGAGACTCATATGCATTACCAAATAGTTCAAGCATGAGATATAGTTTTTGCCTTCTCTGGACTACAACTTCTGTGGGCTGATCCTGAGTAAACATGTCCAGAAGATACACCTCAATGATATTGGACTCCTCCTCCTCCTCCTCCTCCTCTTTTTGGTGTTTTAAGACAGGGTTTCTCTGTGTAGATTTGAAGCCTGTCCTGGAACTTGCTCTGTAGACCAGCCTGGCCTCGCCTTGAACTCACAGAGAAATCTGCCTGCCTCTGCCTTCCAAGTGCTGGGATTAAAGGTGTGTGCCACCACTGCCTGGCTGATATTGGACTCTTCTTAATCATAGCTTATTTCTCAGCCCAGTGTCTTAAAGTTTCTATTGCTGTAATAAAACACCAAGGCCATAAGCCATTTAGGGAGAAAAGGGTTTATTTTACCTTACACTTCTCAGGTCATTGTCACTGAAGGAACTCAAGACAGGAACTTGGAGGTGGGAAGTGATTCAGAAGGTAGAATGCTACCTACTGGCTTGTTCCCTGTGGCTTGTTGCATTATTTTATGTTGTATTTGTTCAATTCTGTGAAGTCATGTTATTTTGCCTGTCTAAAACTCCTGACTGGTCTAATAAAGAACTGAATGGCCAATAGCAAGGCAGGAGAAAGGATAGGCAGGGTTGGCAGGCAGCGAGAATAAATAGAAGGAGAGATCAAGGAATGAGGGAAGGAGAAAAAGAATGAGAAAAGAAGGGGCCAGTCACCCAGTCACACAAACACAGGGAAATAAGAAGGAAAGAAAAGATATACATAAATAGAGAAAGGTTAAAAACCCAGAGGCAAAAGGTAGATGGGATAACTTAAGAAAGGCTGGCAGAAACAAGTCAAGCTAAGGAGGGGCATTTATAAGTAATAATAAGTCTCCGTGTGTGATTATTTGAGAGTTGAGTTGGGGGCGGGCACAAAGAGTCAAAGAGTAAAAAACAAACAATTACTCAGGATCACTAGCCCGCGGGTGGCACTACCAACAGTGATCTGGGCTCTCCCACACTAATCAGCAGTCAAGAAAATGCCCCATAGACATGCCCAGGGGACAATCTGATATGATATGTGTTGGGGGTGGGGAGAGTCAGTTTCTTAATTGAGAGTCCACTTCCCAGATGGCTCTAGCTTGTGTCAAAAGAACAAACAAGCAAAAACAAAGGATAAAATGAACACCCCAAACTAACCAGCATGCCCAGCTACCCAGTGTTAATTGTTTCAGTAAAGCGGTGGGTTCACGTTAGTGGTTCTGTTTTTTTGTTAATCACAGCTGATTCTTTTGCCCCAAGTGACCACGGATCATAGGAACCATGCTGATAAAATCTTAATGGACTCTCAAGCTCCTTCTGAACTTTTATAAACCCAGGCCTACTCGCCCACTCTTGGCCACAGCTGATAGACTGGCTTGGTCCTCTCTTACAGGGTTGCCTCTGGCATCCATCACATTCTGACCTGGTACCCAGAAATCAGGTTGGAGGTCTTTGTGGGAGATGACTTCTTCTTATGCAAGCTTCATATTTGTGACTTGGCCCAGAGTCTAATGCCACCAAGGGAAATGAAGTTACACACAGATAATGGCTCTTTTTAGATGTGACCAGCAAGATTTCATATACTTCTTGGGTCTGCATTCACACTATTGCTACTCTATTTTTTCAACAGAAACTACCTTTTCATATCCATTTTCCCTATTATATCTCACTACACAAGGTCAAGGACTCAAGGAGGCAGTACTTTCAACATATTAAGCAATCACAGAGTGGGAGGATCCTTAGTAGGGAGAGATCTAAAGCCATTCCTGATGGGGCAAGGTGTATGTAATTGAGAGGGAAAATGGCTATAGTCTAAAAAGTCGTTAGGACTGAAAGGCCCATGGTATATCTGCAAGAACACTCTTGGTCACTAGGATAACAGCATCCTGCATCCTTTAGATATGGCCTGGCCATCAGGACAGTCACAGAGGGATGGTGCCCAAGGTAACAAAAACAGTAGCACCAGAAGCAGCGAAACTGGATACCACCTCCACTGACCCTCCCTTTAACTACAGAAAGCCAGAGCCTAGAAGGAGAATAACTCTGGTGCTCAGAACTCGTCAGTCTGATTTTACACCCCATCTTGTTCTGACCCTACATCAGTGAGTGTTATATCGGTAGCACCCCTCTGTTGCTTCTGGGTCTGTCCTGGAAGTGCTTCCTGTGTTGACAACACTTGGAAGAAGTGTGAAGTTCTCAGGCCGCCCAAGGACCTACAGCAACAGCTTCTCAAGCTCTGCCAAGCAAGAAACCTGTCTATCTAATGCAATCCATGCCAGAATCTGCTCACATCTGTGGAGACTCAATTAGGCCAGGCCAGTGTATAGAAAAATACCATGCGGCTCTTTTAAGGCCTGTGGATTAAAGAGATCCCAACAGGTAAGGGCGCAGTCTAGGAAAGCCTTTGCTGATGACTATACATTGTAAGCCAAACAGGGCTTTATTGGAGCATCTTCCAGATCTTCTCTGCCTTTCTCCCCAGAGCATCCTATCTGTGTAGAGTTTACTGAGATGGACATGGGTACCTGCATCCTATTTCTCATTAGTGGCCATAAAAAGAAGGGAGATCCTGTTCAGATTATTTGCTTTTACTGATGTGACATGTGACTCTTTAATACCTTGTAACCTTAAAGAATTTCTAATCTTACCCATCAGTTAAAAACAAAAAACAAAAACACAAAGCAAACAAACAAAAAACAAAATCAACAACAACAACAACAACAACAGTAAAAAAAACCACACACCTCAAGCATAATAAGCACTTGGAATGCATCTAGAGAATCTAAAATGCTTTTTCCCTTGGCCTTTATGTCATAGCAACTAGAAAGAGAAAAAAAAAAGCATGATGGAGTAGAAATAAAAGCAGCCAGCAAGGAGGCGAGCATTGAGGGAAAACAGAAATGGTGCTGAGCAAAAAGAAAGGGCATTAGGACCCAGTGGAGCCCAAATCTCCAGCATCCCACTTCAGCAAGTTGATCCTTGCCTCTAGCTTTTACTGGTAGCACTTTATCTGGTTCTGGGCTGCCA
>LOEQ01001666.1:2620-18802 GCA_001685075.1 Bramus lutescens | reverse complement strand
TTTTTAGAATTCAGGGTATAATATCAACTCTGCTGTTTGGAGCATTGGCCCATAAAGTCCCGTCACAGTCCCCAAAACCCTGAGAATAAATTGAGTTGACTTGGGGATGGAGTTTTAACCAGCTATTGTAGCTTTCTTTGGTTTAAATAGTACTGGTAATCTCATTTTATGACTGACTGTGTTGTTTTTCCGGAGTCTGGCACTTGAAACACAGGAGCTAATGGAGCAAAGGTTGTGTATCTCTGGGGAATGCCAACACAGTGTGTTCTCTCTGGAGGGACAACACGTTCTCCGGACTTTTATGGAGTTACATTTACTCACCCTAAACTATTTAGAGTTATGTACTTAAAAGATACAGAGCAGAGATATTCCACTGCAGAGAGGGTTTTAGTCAGTGAGTGTTCAATGTAGCAGGAGGAGATGAACTTAACATGTCTTGGAGACTGAACTGGGAACAGACTCCTCAGCCATAAAATGCACTTAACAGTCTATTTAATAGTGGCGAGGGCCTTGAAAATGCAATATCCATGCTAATCTTGCCTTTTTCCAAACCACAAATGAAAAATAGGTCACTTAGGTAGAGCCTTCTCCTTCTATTTAAAGTGTGACATTTAATCTATTTAAACAACTACCAAAACTTTATTAATTTAAAGTAAGACAAACGTGCCGGAAAAGTGGGGAATTTTATTAAAAACACAAGATTTCCCCAAAATTTACTTTGGATATCTTAGACCTGAGGATTCAAAGAGAATGTCTTTGTGTGTGTGTATGTGTATGTGTATGTGTATGTGTATGTGTGCATGCGTGCGTGCGTGTGTGTGTGTGTGTGTGTGTGCGTGCGCGATATAAATTCAAACAAAAGAAGGACCAGAAAAAGGCAATCTACCTTGATCAGGAAATAGCTTAAAGGAACTGAAGATTTTACAAAAGATACGAAGCAAACATTAGAAATTGAGTCCAGTGTGGTGGTATATACTTAGGAGCAGAAGCAAGAAGCATGATTTGCCAGATTTTGTTTCAATACTAGCTGTCCCTGCCTCTCACCCCAACCCCACCCCAACCCCACCCCTGCACAAGAAAAGGATAGAGGGAGGAAGAAAGTAAAGTAGTAAAGAAGAAAAAGATGGGGCTGGAGAGATGGCTCAGAGGTTAAGAGCACTGACTGCTCTTCCAGAGGTCCTGAGTTCAATTCCCAGCAACCACATGGTGGCTCATGGCCATCTATAAGGAGATCTGGTGTCCTCTTCTGGCATGCAAGCACACATGGAAGGAATGTTGTATACATAATAAATACTTTTAAAAAAAAGAGAGAGAAAGATGGTGGAGTACATTCCAGAAGGGCTTTCCACACTCCTGACACTTCTAGGGAAAAAACTCTTTCCAGAATTGTACACATAGTGAAGAAACCAAGGAATTCATTTAGTCCAGGATTCATTGTTTGTTTGAGTCAGATATCTCTCTGTTATCCAAACTAGCGGAGAACTCACAGCAGGGCTCAGGCTGACCTTGACGTTGAGGTAGTCCTGTGCCTCCCAAAAGCTAAGGCATGTTAGCATCTTAGGCTCAAATTCTGTTTAATGTAAGTAGCTGGTAGCTTTGGTGTATTTCATGGGAAGCATGGTGTCTGTAGAGAGGAGAAGGCAGAGTATGTCATGAGACAGAACTGCATCTCATGGGCTTCTGTTTTGGGGAACAACGGACCCACTTTTCTTCCCTAGCCTTCTCTTTTATGAATAGGATTTAGTATTCTGTGGCCCCATGCTGATGATCAGCTCGAAGTATGTGGGACAAAGCCATGGTTCCCTCTTTCCACTTTTTGGTAGATTTCAGGGATTGAACTCAGGTCCTTAGACTTGTGTGGCCTGCCCTTTGTCTGCTAAGTCATCTCACTGGTACCAGACTCTTTCTATAAATAAAATTTCACTTCAATATCTGGCTTTCTGAGCTAGGGAGGGGCTTAGGTGGTAAGTGAGTTAGCTGCCAATGTCAATAACTAGAGTTCGGTCCCCAGAATTCTCATGTTGGAAGGGGAAAACTGGCTCCACAGACAGTGCCTGCCAGTTGTCCTCTGATCTCCACGCATATGCCGTGATATGTTTACAAACACACATACAAGCACATCCAAGATGAATAATAATAAAAAACCCTAACTTTAAATCCCATTTTATTTACTGTAAATTTTATAAGTTGGCACCTCCCACCTTCTTGATTTAAATGATTTTAAAATGGAGTTCTTGCCATCTCTCTTAGGGAGGTTTTGGGTTGAACAGTTCTTACTGACAGGTTGCCTCCTTTATGTTTAGCCCAAATTTTCATGTTCAGTGACAATTTTAGACAAGTACTGTGACAGCTGTAAGCCAGTGGATCTGGATCTGTGTCTCACATAATAGAGTGTGACAATTCACTCGGTTGTGAAAGACATCGGAGCTGAAGTCATAAAACAGCATCTGTGTTATTACATTGTCTTTACATACCCATGTGAACACTGACCTGACCCTGAACTTAGAAATTACCCTTGTTTATAGTGTTCCAAAAATGTCTTAGGCTGAGTTGCACACCATATATTTAAATTCAAAATCCTGGGCTAAGAGAGAAAGGTGCAGATTTGTGATGCTCCTCAGAGATTTGGGGGTCCATGAACCAGTGAATATGTTATATTTCCATATTAAGAACTCTTTCTCTTTCTGAAGATATAAGCATCATCCCATATTTTTAAAGAACTTAAAAAAGCAGTGTAATAGTCCAGCTATGTAGTCTGGGCATGGTGGACCAGCACTCAAGAGGCAGAGGGAGGCAGATTTCTGTGAGTTCAGGGCCAGCCTGGTCTACATGGCGAGTTCCACCCCTCCAGGGACTACATAGTGAGATTCTGTCTTCAAAACAACAAAATAGTAAAATTTTAAGATTTTATTACTTAGACTTCTATATCAAATTATATCTGGAGTTCTTTATTGTTTTATATTTGTTCTGTCTTTTTATATATTTTGAAATATAAATGAATGAATATGAATGGAATATGAATGATTGTCCTCAGTATCATTCTTAGATTTTGTGCATACATTGTGTCTTTTATGGTTCATATTATTATTGCTTTTTTTGATTATTTTTAAGTTATTTGTGTGTAGGTATGTGCACAAGAGTACACGTGCCCTTGGAGCCACACGAGGGTGTCAAATGCCTAGAGCTAGAGGTCCCAAGTGGTTGTGAGACACCTGACATGGGTACATGGATGGAACTTGAGTCCTCTGCAACAGTAGTTCCTGCCTTTAACCCCCAAGCCATCCCTTTAGCCTCATGCAAAACTATTCTTGCATGTATGATTATATTCGTGGATACATTTGAGGTGTATATCTATACAAAAGAATAATTCTAACAGTATCAAAAGTTGACAATAAAAAGAATAATGATTATGTTCTTCTGGGATGTATATATTTTGGACTGTATGCTTAGGTAGGACATTTAGTCAATAAATATTTGTTGAATAAATATTTGTATCCATAAAAATTATAAATATATAAATTATTTTTAAAAATTATAAATAAATTTATAGTTTCATTCAACAATAAAGAAATCAAAATCAGTCCACTCATGCTAGACAAAAATTCAGTTTCAGGTTGCCTCTAGGTTCATGCAAATATAAAATTACTTTCAGAACTTCCTGAAGAAATTTCTTCCGCTGGCTTGGAGAAAGGGTGACTTTGTGTGCATGCATGTGTATTGTGTGTTTGTGGGTGAGAAAAAGGAAGAGGGAGAAGTTGGGGAGGGGGAGAAGGAAGATGAAAGAAAGAAGATTGGAAGAGTCGTCAGCTCAGCTGTGAAAGAAATGTAAGAGCTGTCAGATCAACATGGAAGTTATCTGTGCTAACCTTTCCCAAAAGGAGAAGAGGAAGAGCAGGGAGTCTAAGGAAAAGGTATGATCACTCAGCCAGAACCATAAGAGCAAAAGTTTTCCCAAACCAGGAGCACCCCAGAGGTCGCCACACCTTTTCAAAAGATTTTTCTACATTTATTTATTTATTTGTATCGGGGGTGGGGCACACCACAGAACACATGTAGAGACCTAGCACTGAACAACCAGCAGGAACAGGTCTCTCCTTCTAACAAATGGGTTTTGCAGATAAAATTGTCAGTTGTCAGACCTAAGTAACAAGTGTCTTACTCTGCTGAGCCATCCCACCAGCCCATAAAAAAGTCAGGCAGGAAATCTGAACAAATACACACACACACACACACACACACACACACATATAGAGAGAGAGGGTGGAGTGAAGGAGATGCTCTGTAATTGCTGAAGGAGAAAGATGCCAGAACATTACCAGTAAATCACAGCTTGTGGCAATACATAGATTAACAGGAATGGGTTAATTTAAGATGTAAGAGCTAGATAGGAATACACCTGAGCCATTGGAAAACAGCATTGTAATTAACATAGTTTCTGTGTGATTATTTGGGTCAGGGAGACTGGGAAATGAAAGCACAGTTTCTGTCTACATATCTCTCCAGATCAGGGGACCATTTTCTCAGATAAAAGTATCACTTACACATAAAGAATGTGATACACTGTCTATTGTGCCTGGATCCATCGTAATTCTTGTGCTCACCCTAACAGATAGTGACAACATCTTCAAGTTGGCTCAGGTCCTTCATTGTACCCCAATGGTAAGAAATCCAGAGCTTCATACATATGAGGCAAACATTCTCCCACTGACCTCTACCAAGACCTTTTGACAAAAACCTATGAGTATTTACCCGAACCATATTTCTTTTTGGTTTATAACAAGATGTTCTGAGCTCATTTTTGATTTAACTCTCTTCTAGATTTGTAGTCAGATATTTCTCCAAGGATCCCTAGATCCTTTTAGTAGGAAATGGTTTTGTAAGACTATAGCCTACAGGCTGAGACTGCTCATTGGGTTGGTCTTGTTTTGTTATTATTCTATGCATATTTTACCTTTTACTGTTGGGGTTTGAACCTAGGTACTAGGCAAGCATCCTACTACTGAGTTCTATAGAGTTCAAGCCCTTTTTTACTATTTTTTTTTATTTGAGACAAGTTCTTATATGTAGCCTTGGCCGAACGGGAACTCACTAGATAGACCAGGCTGGTCTGGAATTCATAAGAATCCAACTGCCTTTGTCTCCAGAGTGTTAGGGTTAAAAGTGTGTGTCACCACAGCCTGCCCTCTTTTTATTTTTTATTTTGAGGCAGGGTCTCATCATGTTGCCCAAGCTGATCTTGACTTTGAGTTCTCTCTCTAGCCCAGACAAGCCTTATACTTATGATCGTGCCTCAGTTTCATACATATCTGGAATTATGGGACTTTGCTTTACCTCTACCAACTGGCCCAGGCAGCTACTATTATTTGCATGTGGAAAGAGCTGGTATGTTGGTACAGGCAGGGTGGTACACTTTCTCCTCCTCTCTCTCTGTCCTTTTTTCCTGTCTTTCTTTTTCTCATCCTTTCAGATTTAGTAAAGAATAGCCTGAATTCAGATTGATATTCTTTAATATCATTACCTTTTAACTCATTTTTTCCCCAGACTAAGAACCATTGTCTTCAGCCAGGCACAGTAGTACATGCCTGTAATTACTGCACTTGAGAGGTAGAAGCAGGAAGACCAGGAGTTCAAGACAAGCCTTGGCTACATAGAGAGTTCTAAGCTAACCTAGGTTATATAATACCCTGTCTCAAAATCTCAAAGTAATGGGGGAGGGTTGGGAATCTTGGTTTGAAATCATCAATGATAGAATTTATATATCATATAAACAATTTTCTTTGTTCTGTTTTACACATATATTAGATTCAGAATAGCAATTCCAATCAATTCTAATTAACAATGCAATTACTAACTGCGGTAGTTTGAAAGAAAATGACCCCCAAAGGACTGGCACTATTAGGAGGTGTGGTCTTGTTGAAGGAAGTGTGTCACTGTGGAGGCAGACTTTGAGGTCTCATATATGCTCGAGCCACACCCAATGAGATAGATCACTACCAGTTGCCTTTGAGTCAAGATACAGGACTCTCAACACCTTCTTTAGCACCATGTCTGCCTGCACACCACCAAGTCATTCCATGATGATAATGGACTAAACCTCTGAACTGTAAGCTGCCACCACAATTAAATGTTTCCTTTATGAGAGAGAGTTTTTATGGTGTCTCTTCACAGCAATAGAAACCCTAAGATAGAAGTTGGTACCAGGAGTGGGGTATTGCTGTGATAGGCCTGACCATATTTTTGTTTGAAGGAATATGGACCTTGGGACTGTGGATTAGGAAAGCAGGGGAATGCTTTAAGTGCTGCTTAATGGGTCATACCATTAGGTGCGTGGAAGACAGTGGTTCTAAGAGTGATTTGAACTATGGGGGCCTAGCTCAAGAGGTTTCAAGAATTATAGTACATTGCCTAGAAATCATTCTTATGATATTTTGGTAAAGAGTGTGGCTGCTTTTTGTTCTTGTCCAAAAAGTTTGCCCGTGGCTAAAATGAAGAGTTTTTAATTAATTCCGTTGATAGAAAAAAAAATCTCAAAACAGTCTAGTATAGATTCTGTCATGGGGTTGCTAGTGCTAACTCTAATGAAAAGGAGCAAACTGAGCTAGAAAAAATATTCAAGAAGAAAAGGAGCACCAGGTAGTAGAATGGAGCTAAGTCCTGTGTTCAAGGAGATAAGCAGATTAAGAAATGGAATTAAGGGAGTGGTGACCTACCCAGCTAAGTTTCCAACTTGTAATAATAAATTAGAGAAAAACTTAAGGGCTGGAGAGATGGCTCAGTGGTTAAGAGCTCTGACTGCTCTTCCAGAGGACCAGGGTTCAATTCCCAGGACCCACATGGCAGCTCACAACTGTCTGAAGATCCATTTCCAGGGGATCTGACACTTCACACCAATGCACATAAAATAAAAGTTAAATAAAAAAAACCTTAAGAACCAGGTGTGGTGCATACCTTTACTCCCAGCATTTTGAAGGCAGAGGCTGGTAGCTCTTTGAATTTGAGGCCAGCCTACAGAGCAAGTTCTAGAACAACCAAACGTAGGCAGTGAAGGAAATTATCAAAACCAGAAAGTTGGAGAAGCTGTAGTTGAATCAAGGGCCATGTTCCAACTCCAGTAAGCAGCAGAAATTGGCAGCTTCGGCGATATGGTTCTGGCTTTAGAATTAAAGAGAGAAGAAAGGAGTTATGGATTTTGCCCCCATTACTAAGGAAACCCTCTGAGGCCAGGTATGTATCAGGGGTGTCCCTGAATGGAGGCCCAGAGAGGTCATTGCGAGAGGTTGTGAAGTTGAAGCCTGAATTACCTTGGAGACCTCAAGATGTTGGAGATGCCAGAGCCATGAGATACCTGCCAAGAAAAGCTACTAAAAGAGAGTGGAACCAGTCCAAGAGAAAGAAGTGTGTTACGGTCAATAAAACTGAAAGGAGTTGGAGATCTAAAGAATGCTTTGACATCAGACATGGAGATTCAGAGTTTAGAATTTGCCCAGCTTGTTTTTAATCTTGCTTTGGTCCAGTATTTCCTCACTATGCTCCCTTCCCTACATTTTAGAATAGTAATGTATAACCTGTGCCATTATATGTTGGAAATATGAGATCTGTTTTTTGATTTTGATTTTATAGGGGATTGCAGTTAGGAGATTGCTTGAATCTCAGAAGAGACTTTGAACTTTAGACTTTTAAATAAGTTTGAGACTATTATAGACTATGGGGACTTTTGAAATTGGACTAAATGCATTTTGCATTATGATATTTTTTCCAATGCCTTTATTTTTATTTGATGATGTACAAACAAGATTAACACATCTAGCAACTCCAGGAACTTTTGCTCACACTGCTGAGAAGCAAGACTTAGGCCTGTTTCTGTGGCCTCGCCTCAGCACAGTAGCCCTGTTCTTTCGAGCTACAGGACACCAACACCTGTGCAGCCGCCTGCCCCAGCTCAGTTGGAAGCCTTGTGTTGTCTCAGTTGGGGGACAGAACTCTAAAAACACATCTCAGAAGATGCCACCATTCCTGGTTCTTGGCGAGTCCTTGTCAAACCATGTACAGACAACACTAGCCCTCACCCTCATATGGAGCAGAGTGTCTAACTTTTCAGAGTTGCAAATCTTGAATTAACAATACAAGAACTCCATCAGAACACCAAACACTTCCTAGATTGA
This sequence comes from Bramus lutescens, assembly GCA_001685075.1. Classification (NCBI taxonomy): domain Eukaryota; kingdom Metazoa; phylum Chordata; class Mammalia; order Rodentia; family Cricetidae; genus Bramus; species Bramus lutescens. The sequence goes on along the minus strand of LOEQ01001666.1, from coordinate 10,640 downwards.
GACTAAATTCGAGCAAACATAAACCTGGATACGATTATTATAATCATAAGGATGGGCAGCGGGAAGTAACCCTACACCTCTATCCCAGCACAGCTCAGGACTCCCTGCGAGTGGGTAGGAAGGAAGGAGGAGAAACAGCATGCTTTGTACAACTTGACAATACAGTGTGGGTTCCCAGGACCGCTGGCCTCCACGGCTCCTCTATTTCCCAGAGAGCTGCTCATACAGCTTGGGCATGTAGTCGTCCCACTCCACCTGGTAACATGTGCCTGCCACCGGGGTTCCCAGGTGATACTTCTTGCAGAAGGCCGCCCCTTTGAACTTGCCGTGATGATCTCCTGACCTGTTGCTGAGGATGAGTTCGTCACAGTTCAGTGGCTTGTCCTGTTCATACACCAGCCAGACATAGCGGTGGAGGGCTGTGCCCAGAGCCCACGTAATCGGAGAGGACCTTGCCACTGCTGATGTCATTACCCTTCGTGTTGACCACCAGAAAATGGTGCCACTCCCTGAATTTGGGGTCCTTCCTGCTGGGAGCATCCGGGTCGGTGAGGACCAGGGTGTAGAGTTTCCCTGGGTCAAGGCCATCCCACGAAATGCTGCTGGGCCTATTCTGAACCTGAGTGGGTGTCAGCACTTTGCCCAGCTCGTCCACCTCCACCCTGGCATAGGCAACCTGCAGCGCGTGCTGGGGATGCTCATTCACCTCCTGCAGGCTCAGCGGCCCGAACCACTGGCTGATGTCAGCGGGCATGGTGACAATGAGGACGAGGACTCACGAGCTAAGTCCCGAGTGCCTGCATTATGATATTTTTATAAGCATTTGGGGACCAAGGATTGAAATGTTGTGGTTTGAAAGAAAATGGCCCCCAAAGGCAGAGGCACTATTAGGAGGTGTGGTCTTGTTGGAGTAGGTGTAGTCTTTTTGGAGGAAGGGTGAAACTGTGGAAGTGGGCTTTGAGGTCTCATATGTGTTCAAGTTACTCCTAGTGAGATAGACCACTTCCTGTTGCCTGTGGGTCAAGATATAAGAACTCTCAGCTCTTTCTCTAGCACCATGTGCATATGTATGCTGCCTTGCTTTAATTGTTCTGGCTTGCTTACAGTTCAGAGGTTTAGCCCATTATCATCATGGTGGGAAGCAAGGCAGCAAACTGTAAGCAAGCCACCACAATTAATTGTTTTCCCTTATAAGAGTTGCCATAGTCGTGGTGTATCTTCACAACAATAGAAAGTCCAACTGAGCCACCAACCAATATTATTTATTTATTTATTTATCTATTTATTTATGTTAATAGACCTTTTTTCATAGAGATGTTGTGATTGTAGCTCTTCATTGTCTACTTGACTAGACAATAGACTTGATTGAGAATTACCTAAGAGACTTACTCCCAGTTTGTGGAGGGAAGATTCACTCTGAAGGTAATATCATCCCAAGGGCTGGGGCATTAGACTGATACAAAGAGAAAACAGAGAAAGCTAGCTGAGCACATTTCCCTTTCTCTACTTCCTGATCTGCAGAAATGTGTACAATCTCCCACTGCCGCACCTGCAGAGATGTGAGCAATCTCCCACTGCTGCACCTGCAGAGATGTGTGCAATCTCCCACTGCCGCACCTTCAGAGATGTGTGCAATCTCCCACTGCCTCACCTGCAGAGTTGTACACGATCTCTCACTGCCGCACCTGCAGAGATGTGCGCGATCTCCCATGCCGCACCTGCAGAGATGTGCACAATCTCCCACTGCCGCACCTGCAGAGATGTGAGCAATCTCCCACTGCCGCACCTGCAGAGAGATGCATGTCTCCCACTGCTGCACCTGCAGAGATGTGCACGTCTCCCACTGCTGCACCTGCAGAGATGTGTGCAATCTCCCACTGCCGCACCTGCAGAGATGTGCTCGTCTCTCACTGCCGCACCTGCAGAGATGTACACGATCTCTCACTGCCACACCTGCAGAGATGTGCAATCTCCCATGGCCACCTGCAGAGATGTGTGCAATCTCCCACTGCTGCACCTGCAGAGATGTGCACAATCTCCCACAGCAGCCTGTAAGAGCCTTTGCTGTCATGCGTTCCCCATGGCGTAGGGCTGTGCCTTCAAATTGTGTCACAGAAGAAACCCTTCCTTAAATTACTTTAGTCAGGCACTTTTTCACAGCAATAAGAAAAGAGCTACTACAGGAAGTTGTCACCATAGAGTGGTTTCATTCCTTGATGAACCTGACCATGAGGTTCTTTATTTGTGGGAGGAATGCTGAAAAGCTTGGAACTTTTGGCTGGAGATCCCAAGATATTACACACAGAGTTTAGTGGACCATTCTGATTTGAGCACAGAAGACCAGGATGCTAAGAAAAACCAAACAGTGCAGGTTGGGCTCCTGAAGTTTCAGAAGGGAGCAAAGACTTGTGGGAAATGATTTATGTAGAGACCGTGTTCTATTTTGGCAATGAACTTGGCCACATTTGGTCATGCCCTGACAAGTTGAATGAGGCAAAATTCAACATCTATAATTGTTAAATATATTAGTATAATTAAGGAGGAATATTGCATTTTGCTGTGAGGGCAAGACTCTACTCACTGAAGGCCACAGTGTGGAAATGTTAATTCTTTTGAAAGGAGAGAGTCTGAACTGAGCATGCCACTGAAGGAGTTCCTACTGAAAAACAGACATCTAGGGAAACACTTTCCTAAGTTCAGCCAGCAAGGCACACAAAGGGTAGGCACATCGTTAGCTGCCAGCATAACTTGGCAAGTCTTCTACATGATGTTAATTTTACAGACACGCAAAATGCAAGCACTGTGGGACCATGGAAGTTCCGGAAAGCTGTTGAGGCAAGGCAATGTTAGGCACCCTGTAAGTGCAGATGCCTTGTAAAGACATCATGAGAGTTCCTTGAGTGAGGCCGGGAAGGTAAAGCCCGTCTTGTAACAAAGACGCAAGGATATGTCAGATCTAGAACTGTAGCCTCTGAACTTAGGAAACCTATGGGCATGGAGTAGCACTCTCTCAAGAGAGAAGCTGTATGTACTGCAGATAGAAATGGAAGGGAAGGGCTACTCAAGGCTGTTAGGAACTGGAGGATGCCACCAAGAGCCCCAAATGCTGAACATGGATCTGCATGTGTTTTCCTTGCTGAGCTTTGGTCTTATTTGAGTCTGATCTTTCCTTGGTACGTTCCTGTTCTTCCCTTTTGGAATGGGAATGTTTACTCTATGCTATTTTATATTGGAAGTATGTATCTTGATTTTTTTATTTTATAGGGATTTGCAGTTAATAAATTTTTGTTGAGTTTTAGAAATGACTGAATTGTTGGCTTTTGGGCAGCATTAGAACTGTTAAGACTTGGGGGGCTTTTAGAAATGGACTAAGTGGAATTTTGCATTATGAGATGAACATGATATTTCAAAGGCCAAGGGGGAAAGTTATTGTAATGATCTGTTCTGTCTCTTTAAGAGACAAGCCATGCCCTCTCCCTCCCCCAGCCACTGAGGCAGGCAGATCTTCCTTCCTGCTTGCAGCCTGAGTCTCTTCCTTTTTCTGTCTCCCTCTTAAAGAGGCAGCATCTGCCTCTCTGCCTCTCTGCTCTTCTCCCTTCTCCCTTCCCTTCCATAACCCACTAAATAAATATCCAACCTCACTCTGCAGGGTATGCCTATCCATGTCTCTGTCTCTCACCCGCTGGGTCATGGCTCCCTGCTCGGGATCAGCTACCTTCAGAGACCTGCAGTTTTGTCTCATGTGCTGTCCCTGCCTGGGTCTGGCTGCTCTTGGAACCTGTTGCCCACTGCCTGCCACCACATGGCCCACTGCCTGCCACCATTAGGGGACCTGCAGCATTTCTGCCACTGCAGCCACAGGGGATCCAGGGATCTGCAGCATTTTTACCTAATCCATTACAGTTATGATTTAAAGGGATTTGATTGGGTGTCAAGTTGACAAGTGATGGTGCTGGATAGTTCATCTTCATTGCCAGTTCCACTAGATTTAAAGTGATCTAGGAGCTGCACCTTTGATGCATTCTTTGAGGGTGGAGGAGAAGCAATGACTGTTGTTTTGCCTTTTTTCCCCTCTAAACTTAACATGCAATGTTGCCCTACCTAGTGGTCTTTTATGATACTTGGACAGGAACTGAGGTAATGTTTATTGAAATTGGACATTTTTGAGTACAAAACTGATGAAACTCAGCCAGTGAGATGGGTTCCAAGGGATCCAATGCCCTGTTCTTGCCTCCCTGGGCACCTTCACTTACATGATGCACATACAGACATGCAAGGCAAAACACATAAATAAAATAAATTATATTTTTAACTACAAAAACATGAGTGCCTAGAAAGTGAGGGTACAGCTCAATGGTAGAGCACTTAACTAGTTTGCTTGGTATTGGTCCGATTCCCAGCATGGGTGGAGGGGCAGGAAAAAGCATGAATATACCAGGAATCATACCATATCAGCATGTACTTGTAACTGAAGCCACTTGGAGCTCTAAGTCAAGATGGTCATTGATTCAAAGTCTGCCTGAGTTACATAATGAGTTCATGTCCACCCTGAACTAAGTAACAAGACCTTATCTAAAAAAAGAAGGAGGAGGAGGAGGAGNCGACGACGACGACGACGACGACGACGACGATGACCTTGGTAGGTGGGGTAGGACATGCATTTAATCCCAGCACTCAGGAAGCAGAGACTTGGGACCTCAGAATTCAAGGCAAGCCTGATCTATGTAGTGACTTTCAGGTCAGCCAGAGCTGTACAGTAAGATATTGTCTAAAAATTAATTAATTGATTCATTAATTAATTAAAAGAGTGAGGGAGGCCTCAGGGATATGTCAATTATAAAAACACTTTTCTAGAATGTGGAAACCCTTAAGCCAATCTCCTGAACAACAACAAGAATCTCAGGGATTTTAATTAGCTTTATTGACTTTCAGATCTGCAAAAAGGTGTTAAAGATATGAAATTTAGGACTGGAGAGATGGCTCATTGGTTAAGATCACTGCCTGTACTTCTTAAAGGTCCTGAGTTCAATTTCCAGCAACCATATTTGACTCACAGCCATCTATAATGAAATCTGGTGCCCTTTTCTGGCCTACAGGCATGCATGCAGAATACTGTATATATAATAAATAAATCTTCAAAAACGATATGAAATTTATAAACTGATTAAATTATAAACAAAAATAGATTTAAAAAATCCCAAGTCTAAAAACAAAATAAAATTAAGAACAGTAGTTTGGTGGGCTGGGATATAGTTCAACGGTAGAGTGCTTTTATAGAAAACAGGAGATCTTAAGTTCGGCCCCAATCCAAAAAGGAGGAAGTGTCGTGTGTTTCCAGTAGGCTCAGCTACACACAGGGAAAGTTTTGTAGACTGTGCTTTAGTAAAAATTGGTTTCAAGTTTTCTCCTTTGTAGGAAAGGGTTAATAATGCCCATCTACCATTCTTTCAAAGCTACTTTGAAGGTCAAGTGAACTGTATACAGAAGATTTTTGTCAATGCCTGCAGGGTACCTGAGGAGGTGGCTGATTCCAGCTCTATACTATTTAGGTGACTTATGCCCTGGAGGGGGCAAGGGTGCCAGGAGACTTGGAAATTTCAGAGAAATGGACAAGGGCAAGAAAAGGTCAACTGAGGAAGCTCTACTGGTAGGAAGAGAGTCTCTTTCAAGGAACAGTTGTGAGCAGATAACTGGTTTCCGTTACAAACTAGGATGTCAGGGAGAGTGTATTGTATAATGTAGGGCTTGTTTTCTTAGTGAATGGAAGTGCCTGCAAGAAACTAGAGCTACCCTTAAAGTGTGATTTGTATCTAGACATGGTGGTATTCCCAGAATTCAGGGAGCAGGAGGAAAAGCCGAAGCTCAAAAGTTATCCTGGATTACATAACCAACACTGAGGCCAGCCTGTGCTATGTGAGGCCCTGTCTCAAAACTCAGTGATTTGTGTGAGGAAGTTTGCTTTAAACACTGAGGTCTGGAGAGATGGCTCTGTGGTTAAGAGCACTGACTGCTCTTCCAGAGGACCTAGATTCAATTCCCAGTACCCACACTGTAGCTCACAACTGTCTGTAACTCCAGATCTAGGGGATCTGGAGTTTGTTACACAGACATACAAACACACAAAACACCAATGCACATAAAATAAAAATAAGTCATTAAAAATTCCAATAAGATACATATTACTTATGATTTTATAACAAAATATCACAAGCCAGGAAGTATAAATAACAACTATATTTCCTCAAGATTCTGGAATGTGGAGCTAGGCTTGTGGCATACCCTGGTAAGTGTGACTCTGTCTCAAAAAACGTCTGAAGAGTTCTGGAATTTTGAGATCTCACGTCAAAGTGTCTGAAGGGTTTATCATTCATTCACTCATTCATTCATTCTCATCTTCCTCCCTTCTTTCACCTTTTAGACAGGGTCTCATATAGCTCAGGCTAAACTCAAGTTCACATGGCCACCTCACATTCGAGTAGGAGTAGCCAGGTTGACCTTGAGCTCTCAATCCTGGTCTTCCTGACCCCACCTAAAGAGTACTAGGACTATGTGTATGGTTGGTTACCAGGTCCAGTTTATTAGTCCTTGGGAATAGAGAGGAAGACTTCGTGCATGTTGGGGCATGCTCTCTACCAATTAGGCTGCATCACTGTCCCTGAGGGGTTGATTTTTCTTCCCAGACCCTCTCCTGAGCTCATAGGTGATTCCTTTCTATCTTCATGTAGTCTTTATTGTATGCATATGTATGCCTATGTCCAATGTTCCTATTGTTTACATTTGTTTTATTGTTATTGATATGTGTGGTGGTTTGGATGATAACTGTCCCCTTAGGCTTAGGTGTTTAAACAGTTGGTCTACAGTTGATGGTGCTGTTTGGAGAGGTTATGGGAGAAACAGCCTTGCTGGAGGAAATACACTACCACCTGGCAAAAGTTCATTTTTTAAAAAATATTTATTATTTATTTAGTGTGTGTGTGTGTTTTTCCCCATATACATGAGGAGGTCAGAAGACAACTTGCAGGAGTTGGTACTCATTTAGATTCTAGGAATGAAATTTGGGTCTTTAGACTTGGTGGCAAGTGCCTTTACCTGCTGAGTCATCCCTAGTCCCAAGTGATGGTTTATTAAGAAAGGAAAAGCATTACTGAATGGGAATGCTCAGAGGGCACCAGATACCTGACTCTCCTACGTTGTGTATGGTGGCTTTTCTCCAGTGTGCTTTGTTTTGCTGGCATACGCTGGAGGGAAAGACTTCCAGCTGTCTATTGGCTTTTTTTATGGTTAACCTTGATCCTCCAGTCTCCGGTGCCAGTTCTTAAGTCATAACTCCCCCTAGAGAGCTGTGGTCCAGAACATTTGAGGGAAGCAGAACCATGACCAGTGAATCTTCTGTAGTGAAGTCCATGCTGATGAAGGGTGTGGTCCCTGGATACGAGGGGCTACAAGACTTTCTCTTCTTTACTTATTAGTTGGAGGAAGAGCTTTGGATTTTCTGTAGCAAAAGTCGGTTGAATCTCTGCACCACATGAAATCTAGTTTGAAATTGTCGCATAGCCTAGAAAACAAATATAAACAATTTTAAAATTCTTGGGCAGTTTCGTACATGCATATTACATGCATATAAAGAATATTAGCCATTTTCACTCGCCATTACCATCTCTCAACCCCTCACTCTCTTGCTTAAACTTCTCTGCTTTTAAGCAACCTGCCTACCTTCATTTCTCTGTGTTCATACATGGCCCACTGAGCTTCATTAGGATTGCTTACATGAGTAGAGGTGGGAGGCTATTTTCTAGGCAACATATCAGTGGACCCAGCGCTGGAAAAAGTGATTACCACCTCCCCTAGTAACCATTCTCTTGAAAATGTCTCTTAGGGAGGGGTGAAACCTCATGAACCAACCCCCCTTTTATTTTTTTCATTTCACTATTTTTTTTTTTTATTTTGGGTTTTTGGTTTTTTGAGGCAGGGTTTCTCTGTAGCTTTGGAGATTGTCCTGGAACTAGCTCTTGTAGACCAG
>LOEQ01001665.1:433816-454441 GCA_001685075.1 Bramus lutescens | reverse complement strand
AGGGAAGGGAGGAGGTGCCTGAATGCAAGCTGGGATGGGGTAGGAAGCTAGGGGCAGTAGCTGGGGTCAAAATACCCTTTTATTGCTGTGCAATATATCTTTTTTTTGTGAGGTAAGGTATTACTACATAGCCCAGTTTGCCTCAAACACACAATCCTCCTGCCTCAGCCTCCAGAGTGCTAGAAGTACAGTCATTTTCTACTGTGCCTAGATAACAATGTCTTTATTATCATTTTTTCCTATATATTTGCAGGTATATTTTTACATTCCATTTCTCTGCTTAATTTGCCTTTTTGCCTAATCAATATTACTTTCTTAAGAAACACCATGATTTCCTTTCATACTTTGAATCCTATAAAATTGCTGATATTCAAACACTTTAACCAAAATAACAACAAAAATGACAGTTGTGTATTGTTCCCAATAGTAGGATATCTTAATATTTGATTAAGCAAGTTCTTGAATTTTTAGATTAATTTGACTCTTTATTCACATTTATTCTGCTACATAAAGTTTAGATTAAGTTTAATGAATTTCTTTGTGAAGCTGGAACTAGCATTTTTATTGCATTTCATCGAGTTTTAAATTAACATTAGAAAAATAGCCACTTTTATTATATCAAGTCAGCTTACTAAGAGTGTGGAGTGTCTTAATTTATTAAAATAATTATGTTTTTGTTCTTTATTAAAATCTGAAAATTTTCCTCATCGATGATGTGAATATTTTTATCTAATTAAAACTAAGATGCTTTCTAGTATTTATTATTATTTTAAATAATATCATTTTAAATGTTATTTTGATGGAGCCTCTGCTAAAATGAAAAATAAATTGAATTGATTTTTCTAGATCAATCTATCTGGATATCTTGCTGAACTCTCTTATTACTTCTAATAATTTTTTATTGCAAGTTTGTTGACTGTATTGGGTTTTCTTGATAGATGATAGTATTATATATAACTAGTGATAGGTCTATCTCTTGTTTTCATATTTGAACCCATTTCCTTCCCCCATACATTAATCAGTGTGATTTAGAGAGGCAGGTGCTGACACAAGGCATTCTTGTCTGTCTCAATTTCAAGGAAAAATTCAGTTTCTCCATATTACAGCCTTTGATGTTTGGAATTCTCTTTTGTGCTTCCTTCTCCCTTAGAGAGACCCCAGGACATCCAACTCAGTCCCATTATCTTTATTTTTAAAAATGAAAACACACAGTCGATATCTCTGCTGCAAAGTGAAATGAGTTGTCTCTGGGTCTCCTGTCATGTGTCCTTGGATTCTGTATTGTCCAGTGCTGCTTGTCCTTTCTGCAAAAGCATGCAAAAATGGATGAAACATTTCTATAGCTAATTTTTGACCACTCATGGAAGAATGAAAGCAAACTGTGTCTTGCTGAAGGGCCCTCTGTTTATTATTAGGGTCGAGGCTTCCATCTATTTTGTTTAGTCCGTTGGATGGCATATCTTATACATGTTAGGATTGGCACCTATGCTGCACACCACCCCCATCAGACAAGCAATGCCTTGCTGTGATTAGCTTCTCTTTCCAATGGCAGCTTCTATGCCGCCTTCTACAGAACTACCAATCATTGAAAATGATAACATTGCAAGTTCCTGTTTCCTGTTGTTTGAGTGAGGTTTAAACGTTTCTGGATAAAGGGCTCCCTGGAAAAGCAGTTTGATTTGAATTGTGTTCCTACTCACTCTCTGGAGGGTAAAGTAAAACATGACCTTTACTGTTATTCTAGTCAGCCATTATTGGTCGTGTTTGCTGTTGAAGAAAACAATTGTCCTCTAAAGTAATGGCTTAAGGCCTGACTTTGGTTAGTCATGCTAAGATTTTCATGGAAGAGTCTGCTATAAAATAACAAGACCTCATGGAAAGGACATAAATTGGTTAACATCAGGTAAGTTAATACCTGGTTTGTTACATAATGGAGACTGATTAATTTTCCACTTATTTAAGTTCATGGGCACTGAGAAGGAATTGGAAGAAAAATAGCAATTCCCATTCACTTGTATTATGCTCAGACAATTCTATGTTTTCAAAAAAGGAAGATACAGATTGGCAAGGTCATATGTGGTTATAATAGGTTACCAAGTCTTTGTGGAAAAGTCAAATTAGAAAGCCAGCCTGATATAACACTGAGGCCATCATGCGCATCCTTTTAGCCGAAAGCCACAGATCATTCTGTGTCAAACCAGTGGGCCAGTGCTGTCCCAGAGGGACTTTCTGCTGAATGTGTAGCTGAGGCAGGAGGATTGTGCGTTTGAGGCCAGCTGAACTACAGAGTAAGACCTTGCCTCTCAAGAAATACTACAAAAGTGAAATTTAGTTTGCATACTGAAGGCTGCTACAACACTGAAAGTGAATTCTCATAACCCATCACATCAATGGGCTAAAGCAGGAAGTAACATGATCATGTTAATAGGGACAAAAAAACAGATCTCAAAGCTCCCAGTACCCTAGAAATAGGAAGGTGCTTCCTTGACTCAATAAGGAATATGTGCAAAATCAAAACAAGAGAAAGGAGCCTCATCCTTCTGCTGCTCAGCAACAAGGCAAGGTTGTCATTTGTCCCCTCTCCTTTTCAGCATCATGTGGGAAGTCAGAGCTGATGCAAAAACTTAAGAAGGGGAAAGAAGGCCTGGTGTCATTGGTCTGTAATCCCAGCTGCTCTGGGGGCTGTTGCAAGAAGGATCATGGCCTAAAAAGTTGATGAGGCTCCATCTCACAATAAAAATTACACACACACACACACACACACACACACACGGATGAAGCTTAGCTGGAAGGCCTAGCATTTGTGAGGCCCTGTGTTCAGTTCCCAGTACCCCAATAAATAAGTAAATAGATTGATTAAAATGCATAAATATTGAAAAGGAAGAAATAAAATGGTCTGTTTGTTAATATCTTGATTACTTAAAATTTATATAGAAAGTAATTTATATAGAGCATTGGAAAATATCAATAAGAAAACAACCAAACTCAAAGTTAGTAAATAATTACAGCAAAGCTACAGGATACATATTTAACATGCAAAGTCAATTGCTTTCTTATGTAGTAGCAGTGAACAAGTGGATTACCATTTATATTAGCAGCCCCCTAACATAATACCTGTTTTTAATGTATCAAAAATAGGTGCAAGATCTATATGAGAAAAGCTATGCAACTCGATTAAAGGACTCTAAGAACAAATGAATAAATCAAGAGATATTCCATGTTCATAGATAGGAAAACATGAGGTGTTTTTTTTCCTAAATTTGTTGAAGGTTTCAGTAAAGTATCACCGAAAATCTTGGGGCATTAACACTGCAAATACCTGCAAACTGATTACAAAATTCAGATAATGGTGCGAAAGTCTTCAAATATACAATAACCCCAAATTGAAAGAAGAGCACAGCTGGAGAGCTGATATTACCCAAGCTTAAGGTTTGTTACAAGTATCAACTCTGAATTGATCATAGGCCTAGGTATAAAATACAAAACTATGTAACTCATGGAAGATAGGGAAAAAAAATCTAGAATGCTTTGGTATGGTGACAATATTCTGTCTGTAACTGTAGTGACACTGTCCATGAAAGAAATGATTGATAAACTGCACTTCAAAAAAAAACTGTTCAGCAAAAGACACTGTCAAGAGACTGGAAGATAATGCATAGACTGGAAAAAATAATTTAAAAATGATAAACCTGATAAAAGGCCATGATCCAAGATGCACACAGAACTGGGAATATTCAACAGCAAGAAAACGTAAGCAAGTGAAAATGTCAAGAATATCTTCATCAAAAAAACCCAAAAAGATGACAAATGAGCCCATGAGAACTGAGTTGCTTAATCTTGAGTGCTGGGTACCTCAAGTCTCAGGATGGTCACTGCCACTGCCTCAGTCAGGCCTTATCCTTCTAGAACCTGTAGGAATATGTGTCTATGATGCAGATTCCTTCCTACTAGAGGCTGCAGAGACTCTTTCTAAAAATCCAAATGAGTTTTAAGAAACTGAGTTTTATGCTTTGAAACCCTATAAAGAACATATCAGCGTGAGCTCAGGGTTATCTTAATAACAACAGGCAGTTACATGAGCAAGTATGTATGCTTGTGTATATAGAGTGGTGAATACGCACGCACACATTTCCTTGTTTCCAAGGCAGAGAGGGTCTAGAAGTAACTACACTCACTATTAATGAGCACACTTAGCACCTAGGTATTTGTTTCTAATATATTGTCCAATAAAAGGACTGGGAATACTGGGAGATATGGCTGATGGCAGTAGTGGTTCAGGAAACAAAGATAATAATTCTGAAGCAAACTGTAGACCTAGAAATGAAAGAAAGCATTTGTAAAGCTACAGTACCGGAAAGAAGGGAACAACATGGAGCCAGTTTAAAGAGCTCCCAACTGTGAAAACTGAGAGAATTTGAGCAATAAAGTAAGATGTTTGGGAGGTAATTCAGAGCACAACAAACACCATGTGAAGAAATGAGTAAATGGAGACCAATACACCAGCTATTTAGAATAAGTCCGAGAGCTACAAGCACAGCTCTTGAAGTGTTAGTCTCAAGATATTCCCCAAAGGGTGTGGTATAGAAAGGGGAACCAGGAATGCCAGCGTGAAGTACTGTGTCACCTCAGTGATCAATGCAAGTCACCAATAGTTGAAAGGTCACCCTGAGAGTGTGCATTCTTATGGTCTGTCAGGGATTAAAATAGTGGCTGTCATTGCCATAAACCCACGATGCCTTTGCCGTGAGATAGACATCAGAGTCAAGTTGAGGCAGGCAGACTTCACTAAACACTTGACCAGTACTCCTCAGTACAGGCTACAAGAATTAATTTCAGGGAAGAGGAATCTAAAAAGATGCTGTCGCCAAATGTCATATTGGGTCCTAGATGCAGGAGAAGGACATTGCATAAAACCTGGTTAATAATGACTATTGGTCCCTAAATGAAACAGACATGACATACTACTATAACATAATAATAATAAGAGGGAGCAAGTTGTTGACTACCTAGGCATTTTGTTATGATCTTTTAAAACTATAAATGAATGACTTATTAAAGAACCCCCCCACACACACACCTAGAAGCTCCTCAGAGGTTCTGAGTATAGTCTTCTCAGGTGGGTAGTGGTGGTGGTCAGAAAATCACTCTCCACGTCTCCAGGCCATCTAAGTATATGTGCATATGAGGAAAATGACTAGCTCCCTGGCTTGCTAGGTTAAAGAATGTCCATTTCACGGGGGTCTCTACCCCTGTGCACACAGGTGTTCCTGACTCTATGTTCTGTCATAGCTTCTCTGCCGGAAAGCAGGCAGCTTAATGGAAGCCACACATGTCTCCTTATCTATTGGTATCTTAAGCATGGGTTAGGTGCACACACACCCACATGCATGACCAGACCACGCTCTAGCTGCTGCTTCTCCTAGGAACACATTTTATTTTATTTTATTTTATTTTATTTTTTAAACAGATATCCCTAGAATTCAGAGGAGGAGGTGCTTGGCGTGACTGCAGCACAGCCCTGTGGCGTCAGAGCTTTTCTTTGCAAAAGCCGTGTCACCGCTGGGGGTGGACAAACACAGCAGCCTTTTATACATTTTTTTCTCTAAATGTGTAAAGTGACTTTCTCTCACTGCCCACCCCACATCCCCCACACTCCAGTTTCTGCTTTGGTCCTGTTTTCAAGGCCTTCTGGCATTGCCTCAGAATAAACTAAAAATCTCCTCAAATTGGATCCTTGACTAATTCCAGAGGGGAGAGTTTCTCTGTAAATTCTGTTTGCTCATGGATTCTGTACAGTGTTTGCAAATTCCACTGGGCTGGAAGGTCTCCAGACCTATTCAGATCCCTTTTCCAATTACCCAGCCCCATCAAAGATGCCACTAGCTTGAAACAAAAATCCAGAAGGATTGTTTTCTGCAGTGTGTTAAAAGGCCAGAATTTTTTTTAAGTGCCTGTTGCCTGCTTAGTAATGCTACCTGGACACCAGAATGCATAGCTTCTAGCAACAAACGCTGTCCTTCTATTCAGAACTAGAGGACCCAGGGCCCCGTCCTAGCAGGTAGTCAGGTTTACCACCAAGCATGTGGAAGATTTTGAATAAATTAGGAAAGAACATTTTAGAGTTCTACCACTCACTTTGAGTTTGGATGCTCCCAGGAGCCACAGCTGAGCTGTAGCTAAAAGGAGGTTGTAACAGTTTTCTCTCCCACGTTCGGAAAGATCTCTCCGTGTGAGAAACCTACAGGCCTGCTTTTCCTACCATGGGAGCCTTTGTTGTCCTTCTTATTTGTTTGGTTTTTCTCTTTTTCTTTTGGAGGTGGCACATAGCTAAATATCAGGGTTGAGAGGCTTATTTAATTCATTTCCTATTCCTTGGACTCTGAGCAGTCTAGTTTGGGAAAGAAAATCCCATGTTCTTGGATGCTCATCATGGGAAGGACCTTTTGTTGACTTTTTGGGTATTTTACTTCAAACAGTATGGATGTCTAGAACATTTCTACTCAGGAATTTCTACTTGTCCCTTGGAAGAAACTAGAATATATTTAGAGGATATGAAAACAGAAAGTTAACTTTGCTCCACTCCCTCTCTCTTCCTTTTATAATGGTCATCAACTTCTGTGCATGTCACATGATAGTGTGTTGTATCATGTGCCTGGTCATGTGCATGGTCATGCCTGGTCTTAAGGCATTTGTTTTCACTTAGTACCAGTGAGAAATTTTCACATAATAAATAATAAAGAAACAGGAAAAACATGACATTTGACTACCTAAAAAACTTTGGTAAGTGTCACAGAAAGCAAACTAAATGCAGGATATCTTAGAGAGCAGTGGACAGTGACAAATTGAAAAGCAAGTATGCCTCCCAAACAAGGAATCAGTTTTCAGGTGTAACTGGAAGCAGCTCTGTGAGTATGGGCAAAGGAGCAGAGTGAGGAATGCGCTCCAGTAATAAAGTGCTTTCTGAAAGCTTGAAGACCTGAGATCAGATCCCCGACACATCTATGAAAAGTTAGGCATGGCTCCATGTGTTTATAAGGCTAGCACTTAGGAGACAGAGACAAGTGGATTCTGGTAGCTTCCTATTTAGTTTAGCTTAAATTGGCAAATTCCAGGTTAATAAAAGTCTCTTAAGATAAGCTGGTATAAATGATGCTGTGCCCTGAAATAAAAAGGAATAAATGATGCCAGAGAGCATCACCATCAGGATCCCACAGTCTGTGTCGGATTCATGTGTCTGCATCCTTGGAGACTTCCATGTACCCCGCACTCCACTCTGGAGGCCTTTGTCAGCTGAAACACATATCACTGCCAGTTGACTTGGAAGTATGGAGTGTTGGGAGGCAGCAAGGGACACCTATGCCAAATTTTAAGGTAGTTTTGAATGTGGTTCTAGGGTCTCTTCCCATTACACTCATTTTGTGATTTGGGCTTATGTATAGGAACTCTTCTGCGGACATAAACTGAAGCCACAGAATCCTGAACCAACTGCAGGAACTGTCCAGAGTAGGGACCATAATACCTGGGAGGACACACTTATAATCCAAGCATTTCTCACCCCTCTCATTCACATCCTGCAATTATAAAGCAGGTGCAGTCCCATCCATATTGTTTTTTTAAAGATTCTAATGAGTGTTTTAAGCTATCCGAGTATCAGATCCTAAACTTAAACACCATGTTACCATAATCCTTTCCTTGACAACCAGAATGGTTTATAAGTGACTGGTGGCTGGATATTGTTTGCATGTGGCTACAGGTGACAAGTAGGTAAGTTACCTCCCAGCAGGATGGAGCCAGATGTGTGAGTTCCATCCTTCTATTGAGAACAGTGCAGTTCACATCCATGAATTGCTTATTCTTAGAGGTTTCTATTTAACATTAGACCTCATGGAGACACCAGGGAAATGAAAGTGTGGAAAGGGTAGCTATGAATAAAGGACTATGGTGTGCTGTATCAGTGGGCCTCCTTTGTGTCTTCCACTGACAAAGAATCAGTCTTCATTCCCTGGCAGGCTTGTTCCTTACTGTTCTTGAATAGTTAGAGTGACCAACTCTACCTCACTGAAGCTTCTCCAGTTTGAAAACCGAAAGCCCTCCTTTTGTCCCAGCTCTAAGCTTGCTGGAGAGCTTTACCAATCTGTCTATGACTAATGGCTATGTACTCTAGTGGCTGCCCTAACCTTTTAGCTGTCTCTCTCTCCTAAATAAAATATGCCAAGATTCAGAATGGCAAATTCTTTCTTTTTAATGATTTCCAACTACCCCTGCACATGCTGAGGAATATTTTATGGTTGAATTCCTTCATGGCGACAAATTAACATGGACCATGGTGATGCTCATGCGGAAGTCCCTGGTCCCTGGCTCTTTTTATCAATGAGATTCCATTTCCTCAATCTTTCATCACGTGCTGGGCCAACAGACTCTATCCAGGTCTGCTATTTAAACAGTGCAGAGACGCCTGTTTGGGATGCCTGGCTCAGCTCCCTGGGTCCGGGTCATCACCAAGCTTCCCAGGCCAGGTACCATGTCTCCGCATTCTTGTTCAGTTAGGTTTGAAAAAGAGAACACCCTCCACAAACGCCACGCCAAAGAAGCCGTATTTGCAGCCACTAACACTAACAGTGCAGTCAGAATTGAGTGAGTACTAGAGTTTCCAAGAAGGAAGGGCTCCTATGAGGCCTGGAACCCAAGGAGACTACAGCAGGGTTGGAATTTGAGCTTTGCTGTGCAGGGTGATGCTCAAACACAAGTCACGAGAAGTGCGTGTGCTTGCTATAGAGGATGGACCCACGCGGCCCACCTGCAAACGTGAGTATACTCACTCTGCTCTTTCCTTTCTACCACTCGATTTGGGGAGTGGAAGCCCACTGCAGATGGAGTAACACTCCACCCTTTCCCCCAAACCTCCCAAACTTTGGGCCTTACCCTTCACAGGTGGCCAGTTAACTGTGTTGATTAAGATCTCACAACACGGACTGGCAGTGGAGAATTGTTGTAAGCAAGAAATCATCTTGGCAGTCAGTATGTTTTCTCTTAGATTTCCTCAGTGGATTTTTGATTTGTTATTATTATTGTCATTATTTTACCTTGACTGCTGTTTTGCATTTATGGAATTATAGTGTAATCATATTAGGAGCATTTTCTCCCTTGTGTCTGAACTACATCCAGGGAACAACTTGGGAGGAGTCTGCATGGGAATGTGTGAATATGTGGATTCCTGGTAGGCAGATGAGGACTTGGTGAAGCAGTTGGGGACTAACAAGTGACAGGCACAGAGGCACTGGCTTTGGTTGTTCCTTACTCAGTCAGATAGGCTCATTCATGGATGTACTTTTTGTGCTTAGTCCAGCCCCCCTTCTGCATATTTTCCTTCTTCCACCTATTTAGACTCAAATAACCTTATTTTGTTGTTGTGTTTATGTTCATTGTTATTTTTTTTAATTTAAGCCTGTATTTAAAAATCTCTATTCACACTAAGATCTAAGTAGCAGATAGAGGTCAAATAAGGACCACTGGAACATTCTTTTCTTTTCCGGTTAGATTACACTGAAATCTTTAGTGGCCATGGTCATAAATATCAACTACAGGGCAATGGGTAGAGGAGAAGTATTGTGGGATGGTCAATCTTGTCAACTTGACAGAACTTGGAATCACCCCTGGGCACATCTGTGAGCATGTTTCCAGAGAGGCTTGACTGAGTTCCCCCACAACCCCCGAATTATGAACAAAGCCACCCCAAGGACTGGGATCCCAGACGGAATAGGAACAGGAAGTGGTGGGCCACTTTTGTCTCTTGCAGCTTCTTGACGACTGATAAGATGTGACCAGCTACCTCACACTCCTGTCGTCAAGCCACCTCCCCTCCATCATGGTGGGTGATTCCTTCAAACTGTCAGCCAACATGCACACTTCCTTCCTTAGGTTGCCTTTGTCAGGGGTTTTGTCAGACCCATAAATGACAAATTCAGGTGATTAATTAAGCAATTAGAAAGGTGAAGATTCAGGCATCACATCACAGTGCTGATATTGCTGGATGGAATGGATTTTTCTCCCTTTTCTCTTTGCTGCTTAGCTATAGTTCTTTAAAATTCAGTGTCTCTTCCTAAGGGTTTAATAGATTAGCACTCAGCCGACAGATTATCTACTCTAATCAGTCAATCCGCTAACATTCCTTGAGGGTCTGTATATGAAAAGCATCTCACCACTCACTCTGAAGAATGCAAAAGGAATGCATGAATTCTGGCCAACAAAGTTCTTTTTAATAAGTGGATGTAAACTATGAAAGCGCTTAGCTTTTAGTATGATGGAAGCCCTCCATGAATGGTTTCTGCTGATGTTTTGTCATTGCTACTCCAACTCAGTGACCCCCTGGCTGTTTCCTTTAAGCAGGCTAAAGAACTATAGTCCTCCATTTCCCCTGAAGAAGATGGAGTTGTGGTAGCCTTCGTTCTTGAAATCAGTTGTGAGTCTATGTAAGATCACTCATGGAAGACTGCTTTGAACACTAGGAAGCATGGAACAAAATTCAAAGAATGAATATTTATTTATTTGTTGGTGAGAAGAACAAGAGTTTAATTCCAAAGGAAGGGAGGAAATCAAGTGCTTTTGTGTCTCCTACTCTTGGGACAGGCCTGGGACAAGGTATCTACTATACCATCCATTTCCAGGATATAATTCCAGGTGTATGAGTGACTTATTATTCTGCTTAAACTGTCAGTTCGATACAACATATAATCACCTGGAAGTAGGGTCTTCTTTCTTTTTTGGAGACAAGATCTTACCATGTGGCCCTAGCTGACCTTGAACTCACTATATAGACCAGGGTGACCTCAAACTCACAGGGAACTGCCTGCCTCTGCCTCCTGGGTAATGGGATTACAGGCATGTGTAACCAAGTCTAGCAGAGAAGAGAGCCTTAATGAGAAATTATCTGCATCAGATTGGCCTGTGAGCCTGTCTGAGAGGACTGTCTTGATTGTTACTCAATACAGGGAAATCTGTCCTGACTTTGAGCATCCCCATCTCATGGCCTGTGCCCTGGGCTGTACTAGAGCAGAAAAGGCTAGCTGAATACTGAGCAAGCAAACAAGGACAGTTGTTCTCTTTGCTCTTGACTGGATATGATGTGACTAGATGTTTGAGTTGTTGTCTGTAGCTGGTGGCATTGTAAGCCAGGAATCTCTTTCCTCCCCTATGCTGCTTTTTGCCAGGGTGCTTATCAAAACAAAAGAAATGAAATGAAGACATTGAATATGGAAGAGATGCTAAAAGATGAGGTTGAAATTGGCCTCAATTTCTGCTTCCCAGCTTTAAGGTCATCCTCATGTTCATTCCCTCAACATTTCCCAGTAGACTCATGGAAGAAAGACCACCTTCAGGATCCCCTGATTCTCCTGAGAATGTGCCTCAAAGAATGCACTCTTTAAATTTTACTGTCTAGCAAAGAGGGCAGATGCCATTGACTAAGACACAACCGGGTCACCATTGCCTCCGGAAGTGACTCAGGCCTCTGCCCTTGAATTGTAGTTGCTGCCTTCCAAGGACCATGGGGCTGGGTTGCTGGAGATGTCATAACCAACCTCGGCAGGATGCTTGGAAGGGTTGTAATGGTTTGCTGAGCTCCTGTCTCTATGGCAGTGGTTCCGGAGCCCTGGAATGTGTTACATAATGAGCTGCTGGTTCCCTAATATGCATTCATTTTATCATCTATCTAGGGGAGTTAAAGTCCCTTATTAAAACAAAATGCAGACTCTCCACAGTTTTAATCCTCTTAGGAGATGGCCCAGGTAAGGAAAGGCATTTGAACTACTGTGTCTGCCTCTGTTCCTCCTGTTTTATCTGCCCCCTGGGTTTGTTCTCTTTAATTACTGTGACACCAGTGCATTGGCTTCCTTATAAACACTGTCCTAACTGTGAACAAAAAACATTCTAGAACTTTCCATTTACACTGAAATAACAAAGTTTTAAAATGTGCAGGCTAGAATTTTCTGAAAGACTATTCATAGAGGAGAAAACAGAAGATGTGAAATACAGAACATGGGCTTCTGCTGGTCACAGTCAGTGTCTACTCCTGCCCCTTCTCTGGATGTAGCTGGTGTCACAGCTGAGCCAAGATGTGTGCACTCCTGAGCCTTGAGTCCACACTCTTCTAGTTTGCCATCCCTATTGACAGGGCTTTGACAGCGTATATGCTTTTAGATCTAAGCCAAAGTCAGCAAACTGAGTATAACCCTCATAGAGTGGCTATTCTCCCTGCAAGGCAGATAGCATCTACACAAGGATAACAGCATCTAACGTGATAGCTGTGAGAGCACACCACTCAGATACACAGATACACTGGAGTAGTGAAAGGGTCTACTGTCATGCTCGTTTAAGACCAGGCTCCCTGCTCTGTCTGTATCTGCCAGGTCTAGTACAGATTCACTTTGGCTAAACCTTACTTAGAACCAGAATGTCGTCCAAGGTCTCTCCTGATCAATTTTCCCCCAGTCTATTTCTGCATCCGCAACTATCAGACCTTCACTGTAGTCTGGAGATCCCCCATAGCTCACTGGGTACCTCCCCAGTAGGTCTAATCCTACCCTGAGAGTTAGCTCTCTTCAGACTGGCATGGTCAAGAATCTGTGATGGACATGTGAGAGTAACCCAATTGATTGGTGGTCCATGTGTGCCAGTCTTTCACGTTAGACACTTTCTGTCTCTGGGTGGCCTTGGTGGTCTACACTGCTAGGTTGGCTGGCCAACTGGGATCTTACTTCTTCTCCCAGAGATTGTTCCTCTTTGCTCTATGGTGGCTATGTAACTGGAGGGACAGTAACTCTTAGTTACTTCAAGCTGGTCCCTGACTTCAGGAATACAGCCAAGATAGCTCATGTGGGTCCATCCACATTGTATTATTTATGCCTGACAGTTACTCTTTGGCAGCTAAAGAGGGCAGGAACTCTGAAAGTAGCAAAACAAATAAGCACAAAAATCCTACACAACGTCCTATTTAGGAAAACTTGCAAAAGGTAGAGCCGTGGTTATGGCCCAGTCAACAATAGGCTTGTTGTTTGGAAAAGCAAAATAAAATTCCTTCTGTGTCCACAGCTGTGTCAGAGATGGAATACACAGACCAAGCATGCACACAGATACTTCTTAACACAGCAACACCCAGTGATGGCGAGAGTTCACTTTCCACAAACCCATTAAACATTTTAGAACCAAATGACTTAAAACACCTTCAATATTGACAAAGAAGTGTTTTCTTATTGTACAATTTGCCATTAAATTAAATATGGTCTCTAGGCAGTCTGGCCACAACTCAAAAGTTCATAATCAACTGTATGTTGGTGTTTAAACACAGCCATCTCTTGGCAAGAGGGCCTTGATGCATAATTTACTGTTTGCCATATGTGCCATTGTGATGTCACTGAATATATGGTTGACTCCATGGACAGTGTGGGGTGAGTTCTAGTGTCCCTTTTATTGTAATTTTCTCTGATTTTTGTTTTTAAATTTTGAAGTATGCAAGGATGCTCTAGGAGTGCAAATATTCACTTATATCAGGGACTTCTTATCAACATAAATTCATGTTCTTTCCAATGTTTCCTTACAGCTCATATTTCCTAAGGTGTTTTGTAAATAGTGTGTGCTATAGCTTCAATTTGGAACACCCTCCAAACACCTACTGTTAAAGGTTTGGTTCCCATGGTGCTTCTATAGAAAGCTGGTGAAACCTTAAGGAAGTGGGGCTTAATGGAAGGATGTTAGACCATTGGGGTATGCCCTTGAAGAAGATAGTGAACCCCCTTCTCTTCCTTTGGGTTTCTGTGGTTATGAGGCAATCAGCCTTCTCTGTGATAGGTTTCCATCATAATGCAATGTTGTTTGTAAAACCAATGTATCCAAGTGACCATGGACAAGACCTCTGTAAACCATGACCCAAAATAAACCACAAGTTTTTAAAGTTATTCATGCTATATTTTGGAACAATTTGAAGAGCTAGCACAATATGCCTGTTTCCCAGGGTAAAATATCCAGGAACAGCATGAGCAAATGGTTACAGTAATGACGAAGGCCTATAATGACAGAGGCATGCTTTCCCCCTTACTCCAATAGCCATTCTTGCTTCTCTGCTATAAGAAGCGGTTTCAATAGTCAAGGTGTCCGAGCCAATCAAGTCTGAGGTCAGCTCTCCACCTAACTCTCCAGTCCAATAATAAAGGAGATGAGAAGATTGCTGTTGGAGCTATGGACTGCTTGGAGGATTTAATAAATTCTATCATTCTTACTCTAGAGCAGCACAAGCCGTGCTTAAAAGTGTGTCTACAATTTCATGCAGGTCATGGATGCCCCTTCCACTACACTTCATTCTTGAGACTTAATCAAGAACATATATTCTAAGATGGCTTTACGGGACCCTTTCTTTAAGTGTGCTGCATTTTGAGCACGTCCCTGCAAGCACCTATGTGTTGGAAACATAATTTATGGTTTCATATGTTAATGGTATTTGGAAGTGTGGTATCTGGGAGATAGTAAGATTGGATGAGGTCACATGGACAGCATCATAGTGGCTTTGTGGATTTTCTGAGATAGGCCTGGAGAGATGGCTCAGCTGTTAAGAGCACATACTGCTCTTCCAGAGGCTCTGAGTTCATTTCTCAGCTCCCATGATCTTTAAACTCCTGTAACTACATCTCCATGATGTCTTATTTTGCTCTCCCACTAGGTATTACACTCATGTTTAAATACCTACACTCAGAATCCCATCACACACACACAGATACACACACAATTAAAAAGAAAGTACAGGTTTAAAGAGTTCCTTTTTTCCTTTTGAAAGATTTATGTTATTATTTTATGTGCATGAGTATTTTGGCAGTGTTTATGTATGTGTACCACATGCACGCCTAGTTGTAAAAAGCCGAATAGTCCTGTAGCACCCATGCCACTGCAAGATGGTATGAGAGCCAGGAACTAAGCTGGAGTCTTAAAAACACATAGACTGAGACAGACAGAGAGAGACATGGACATGGGTCATCCTTGATAGAAGAATGCCTAAACCAAGTTTATTGTGCTCAAGGGAAGCTTATATAGGGATCCTTAGCCACGCCCAGCTCTCAGGATCTTTCAGCTGCAGATTCATCAGGCTCAGAGCAGCTGCAGGCACAGGTGTTTCTGCTCAGTTCACTCCAGTAAGCAAAGGGTTTAAGACAGGCAAAGAAAGTCAAGGGGCCAGGGATCTGCAGTTCCCAACACCTAGTGACTCTGGAATTCATAGGATTGGAGTTACATATAGCTCAGTTTCCAACACCTGGTGACTCTGGAATTCATAGGATTGGAGTTACATATAGCTGTAAGCCATCAAGTGTGAGAGGAATCAAACCTGGGCCCTGTGCAAAGGCATCAAGTGTTCTTTAACTGCTGAGCTATCTCTCCAGCCCAAGATTTGTTGAGATAGCATCCTTGCTGTATCATACCATGTAGTACCCTCCATCATGCTGACTTCAGGAAGGCTCTGGCTAGATCCTAAAACCTTCTGGGCTTCTGACCTCCATAACTACAAGTTAATAACTTCTTCCACATATATTGCCTGGTCTATGCTACTCTGTTACAGCAACAGAAAATAGGTTAAGAAAATACCCAGAAGTTCCCACAGCTAAGCTGGTAATTCCCCAGGAGAATTTCTTCTAAGCAATGCAAGAGCTGTGTAAGTGAAAACATTCTTTACAAAGTTTATTCAGACCAAGCCTGTGGGATCCCACAAAGATCTTTTCCTTCTTCCTTTAAATCCCAACATTATGCTTTTCATAGGCACGTCTATACACAGAAGTCTCTTCCTTCCCTTAGGATTGTGTAAATAAATTGTCCACGTAGTAGCAAGGGCCAGGACTGCAATGTGTCTGACCTGCTCATTTTGCAGGTGTGAGTACTGATTAATGAGTGGTCACACATGGAAGTGTCAGGCCTGGCAATGCGAAGACAGAGCCAGGAGGGCTTCTGGGAGATAGAGTCCTTAGAGGAGAAGGGCTGTGAAGTACAAAATAGTCTTATTAAAAATGCATGTCATTGAGGAACAAACCTTTAAGTGACCTCATTTTTGTTCCATCCGAAAAGATTTCCTACTCCAGCTGGCCTCCAGTGAGTGGATTAGGTCACTTTCTCTTTTCTCTTCCAAGCATCTTGTTTCTTTCAATTTCTGCTCAAATCATCATCACCCTTGGGGGCGTGCTGTCTTTTCAGAGAAATGAACTTTGCAGTCTTCACCGAGGCCTCCGCAGAGAGGACAGGGTGTCAGTGTTGTCCTAATGGCTCGGCTTGCTTTAGTACCAGGTGGGACAAATTCCATTGCATTGAGCTTTGAGGATCTGGACATGTGTTTCATTGTTAGTATTTGGTTTTATAGAGATTTCAACTTTTTTTTTCCTGCCACCCCCCCCACCCTCCGCCGCTTCCCGCTTTCTTTCTTGTCTTAAGTATTTATGGCAGTTTCCCAGAGAGGCTCATGTTAAAGAAAGGCTCCTCCTCTTGGATCAATCCAGATCAGGTGGCTTCTGCATCATGAGGCAGAGAGCCCAGGGCCAGGGACAAAGCGATAGTTCTCCGTGTCAGGAGCATAGTGCTGACATCCACCCTTAGAGGCAGCCCAGAAATGATTACACTTGAAATACTTGGCACAAGTGAGAGGTGTGAGGTGCAGTTCAGGACCCAGCGAGGGAGGACCAAGGATGCTTCTTCTTGGAGGAAGTGATGATGTAATGTTGAAAGAAGAGTGTCAGGGAAGTGTCAGTGGGGTAAGCAGGCAAGCACAGAAGAGAATTTGTGCTGGAGGAAGTTGGCGGTGAAAAGAATTGAATGGTGAAGATGTGATAAGGAATAAGAGTAATCTTTTTTTTTTTCCTTTTTTCCGAAACAGGGTTTCTCTGTAGCTTTGGAGTCTGTCCTGGAACTAGCTCTTGTAGGCCAGGCTGGCCTTGAACTCACAGAGATCCTCCTGCCTCTGCCTCCCAAGTGCTGGGATTAAAGGCGTATGCCACCACCACCCAGCCGGAAAATGACACCCATTAGATCTGAGACTCTGGTTATTTTGGGTGAGTGGGAAATGGGGGTAGAGGTGCCAGATGGGAAGGGAAACACTGGAGGATTGAACCCCATTGTCACTTATTATTGTCCTCAGTATTCTCAGGAGACTGCTTCACGGACCCCCAAATGTACCCAAACCCCAGGATGCTCACCCTCGGTATTCTCAGGAGACTGCTTCAAGGACCCCCAAATGTACGCAAACCCCGGGATGCTCACATCCTTCTTATAGAATTGTACAGTGTGAGCCTTGCCTTCTGCATACTTTAAACTATCTCTAGAGACTTAGCATACCTAATGCAATGTAAATGTATGTAAATAGCTGTTATTCAGAACTATTTAGGGAACGACAAGAAATTGTGTTTATATTCAATGCCCAAGTCCTTTCTTTCTAAAATATTTTCTATCCTTGGGCACAATCCCATGGGTATGGGGGCCACCAGAGCTTGCTTTTAGGATGGTTAGTGGGTACATAGCAGTTCATTATAATATCCTTTATTTTTGTATATAAAAATATTTAATATTTAAGGTTTCTTTAAAAAATCCAGTAAGTCTAAATTAAAAAGAGGAGAGTGGCAGAGATGTGGACCTAGAGGGTTAGGAAAGATACTAAATAAAATATCATATGTCTTATGAATAAGAATATGATAATATCCATAATATATATCTTATATATAAGTCTATATAGTCAAGTCTTAACCACTTGAAATAGTGCAGTGATTGTTTTTACCAGGCAGCTTGGGTGGCACAATACTGCAGCTCTTGTCTTCAGGATTTAGGGTAGTCTAAACTATTGCTTACAAATGATAACCAAGGACTTTTATCTCTTGAGTATTGATCTGCTAAGCCCTGGATGAACCCAGGCTAAACCTCCTACGCAGGGGTGAGAGCCAATAAAACAGCTGTTCTCACTCAAATCATTGCAAAGCAATCTTTAAAACCAATAAGGAAAACACAATTGTTTTGAGACTGATGAAATATTTTTAAGATATAAATACTAGGTTTAAATGTACATAAAAATGAGAAACATGATACTAGAACTAATACTAACTCAACACTTTATAACTTACAGCAAGCAAAATATTGAGAATTTAGGAGTTGTGTCTAAAAGCTTTTGAAGGGTAGTGTGAATAGTGCCTGCTTTTTCTTTCTGCTAGCACCTCCCCTATGGAGATGGTATCTCTTCTTTGCCTGGCAGATCCTCAAACACTTTCTCTAATATGCTAGTCTTTGTACTGTCAATGCCACAAAAACTATGAGTTTCCTTAATATTTATTTTTGCTGATGTCACGTTCTCTGGACATCTCCATCCTTTCCTTGCAACCATTTCCTGGTTCTTTTCTTTCTTTTTTTTTTTTAGGGAGTGAATTCTCTTTATTAGAATGTATGACCAAGACCAAGCTTTGATTCCCCAAGAATACAAAAAAATCTTGAAATAAATCTGATAGAATATATATAAAGTAATAGAAACAGTACAGATTTCTTTTTATTAAATTTCATAGTTATATCAGCTAAAATTAATAAATTTAAATAATAAAATAAATATCAACAAGGAAGAAAGCAATGATGCTTAATTACCTTTATGCATTCTTTTTTTGGGCTTAAATACATTTTTTTCCATTCAATTATTTACACTTCCTTCCCTCCTCCCAATCCCCTCCCANTTGGTGCCTGCCCATATCTTCCTTCAAATGCTCTCTGATGGATCTTCTGGTACAGGATCAGGGCCACTTGTTGGCCAGGGCCCTCACAGACAAAAGGGTGGGTTTGCTGTTTGCAGGCTCAGTGAAACAAAGGAACTCCTTCCTGCCTGGTTGCACTCACTACTTTGTCCCCAGAGCCTCAGCCCCCAAACAGGCTGAGTTGGGGGATCTTATGACCTCGCAGAAAGGAAGGGGTACCTGGGAGCAAGCTGGGATGGGATCCATTTCCTTGTTCTAATGGACAAATTCATCTTCCTCTTGCTGCTTGTTAAAAGGAGGGCCTCTTAATGGGGGCAATAGCCCTATTTTTGCTGTTAGCTATTTCTCTGATCACTGTGTTTCTATTTGAACTGAGCTTCTACATGGCATTACCACCTTTTGAGTCTTTGTTATGGTTCCATTTTTGTCAGGAGATTCCCTTCTCCTACCTGTTGCTTAAAAAAATAACAATAAAAACCCCTTGCTATGTAATTCCAGATAGCTTACAATTCTCTCTCCAATCCAGGCCATCTTCAAACTTGCAGGGCTCCTGTCTCTGCTTTTTGTATGAGGAGATTATAGATGTGCAGCATTAAATAAAGCCAGCTTCCTTCTTTTCCTTTGTTTCATTTTGACACAGAGTCTTGGGCCGCTCAGCCTTGCTTGATGTCACTCTGTGGCTGAGGCTGGCCTTGAATTCCCAAGCCTTTTACCTTCACCTCCTGACAGACAAGGGCCACTATGCCTTGATGCAGAATATTTGTTTAACTGTGTAAAGCTGTGTTATATTTGTGTAATTATGTGAAGATACGTTGTTGTTTTACCTTGCCTGCCTAACACACCTGATTGATCTAATAAAAAGCTGAACAGCCAATAGCAAGAGAGGAGGTATAGGCAGAAATTACGGGCAGGGAGGAAAAAGTAAGAGGAGGAATTTAGGCCACAGGAAGAAAGAAAAGGAGGCACCAGAGAGATGTCAGGGGCCAGCCAGGCATGAATGAAGAAGAGAAGTAGTAAAAGGCCCTGAGGCAAAATGTTGATGAATAGAAAACAGGTTAAATTAAGACAATAGAATTAGTGGG
Organism: Bramus lutescens; assembly: GCA_001685075.1. Taxonomy (NCBI): domain Eukaryota; kingdom Metazoa; phylum Chordata; class Mammalia; order Rodentia; family Cricetidae; genus Bramus; species Bramus lutescens. Next base: position 434,619 of record LOEQ01001665.1, on the reverse strand, counting down.
ACAAACCTAAGCTAAGGCAGAGCATTCATAATTAATAATAAGTCTCCAGGTCTTAATTTGGGAGCTTGTTGGTGGCCCAAAGAAAATGCTAACTACAATGCCTGGCTTGAATTCTTTCTCCTGAATAGTCAGTTTTATAAATGGTCATTGGAAGCTCAGGACCAGCACCGCTGTCTGCACACAAACGGAAAACAGACTCAGTGACCACCAGTCCCTGATGAACGGTGAACGAAGAGCGCAGTCCCTGATCACGCTGCAATCTGCTGTAGCAATTTGTGTCCTGAATATCAAGCGACAGGCATTGTACTGAAAGCAATTGCTCACAGATAATTCACCCTGGTAACTGAGGTGGAACTGGGTTGTTGGAGGACTGGCAGTACTTAACTGACAGTGGCAGCAGAAATCCAAGATCATGGGAACTTTGCAAAGTGTAGACAGCTTGTAACCGCTCTTGAGCCAGGAACAACAACAACAACCTCAAAAAACAAACAAAAACCTCTTAGTCATTGAGGGGGAGGGGTGCAGGACAGATCTCCAAGGGAAGCCCTGGGAAATGGGAAATGGTTTTTGAGATTCCCAGTAGTGAACTGCAACACTAGAAGGAAAATGAGGCATCTGTTTAGAAAATGCAGGAAATGAAGCATGGGGACAGGCAGAGACAATCAGGGACTGGCTGAAGGAAGAAACTCTCAAGGTAAAAAATTACCATGTACCTGAGACAGCTAAAAGCTAATTAGCTAATTTTAATTTCTCTTCTTGATGTAGGAGGGTCATCTGTCTATGTGTTACTTTCATTGGTTAAT
>LOEQ01001665.1:415971-433580 GCA_001685075.1 Bramus lutescens | reverse complement strand
TCTCCTTCTCCTTCTCCTTCTCCTTCTCCTTCTCCTTCTCCTCCTTCTCTTCCTTCTCCTTCTTCTAATTCCTCTTCTTCCTCCTTCTCCTACCTACGATCTTCCTGAAACAAAGATGGGAACTGGTGTCTTCTGGGCACTGGTAAGTACTATAAAAGCACTGTTTCAATTGGTGTCAATGTTAATAACAAGGTCTTCAAGCTCCTGTGAGCGTGTTTGCTGATGTCCTTTTTCTGGGGACAAGTGAAAGGGAGGAGGATGGGACAATCTGACTCTTTAACTGGCAGCTGCTGGATTTACCTTTGCTGCTCTGAGTGCCTGGAGCAATAGGACTGGCTGTTAAGCAAAGAGGCTGAGCTGAGCAGGCACTTTAAACATTCCACAGACCCTTTGAGAAAACTACACAATGATTGTAGCTGATTGCTCTTGCTCTTGAAGAGAAGGTTCACCCTCAGCTAGAACCCTTTCAAATAATTTGTACCAGGCATTTGCTGAGATAAATCCCAGTGACTTCTAGATAACCCCCAAACCATTTCCACTGTGAGCAGAGGAAGAACTCTTCCTCAGAGGCTTAGCAGAGGGATAGTTAGCTGCAACCAATGCTAAGAAGGCAAGGCCAGGACATTTACATTGGCACAAACAAAAAACTTTGTTTCTTGTGAGGTTTGCTGTACTTGTGTGAACCCTTCTCTGGCTGCAGAATGATGCTCCCTTGCTGAGTCAGCCTGGAGAATCCCTCCTGTGCTACCTCCCTTGATTGCCACATTGGGTCCAATCAAATGCTTCTCTTGCATGATGCCTCCTTACCTACTTTTATTAGCAGAAGAGAGGCTGATAAACATGCAAAAGGAAGCATTGGGGACAGCGGAGTGGCAGTGACAGCTGAGCAGTTGGTAGACCAAACTGCATGATCAGCAAGGCAGCCAGCTGCTTGAGAGCAGACGTCGAAACAGTAGAACAGTTTGATAGTACAGGCAGGGTTAAACACAGGGGATGAAGGACGTAAAGATGGGTATAAGGGATGATGGAGAGCTGAGACTGAAAAAGGGTGAAAAGCTATAAACACTCGAGATGAAAATCTGCAGGCTGTATTTACTAGAAGAGTTCCAGGGCAATGGTTCTCAACCTTCTTACTGCTGTGACCCTTTAATACAGTTCTTCATGTTGTGGTTACCTCCAACCATAAAATTATTTTTGTGCAAAACTGCAATTTTGCTACTGTTACGAATTATAATGTAAATATCTGTCTTAGGAGACCCTTGTGAAAGGGTTATTCGATTATTCCCCACCCCATGGATTATGACCCATAGTTTGAAAATGGCTCTCTAGAGTTATTGAACATTTAGGTCTAAGGATCTCAGACACCCCAGACCTAGGAATTGTAATACCACCTTCTGTCAAGGGCTGAGCATCCTGATACTTAGGTCTGTCTGAAATCTGTCATGCTCGCTGTTTGCTATTAGCTGAGAACTATCAAACCTTCAGCTCACCTTTGCAGGGCTAGGGGTCCCACTGCACGAGAGCTGCGACACTAGAGGGTACCATTTGCTGCTGCTCTCCCCCCGCCTTCTGACACATTTTGTGAGGACGGTGCTGAAGAGCACAGAAGCTGCTAAGAATCAGCAAGTTAGGACTTCTCCTTGCCTGCTTACAGTTTCTATTCAAGTAGCCAAAGACTCAAGACAGACAACTGGTAATCCTCCTGCCTTAGCCTCCCAAGATCTGGGATTGCAAGTGTGCACCACCATGCCCAGCAAGACCAGCTACTCTTGATTAAACGTTTTGCTGGGCTGGCCATTTGACCATCAGTTGTTGCAAAGAGATTCATTTTGTGTTTCTGTCTCTGTACACAATCTGTGTCTGTTCTTATCCTTTAAAATAATAAATTATGATAAACACAGCATCATCAAACAATTGCAGTTGAATGACTGCTTTTAGGTATTTACACTTTTGCATATTAATATTGCTTGTTCAGAGACCAGAGAGATGGCTCAGTAGAAAAAAATACCTGCCAGCAGATTTGACAACCTGAGCCTGTCTGCAGCACCCTATAGCATGGATGAGAGAACTGACTCCCACAAGTCATCCCCTTGCCTCCTCACACAGGTGTGTCATCCACAAATGCATGTAACTTTAAATGTTTCTAAAAGACAGCATGCATGAAAACACCATGCTTAAAGAAAGATTATATATTTGACCTTCCCACTGAAAAGCAAGTTTACCAGATACAGTCATTTCTCTCATGCCTGCAAGAGCTTGGCATTTATTATGGGATGTGTGAAAAACATCTGGATGATAGGTGAACAGGTTGGGAGATGTTACAGAGAACCAGAAGTAGTCAAGGAGCAATTCTCACTGCGAATGCAATGAATCCTAAAGCAGTTCTCTTTATAACCAGGTAGTGGTATGCGTGTGTGTGTGTGTGTGTGTGTGTGCGCGCGCGCGCGCGCGCGCGTGTGCGCGAGCGCGTTTCCATTGTTTTCTTTCTTTTCTGATTTGGCAGGTGAGTCTGATTCTCTCAGCAGCTGTTCTGGGTTGGGAGGTCTCCAGGTTTCCTCTCACTGCTCAAAACAAATGATATGGTTTTGAGAGCAGAGTAGAAAACAGTATCTTTAGAAATTAGAACAGATTCAGAGGGAAACGTAAAAGCACTCAGGTCAGAGGAACAGGGATGCTTGCATGTAGGTGATAGGTTTAAGCTCACTGTTGCTTAGGTACTAAATTACCATAGCATCTTGGTTTGGATAAGTCCCTACAGAGCTCAGGTATCATGGTGTGTTATGCTAGAAACATCTATAGGCATGCTGGTGTCTTTCCACAATTTGACAAGCTGTTTCTGTTTTATTGGCTGCAATATACCAAGTAATCCTGATTTCACTGGATAGCAGGCTATTTCTTTTATTTCCATTTTAATCACTAATAGTACCCTTCAGATGACACATTTTACATAGTTGTGTATGTGCACATGTAAGTGTGTGTGCACACATGTGTGTTACAGGATGGCTACAAAGGAGTTAAAGAGGGCACAGAGTTCAAAGGGATATTTGTTGGAGGAAGAGGCACAGACAGAGACAGTACAGTGGCAGAGAGCCACAGCAGGTGGTTACATAAGATATTAATTAGCCCAGCTGGAGAGCTGCTGGAGGCAAGCTAACAGAGCTTCAAGGTAGAGCCCAGATGCAGAGGCTTAGCACTGTCAAAGACAGGCTGCACTACTGAGATGAGCAAGGCAAGCGGCAAGACTACTGAGATGAGACACAGTACCCAGCCCAGGAGAGTGGGTGGATGGATCAACGGCAGTTCAGGCTGATCAAGCAATGGGAGCTATGTTGAACTAAGGACCCAGGGGCCCTTGGGTGTCATCTGCAACAGGTCATCAAAGGACAGGTCAGTGTGTTAGGAGGATTGTCAGAGAGTCTCAGCTTGAAAGTCATTGCTGGATCCGTTTTGTAGTCTTGAACTGCTTGTACAAGGGAAGGCCAGAGCTGCGGGGCTTTGGAAAGAGGTGAGAAGAACGAGAATTGAGTCCTACCTAGCCCTAGGTAGAAACATGACACTCTAAACTGCCTAGAAGGTCATACTAGTTCTATCTGGAGGCTTTCTGGAAAAGAACAAAGACATACCATTGTCTTCACTCTTAGAAATCCAGAGCTGGGGAGATGGCGCAGTGGGTAAAGGCCCATACTGTTAGCATAATGATCCACCTGGGCTCCATTTCCTCTCAAAGCTGTGTTAAAGTCAAGGTCTATCATCCTAGTAAACACCTATGGGGAAATGAAATGCAGAGACGAGAGATGCTCCAGAAACCCAATGGACCCTGTTTCAAACAGAAGACAAAGTGGGGACCAATGTCAGGTTGTTCTCTGACTTCTTCATTCATACTATAGAACTTAGACATCACATTCACACACGGGTATGCACACATGCACTGGGAAACAAACAAACACTAATAAATAGCTCATCCAATGGATCTTTCAACTACCTTGTGAGGAAATAGCTGTAAGGAAAGGCATCTATTCTGGAGATCTTACAAATAGCATAAATTCTACCTAAAATGCTGGTTTCCACCATGTTCTCTCTGGCCCCTGTCTACTCTCACTTCTTGAGATTGTTCCTTACATAGGACACAGTGGTCCCTTTAGCTATTACCTTTTCTGTAGCAATGAGGGTCTGCTAGTTGAGGGGTTTCTGTCCCACCCAGTACCCCACAGCTGGCAAGCCCCAAAGAAAATCACACAGAGATCTCCATAAGTTATAAAACTGATTGACCCATTATCTCAGTCTTCTTATTAGCTCTTGTAGCTTATATTAGCCCATTATTCTTATCTATNTGTCTGTTTGACCTGCCTATACTTCCTGCCTGGCCAATCAGCGTTTTATTAAAACACGTGATTGACAGAATACAGACAATTCTCCCGCACCACTTTTCCAACACCTTCAGAGTGCCTCAGAACTGGAGTTACAGATTGATTGTGAACTGTTGTGTGGATTCTGGGAACCAAACCCAGGCCCTCTGCATGAGCCATCTCTGTGGTCCTTAGCTATTAGAAGATATAAAATAAAAGATGAGCGATAGTGTACTAAATTTATTTTGCTTTGTATTCACAGTAAAGAGTGGGTTGTGATTATTACCTTCATTACTGCCTTATTATTGATGAGTTAAAAAGTGGAATTTGAAGTATAAAATATATTTTCCATGGGCATCATCTGCTCTCTATACAGTGAACAAGACAATTGGGACAAATGTTTTTGTTGAGGACAAGTAAAAATTCTCGATTAAGAAGGATACACACACACACACACACACACACATACACACCCCCCTATATTTACATATAAATTGTGTCCACCATGGTTTTTATACAGCATCAGTTTTTATAGTTTTATTTACTGTTACTCTTTCTAATTAAATTGTGCTGCAACTTTTTTGAAATATAGTAGCATTTTCACTTAAAAATTAAATATGATCATTCATTAAAAGTTCACAAAATGAAAGGAAATAGGAAAAAAATAATTGTTAACACTTTTTGAGGCTATTTGATGACCCAGAGAAAATACTGCAAAAGCAGAAATCCCGGGGAAGGAGAATAAAAGTCAAGCATACCCAGCGCGAAAGTCTGACATCAGCCTGTGTAGTTACTGGCCATGTCAGTGGGAGGGGGTGAGCAGCAGAGACACACTTCCTGTTGTCACATGCAGCAGCGTGAGGAATTCTCTTCAGAGACCTCTGTGGGTGTAATGGGGAACAATATCAGGACAAGTCAACATTAAGCAGCATTGGAGTTTATTAGAAGAGATTTAATTAGGAACATTAAAGGAGAGACACTCTTAGGAACGGGAGAGTATATGCCTAAATATGGGCTTAGGTTTCTTCAGAAAGTTCCAGTGTTTCGGCACCAGCACCATGTAAGATTTGTGTGGGTCTGATGTATTTTTAAACATGTTTTAGGGAGCTTTCCCACCTTTTCCTCAATAACTGAGATAGATAATTGGGTTCCTGTGAGAAGCACTGACTAGGATTACAGGTTGATAAGGTTGAACCCTAGGGACGAGGGTTGCACAAGGGAATTACGGCATGTTTTCACGGTCTTACTTGTGAGATTCTCTTTACATTGCAGGTTCATAACTTGAGAAAGGAGTAAGACCATATTCCAAGGTTATGTTTAAGCCTTAAGCAGGGCATGCTCTTCTTTTTAACATTCTTATTTGAAGTATCTCCATAGAAAAGGAATATGATCTCTACGTAGGCAACCTTCCTAGCAAACTTTGTCAATTGTCCTGGAATTCTTGATCTCAGCTGGGGGACTTTGACTGGACTCTAAAGCTAGGGATCCCTTTCCCTCCATTTTTCTCCCCCTCTTCCCTTCTCATATCTTTTTAAGTTTCTTTCTATCCTGACTCAGTAAGACCCAAAAGTATTCAGCCTCAGGTTAGAGTAACCCCCAGGTAAGCCAGCATCCATGTTGACTGTCAGCCACACTGTCTTCCTGGGCTGTGCTTAGATCAGAATGGTTTTGTGTTAGTGGTCATTCCACAACTGCAAGAAGAAAGTTCTCTTCTCTGCAAAGGAAGGTCCAACACCCTGTCTCTCCCATTAGAGCTTCAAGTTATGAAATGATATTATAGTCCATGACAGAAGAGTCCACACGGAAATAAGATACCGTGATCAGCTGATAACAGATTAAAAATCAAAACCAGAAAACAGGGAGAATCCATGTTGGCTTTGAGTATTTTTCTAGCACACAGAGAAATCAGCGGAACTGCCCAAGCTCTCCTGCTCAGGTTGCATCTGCCAATGCACCCTCTTCACTTTTTGGTATTTATGCTTGTAGGTTAGACCAGACTGTGATTTTCTTCACTGTCAAAGAACTTTTCTCACTGAATTTGGGCATCACGATTTTGTTAAAATCATGGCATGTATTATGAAATATGCCTCACCCCCTTACCTACGGAGTTTAAGATTTTGAATATTGTTTCTAAAGCATTTTTTCAGAACTAGACAGTGAAGGATGCTAAGGCGTCTTAGTTATCTGTGCGGGAGAGCTATATTATTAAGGCAAGCTGATTGCGGCTACAGTACATTCTCATCTTGTATTTCTTCTGGAATTGATTTTGAGAAGGTAAAATTTTTAGGGATATACTTTTTGTTGTTGGAGATTGGATCCAGGGCTTCACACATGTAAGATAAACACTCTGTTGCCGGGCCCATATCTCTTGAAATTCATCTATTTCAAGTTTCAAATGTGTTGATATAAATTTGAGAATATTCTCAGATGTTAATTCTCTAGAGGATGTCTAAAATGCATATTTATGTTTCTATACTAATTATCTCCATCTCCACAGATAGACCAATTAGATAGGGTCTACTGTTATGGCTACTCTATAAGCAAGGGAACTAAGACATGGTAAATGTCCCGGCACATTAAAGGATGGATCATATATTTGAATCTTAAAATCCAGGCATCACATTTGACTTAATTAAGCATCATTTTATACTTTATCCATTATAACAACGATGACAGTGGTGTGTCAAAGATTCAAGGAACTGTAGTTTTGCTATCATAGGCTTCTTATTAAAGTTCTGTAATATATTAACTTGATTAGCTGGAAAATGGTCCCATGGAGATCACCATGCCCATATTGATCCCTGGGTGGGAAAAGATGTTTGAGACAATTTCTTAGTCTAAGATTGAAACACTGGGACAGACTTACCAGATTAAAACCGCAGGCTCTATTCCTAAGAATATTATACAGAGCCATGATTCCATCCTAGAATTGACGAGCAACATATTTCCGCTGCTAAAATACTGGTCCAAGCCGCTATCATTGCTTGCTTCAGCTATGCAATCTTAGAAAAGATCCAGCTTTGACCAGTTTTTATGAGGTCACTGTTTTGCCTTAAAAACCTGCCTTATATCATGCAAGCTATCCCCCAATTTTAAACCTTCTTTTAAATTTATTATAATGCTTTCTTTTTCTTTTATCATCAAAGAAATAACTGTTTTTTTCTTGTGAACTGCTCAAGACACCTGGCTCTAAGGAGACAGCAGTGCTTATTACAGAAGGAACAAAGGAAATAAGGGAGGTTAGGTAAGGGGAGGAAGCCGATGTGAGCAGGGAAGGGGAGGAAGCCGATGTATGCTTCATTCATGAGCAGGCATCAGGTGAGCCACGGAGACTCTACTCTATGGAGAGGCTTCCGGGACATTTTATGCACCTGCTTTGCCCTGTTCTTACTGAGGGTCACACAGGTTGATTATTTATCCACTCGCTCTTGAGAGACAGCAGTTAAGGTCTTTTTCTAAGGGAATTAATTTCCTGGCATTTTGGACCAATATAATGTTAGACCATACATGCTTCATGACTGAAGAATGCTCAAGAAGAGGGTTACAGGTGCTTGAAGCAAGGATCCCTTAGCATGTAAGAGAACGAGTACCCAGACAACATGAGTGTAAGCAGCAACAGGTCACTCTGTGATCAGTTTCCATCCCACCATAAGGTCACTTTGACCAATACATTTTCAAGGTATCAGACAATCATAATGCTATTTAAATATAACAAAAATTTCAATAGGAAGATTAGTGGGGCAAACCAAAGCCCTTTGCTATTTTAATCAATACCAAGGACATTCATATCCTGTCACGATTATCCACTCTAGAGTCTCCTTCTGATCTTTGGTGTTTCTACTAGCTTACTAAGCCAAAATACCCCAAGCATTTAATATGAAGCAGAATGTGACCCTAGTTACTCTGCCCTGGGCATGCTATGACTGCTGTAACTGTCCATACACAGTTGCTACTAGGTTTGGAAGCACAAAAAGCCATCCTTGAGTTTCTGATATACTCTTCCCTGCCCCTTTATCTAACAGCATCCCATCGTTCTAGTGGCAACCAAATATAGTTATGCCCACCACTATAATGATTCTTTTGCTCTTTTGCATTGTTGGTTTGAGGAACCCCACATGAACAAATGACCATAGCTTTGGATTAAAAAGGTTTAGTTAAATAAAAGGATTACTGTGAACTCTTGGTCACTTCCCCCTGGGAATCAGAATTTCTAATCAAGATTAGTTTAGAATTATGTGGCTAGGAAACCAATTTCTCCCTGTAGGTCCCTGGGAAGGTTATGGGGAAATTTACTCCATTCTAACCTCCTGGTTCCTGGACTGATACAGTCTGCACACACTCACTTTTTTTTTTTTACAGCTTAAGGTATCACATGCTCACTGTAGAGTGCTTTGAAGTTTACACTATGATGAACATGTTCTCTTCAATTCCAGGTAGTGTCCCAAGCATGCTGGGCTTGTGCCTTAGCTATGCGTTAGGGATTCACCTGAGAAAATTCAAAAGTTCTGGGTGATGTGACACAGGACATGCATGATGGGAGTTATCCTGTGACGTTTGTCACATTTACTTGGCTGCCTCTTAATGATTGAGTCACAATAGCACCCAAATGCAGTGTGCCTGTCCCCATAGGACCTTCTAATATCTTCTGTCCCAAGATTTGTCTGCTGGACTTTATTACCCACCTGCATTTTAAGCTCATAATCCCTGCAAGTGGTCAATGGAGACATGAGGAAAATGGTACTCAGAACGATCATTTGTATAACATGCGTGCACTCAACAGACATGTGTGCTCCCAGTTCCAAATGTGTAGTTTTTACTTATGCTGAATGGCTTCTGAGATTTACAAACTTGTCACTTGTTGGTTGTGATCATCCCGTTTGTGAAGGGCTGCTGCTGTCACATTGTCTTTTGATGTTCTATGAATATGCATTGTTCTCTATTAGTACCTAGTGGAAATGAGGGGTCACTTCCTGGGCAGCAAACGGTTCTCTGATACAAGTGATATTGCTTTGCTTCCCTAACTCTTGGGTTCTTCCCAATGCCTCAACTTGGGAAGCTGAGGTGGGCCTGTGGTTCAAGCACAATTGGTTCTGCTGGATCATTTGGCCCAAGTAGTGAGATACTCACATTGCAAAGCTAGTTCTTTCTCTGGGCTTACTGAAAACACGCAGCCAACTGAATCATCCACTAAATGGACCAGAGCAGGATTTCCAAGTGTGATGCGTAATGTCTTCAGATTCCAAGGATGCTTCTCAGACGTTACTCCTCTTTTTGGAGGTGGGAGGTGCAAAATGCAATAGCTTGACTTTTATCTTAGAAAGGATGTCCTGGAGTGCTCTAGACTTCACAGTTCTGGAAACTTCCTAATTCTTTGTAGAGTTTTATTGTTCTTTTACCTTCTGGTATTCTTGAATCTCCTCAGACCATGGGAAATACCTATCATTCCATATTCTACACTGTAAATGGAGACTGTGCTTTTGTTTACCAGCCGCCTAGACTGAATAATCACACAGAAACTTTATTAATTACAACACTGTATGGCCAATGGCTCAAGCATATTCCTCATTAGTTCTTACATCTTAACCCATTTCTACTAATCTATATATTGTCATGACGATGTGGCTTACCAGTAATGTTCTGGTATCCTTCTCCTTCAGGGCCTACATGGCATCTTCTTGACTCCACCTATTCTCTCTCTCTCTATGTCTATTCGGATTTCCTGCCTGGCTTTACACTGCTAAACCATTGGTCTAACAACTTTATTCATCAACCAATAAAAGTAACACATATACAGAAGGGCATTCCCACATCACTATAGCTCTGATGAATGTGCTAATATCAACATAGAAAACCAGAATGCGTTTATATAGAATATTAAAATGCTGACTTTATTTGACTATATTATGACAAAGACAAGCAAATGTTGGGGCAGGAAATTTGCAAGGCAATGTGTATCTTGTTATTATGAACTGCCTTTGATACTTTTCACATAAGCATAGAAAAAGAATTATTTTGCTGGTCAGTATCCACATACCAAGAGCAAGGTGCTATAGTGGATTCTAAATCCAGTGGAAGTATAAGACCAGCTTTCATTGGGTCTATCCCACAATTACGTTTGTGGACTCCTATCAGCAACCATGATACATCTTATTTTTACAGCAGCCATATGGTTGTATTAAAAGGAGATATAATAAGATCCACCACCTCTGCATGTTTTAAGTCTTTGAGGGTGGCTCTAATTTCAGATATTCTCTTTTGGATGCAGTGCTACTTCTGATCTATCTTCGTTAAGGGTAGGATAGTTTCAAGGACTTGCGCTTGGCCTTATGTGCCATGTTATGGCTTTTACTCCAACAGGAGACCAAGACGAAGTTTTCTTCCAGGTATTATGTGTATCTATCCCAGTTATGCACCTCAGGACCAACAAGGTGACCATACAATGGATCCACAGACATATTGGATTCATTGAAGAGAGAAGAGCTTTAACCTGGACTCCATTGATCAATAGGTATCTATAAATGTCAGTTCTGAAAGAATTCTGATGCTGTTTGGAGTATTGTGGCTTCGAAGTCAGTTCACCATCTTATGCAGTAGCTTTTAAAAATAACGAGACAATTCCTTCTCCCCAGTTTATATTTGCTCAATATGAACAAACAGTCATGAACCTCTAGAGGAAGAGTTGTGATGACAGCTACTAGTTTTTTCCTACTGTTATGTTGAGGAGAAGCCCTGGAAATCAAGAGTCCTGGTTCAGGATTCACAAAGGGTATTCCCAGGCAAATGTTATGACTCCTACTGATAAGTATTTTCTGGATGGAGTCTGCCACTCTTGGGATAAATAATATCTTCCCAGACAATGGCTGTACTTCCTTCTATCTTGTGCTATGGCGACAGTAAACCCTAGCTATTGGTCTGGAAGCAATGAGAAGAGGTAGGAGCAGATCTTGAGGATGATTGATACCATCCCTAAAGGCATGGATCTCTGACGGAGCCTGTGTTTGGTTCCCAGATAATCAGAGGCTTCTCACCTCCAGAAAGGGAAAGCAGCTTCTTGTGTATGTTCAAATAAACCTGGGAAACTTAAGCTTCTCAAGTATATTTACCCAATATTCACATGTTAGGACTCATCTCTTCCATACCATGGCCCCAATTTTAGTGTAGGTATCTTGTAAATCTATCACAGTTACAATCAAATATTAAGCTCCATTAATTCAGTGTGATTTGTCTTTATATCCTAGGAAACAGGTCTCGCTCTGAACACACTTTATAGAATTCACACCAGACCTCAGGCTTGATAACTGCCATTTTATTTTTCAAGGCTTCTGTGCTCATTAATAATAGACAATTTCTACCACCACCACCCCTCATAATTATTTCTTACAAGTTCTTTACACTAGAGCTATGGCAGAAGCCAGTATAGGCCCTTCTAGCTAGACCTCCTCACAAACCTTCCAAAATCAGCGTTTTAGTTAGAAGTGGATTCATATAGATAGAAATGGCTTCTGGCTGGAATATGATTGGCCAGTTCTAGCATTTCATACTAAAGATCCTTTGCTTAGGTCTATGCTGGCACCTGACAACCACATCAGAACATAGTAGCTTTTGACAACAACTTTATCTCGTGATTAGATAGGTCAATCATTTAGACTAGAGTTTAGTTGGGTGGTTCTTCTGGCTTAGGCTGGGCTGCCAGTGTCAGCGATGCTCAGCGATGAGTCATTTGGATGTTAGTTCTGCTAATCTCAGCTAAATTCTCCACTTATGGGAACTGAAATGATTTACTCTCTGGTCCATGTGTTAGTTCACTATTTTTTTTTTCAATAGCCTAAGCTTCATTGCAAAGGCTAGTACCCAAGAGTGGGCAGAAGCATGGAATTATCACCTAGGTCTTGGCTCAGAACTTGCATGCCTTCTCTGCTGCATTTCCCAAACTAAAACAACTCTCAAGGTCATCCCACATCAATGAGTTTGGGAGATATAATCTTTCTTGCCTGGAATAGTTGCAAAGTCATGTTGGCAAGGGTGATGTGGCGAGAGGATAACTGCAGTCATTTTTGTCACCAATTTATGAGTTTGTTCCCCACCACCTGCCAACATATCCAGACAAGGAATTGGTTGTAAGCTGCTATTGGAAAGATGATTCTAAGGAGGAGAGCAAAGAGCCAAAGAAATGAGACAGAGATGGGAAATGCACCCAGGGTGTGTTCGTGAGAAACTTATTATCATGGGCAGCCAAGGTCCATTGCATGGGAGGTCTTGGGCCTGTGCAGGACCTTTCAGAGTTGCCTCAGCGGAAGGGAAGTAAACAGAGACTCTGAAGCACTATTTCCTGCCTCTCTGTTTGAAGTCTGTTCTCTGGGGAGTGAAGGCCAAGGGAGGGTTTACTGCATTGAGAGAGATTGTATGCCCGTTTGTATAAATGAGAATTGTTCAGTGTCGAAGGAAAATGTCACCAATGGATGAAACAGGATTTTCATTCTGCCCTTAGGTAGACGTGTTTAGTTCTGTGAGTTCCTAAGATACCCTACAGTGTAAGGAAATAGAATGATAAATTTGAAAAAACAAAACACTCACTGTGTCTTAAAAATGGCGAAGTGCCACAGGATTCAGGATTTGGCCATGAGCTAGTCAGTGGACATCTTGGCAAGGGTAGTTTTATTTTAGTAGTGGAAACCAAAGTCCATTTGAAGGAGGGGAAAAGATAACAGGAAGGAAAATAAGGTCAATAGCATAAAAGAATTCATATTGGGAATGAAACAATGGAATAGGCTAGAAGGAGAATGAGAAGGGTTGATTTATTGTATTGAGATTGTATGTCAGTGTATACAGATGAGGATTTCATTGTAGAGTTGGAAAACATGATCAACATAGGGAACAGAATGGGTATCTCTGAGACTGGACAGAGGTGGCAAGTCCTTCACGCAATTCAATATCATCTTCTTAAAGAGACATTTCCTCATATGTATTCAGTGTAAGATGGCATCCCTTTGCATTTCCCAGACCTGTGCTCTTCTTAGCACTAAGCACTATTTGTGCTTATCTTCATTTCTCATTTTTAAGACTTGCCTCACTGTAATACATGCCTTACTAAAGCAGGCATCATGTCTGTCTCACTCTGTGTTTACTAACCATCACATTGCAGATCACTAAGCAAATATTTGCTGAGTGAATCAGTCAACAGATGGATGGAATAAAAAAGGCATGATAGTAACTTCATATGATAGGGAAGGTCTGTTGTGGCAGGTTCAATCCTGTCAGCCAAAGCCCCTACATCAGTATAGAACGGTGGTTCTCAATCTTCCTAATGCTGCAACCCCTTAATACAGTTATTTTTGTTGCTACTACTTGATAACTGTAGTTTTGCTACTATTATGAATCATAATCTAAATATCTGATATGAAGATAGTCTTAGGTGACCATGTGAAATGGTCTTTTAATCCCCAAAGGATTGCAGCCCACAGGTTGAGAACCATTGGTATAGGGGTTGCCAGTTACCAGGACTGAGATTATAAGTAATACCACTATGCCTAGCATTTTACATGGGTACTTATTTATGCTCATGCACCAAACACTTTAGTTATGGACTTTTAAGATAGAGAAACTTGACTTCATAAGTTCATATCTTGGCTAAAGCCATTTCAGTGGTGTGGTGACAACAGAAAGTCTATTTGAAATGGGAGAAGGGCCATGGTCAGGACATTGCCAGTTCCCTGTTCATCTCCCTGCCTACTAAGTCTAATTCTACATTCTTTCTCTTCTATTTCCTAACTTCCCCAGTATCATCAGTAAACATTTCAAATTCTGGCAGAAGTGAAAATAAATTCAATAGCCATGGACAGCCTCAGTGACTGCTGCAGACTCAGGCCACGACACACCGGGAGACAGCCTCAGCAAGTACTGTGGGCTGAGGCAACAACAGAGGCCTCCAGAAACTGTCCAAAAACTGGAGCCCCAGCCTCAGCCTCAGCCTCAGCCCTGACACGACCTAGAGAAACAATCACTGGAGTTACTGCACTGTCTGCACCTGGAGGAGTGACCACTGGAACCGCGGCCCCATGTGCATTGAGAGGAGCCACCATCTGAGCCTTGGGCCCATCTGCACCTGGAGAAGCAATTACCGAAGGCTCAGCCCTGCCAGTACCTGAAGGAGCATTCAATGGAGCCATGTTATCGAGGCACACTAGTTGAAAGAAGAGGAACCCCCTGAAGCACAGGCCCCATCTACACTGATTGGAGGAAAAGATGGACAGACAATTTAAGAATATACTCAAGAACACAAAGAACAAAACAGCACCACCGGAAACTATTGGTTTTACATCAAAAAGACCTGAACATCCCAACACAGATGAAGCAGAAGAAAACAACACTAAAAATAACTTTATGAAGATAATTGAGTCCCATAAAGAGGAAATGAAATATTCCCTTAAAAATGGAAGAAAAGACAAAAATTGGAAGATATCAACAAATACCTTAAAGAAAACCAAGAAAAAGCAATCAAACAGGTAAAGGAAATGGTTCAAGACTTAAAAACTGAAATAGAGCCAATAAAGAAAACACAAACCTAGGGAACTCTGGAAATGGAAAATCTGGGTAAGCAGTTAGAAACTACAGATACAAGCATAAACAACAGAATACAAGAGATGGAAGAGAGAATCTCAAGCATTGAACATATAGAGAAAAAAGATTCATCTGTCAAAGAAAATGTTAAATGGAACAAATTCTTAACACAAAATATCCAGGAAATCTGGGACACCATGAAAAGAATGAACCTAAGAATAATAGGAATAGAAGAAGAAGAAGTCCAGCTCAAAGGCACAGGATGATATATTCAACAAGATCATAGAAGAAAACCTTCCCAACCTAAAGAAGGACATACCTATAAAAGTACAAAAAGCTTACAGAACACCAAATAGACTGACCAAAAAAATGTTCTGTCACTACATAATGATCAAAACACTAAGCATACAGAATAAAGAAAGAACATTAAGCGCTTCAAAGGAAAAAGCCCAAGCAACATATAAAGACAGACCTATTAAAATTACACCTGACTTCTCAATGGCAACAACAAAAGCCAAAAGGTCCTGGTATTATGCAGGCACCAAGAGACCATGGATGCCAGCCCAGACTACTATATCTAGCAAAGATTTCAATCACCATAGTTGGTGAAAACAATATATTCCATGACAAAACCAGATTTAAACAATACCTATCCACAAATCCAGCCCTACAGAAAGTACTAGAAGGAAAACTCCAACCCAAGGAAGCTGGCTACATCCACAAAAACACAGGCAGTAGATAATCCCAGATCAGAAAATCCCTAAAAAGAAAACTCATAGACAATACCACCACAACCACCACCACCACCACCACCACGAAAACAAAATAACAGGAACTTATCAATGACTGGTCATTATTATCCCTTAATATCAATAGATTCAATTCACGTATAAAAAGACACAGGCTAACAGATTTGGATCCGAAAACAGAATCCGTCCTTCTGCTGCATACAAGAAACACACCTCAACTACAAAGACAGACATTACCTCAGAGTAAAGGGTTGGGAAAAGATTTTCCAATAAAATGGTTCTAGGAAACAAGCTGATGTAGCTATTCTAACAGCTAACAAAATAGACTTCAAACTAAAATTAGTCAAAAAAGATGAGGGAAATCATTTCATATACGTCACAGGAAAAATCCATCAAAATGAAGTCTCAATCTGAGCATCTATGCCCCAATAAAGGGTACCCTCATTTGTAAAAGAAATATTACTGAACCTTAAATCACGCATCAATCCCCACACACTAATAGTGGGAGACTTCAATACCCCACTCTCACCACTGGACAGGACTGCCAGACACAAAGTTAACAGAGAAATAAAAGAACTAATAGATGTTATGACTCAAATAGGCCAGTAGAAATCTATAGAACATTCTACCCAAATGCAAAAGAATATACTTCTTCTCAGCACCCCATGGAAACTTCTCTTAAAATCGACCACATACTTGGTAACAAAACAAATTTCAACAGATACAAAAAAAGAAAAAAAATTGAAATAACCATCTGTATCTTATCAGATCACCATGGCTTAAAGTTAGAATTCAGAAGCAACACTAATTGCAGAAAGTCCATAAATTCATGGAAATTGAACAATATTCAACTGATTCACCACTAGGTCAAGGAAGAAATAAAGAAAGAAATTAAAGACAAGGCTCTCCATTTTCTCCATATCTATTCAACACGGTACTTGAAGTTCTAGTTAAAACAATAAGATAACAAAAGGAGATCAAGGGAATACAATTTGGAAAAGAAGAAGTCAAACTTATACTAATTGCTGATGATATGATACTATACATAAGTGTCTCCCAAAATTCTACCAGGGAACTTCTACAACTGATAAACACCTACAGTATTGTAGCAGGATACAAGATTCACCCCCCCCAAAAAAAGTAGCTTTTCTATTTACAGATGATAAATGGACTGAAAAGAAATCAGAGAAACATCACCATTTGCAACAGCCATAAATAACATAAAATATCTTGGGAGTAACTGTAACCAAACAAATGAAAGACCTGTATGACAAGAACTTTAAGACTCTGAAGAAATAAATTGAAGAAGACCTCAGAAAATGGAAAGATCTCCCATGCTCTTGGATAGGTAGTATTAACATAGTAAAAAAATGGCAATCTTACCAAAAACAATATACAGATTCAATGCAATACCCATCAAAATCCCAGAACATTTCTTCACAGACCTTGAAAGGACAATACTCAACTTACGGAAAAACAGGATATTCAAAACAATTTTGTACAATAAAGGAACTTCTAGAGGCATCACCATCGCTGACTTCAAGCTCTACTATAGAGCTATAGTAATGAAACAGCTTGGCACAAAACCAGATACCTGGACCAATGGAATTGAATCTAACACTGTGATACCAACTCACATCTATGAACATCTTAATTTAGACAAAAGTGCTAAAATTATAAAGTAGAAAAAATAAAGCATCTTTAACAAATGGTGCTGGCATAACTGGATGTTGACGTGTAAAAAGTACAAGTAGGTCCTCATCTATTGACATGCACAAAACTCATGTCCAAATTGATCAAAGACCTCAACATAAAACCAACCACACTGGACTTCATAGACAAGAAAGTAAGAAGTAGTCTTGAATGAATTGGCACAGGAGACTACTTCCTAAATAGAATCCTGGTAGCACAAACACTGAAAACAACAGTTAATAAATGGGACCTCTTGAAACTAAAA
>LOEQ01001665.1:395680-409880 GCA_001685075.1 Bramus lutescens | reverse complement strand
TCTACTTCCCTGCTCCCATAACCATCCTTCCTCTATCCCAACCGTCCCAACCCCGCAAGCTCGAAATTCTTAAAGAATTAAAAAATGTTATTTTTAGATATTTAAAAATTACATATATGTATCTATATATGCCAATGTCACCATAAACACAGAGACACACATTAGGAATGCTATCAGAAGTACTAAGAGTCATGTGGAAGATGTTGTCTTTAAGATATTTAGGACTGAGAATGATGTGTTGGGGAATGCTAGTTAGGGTCTGGGTTGAACGATGCCTAGTGATAAGAACAGGAGTAGCAAAGGCAAGAGCAGGGAGACATGGGTACTTCCTGTGTGCCGGGGGTGGTTTTCAATGCTTAATACACACCATCTCCTATTTCATCTTCAGAGCACATAAGTAAAAGACACTAACCCTATAAAGGTAATGAAAAAGAGTCCCAAAAGTTTAAGAAAGTCACCAAGATAGAGTCATTGACGAGAAAAAGCTGAGATTTGAGCTCATGTCTATTGAATTCCAAAGCCCAAGAATGTAACCATGATAGTAGTGTGTCAGGCAAGGGTTTTATATTATTGTAGCAAAATACCAGACACGTGGTACTTATTTTTAAAAGTGCTTTATTCAGCTCACAGTTTTGGAAGTTCGAAGACCTAGTTCTGTTCCGATGAGTTCCAAGGGCATATGGTAGGCAGTGAACAGTATTGGCTGGGTTGTCTGATCGAGCAGCTACATCGGGAGCTGGCAGGAGGGAAAGAATGTGTGGGCCACGCTTGCCCTTTGTAACAATCTTCTCTGAGGAACTCCAAGGGTGATGGGAGACCCACATTCAG
Organism: Bramus lutescens; assembly: GCA_001685075.1. Lineage (NCBI taxonomy): Eukaryota > Metazoa > Chordata > Mammalia > Rodentia > Cricetidae > Bramus > Bramus lutescens. The sequence goes on along the minus strand of LOEQ01001665.1, from coordinate 409,052 downwards.
AGAGTAGGGTCCAGTGACCTATGGACTTCCCTTAAGCCTTACCTTTTAAAGATCCCACGGCATGTCAGAGTACCCCCACTCGTGGACTAAGTTTCTGACCCCACAAACCTTATACCCTATACACAAACAGTAGCAAATATTCAAGATGTTCAAGAGGTGTTGGGTACCAAACCCCTCTGGAAGGGTAGCACATTACCTATTTCTGAGACTTGGTTCTGCCTTTAAATTGAATCTTTAAATGTAGAATCAAGTGTGCCATAAAGGAACACTGCAATAAAGGGACATGTGAGGGGGCAGGGACTCCCCAAAAGAGCAGGGGTAGGAAATCCCCACAACAGGAAGGGGAAGGGACTCCCCACTCTAAGTTTTGTTCTAGATTCTTTACCTTGGGCCCAGAATAAATCTCAACAACTGGTCCTCTCCCTCTTTTGTGATTTTTTTTTTTGCTGTGTGTGTGTGTGACAAAATTTTTATTTTCCCTCTCTCTGAGCTGTGCTTGTCTCTAAAAGGATGCTCTCTGTACTGAGGTACGGCGGCCCCTCCCATGCCTCCTGCAAGTTCATCAGCCTCCTCTCCAGAGCACAAGGTGGAACAGGAGCCTCATGGGCTGTCCCCCCTCATACTGGTTCCAAGGCGACAGTTTATGGTGGTGCTGTGAAGATAATGCTTCGCAAGACTCTCAGAGGTACCAAGGAGCTGAAGCAAGTGGGAAAGAGCCTACCGAGAGATCTGAGGGCTGCCTGTGGGGTTTGGAGTGTTGTCATATAAAATGGAACAGGACAACCTGGGGATTGCTTGATCATTAGATGGGGATTCCTTTGCCCAGCAGTCTCATTTGATCCGTGAAGCTGTTGAAAAGGTGTTGGGGCTTGTCTGAGACTGCTGGGAATGATAGAAAAACTGATTTGTTGAATATTATTTTAACTACAATGCTGCCACACAAGAGAACAAGCACCCAAGGACCTCACTGGAGGGAAGGCTCCCTTTCGCTGTCACTATATGACTAAGAGCTGTCACTCTCAGAAGCATCCACACCCAACTGCCCAATTGAATGTGTGAGCTTGTATATACTTTTAACATTTCTACACACCACCTTAAAAATATCGATGGGGAGGTTAGCCTATTAATGTACTGTACTTAACATAACAGATTTAAATGGTTTCAGCATTCAATCTCAATATTCATTATGGGACTTATTAATACAGCATTTTACACTCTATGATGCTGGAATCCAGAGTGGGTTTTGTGCTCAAGAAATCTCTTGATTTTGACTACATACATTTCAGCTGTTAAGTACGTCATAAGTACTGTGTCAGAAGATACGAAGGTCTAGGTGACTCCAAACATATTGTCCCTTGATAAGCATTTATTGAGCAACTATATTTCTGGGCACAACACTAAGCCCTTGGCAGTGGTAATTTGTGTGTGTGGGGCAGTAAAATGCCTTAGTGATTTTGGGAGGGACTCCATTTTGGAAAGAATGAATTTGCATTCTTTTATCTTGATTCTTTGGTATTTCTCAGCAGAATCTGATGATTATTAACCTGTCATTAAATGAACATAGGAATTCACATTGACCAAAGTCATGTTGCTCCACACACATTATCAGCTGTAGGTAAAATATGAACATTTGACCTCTAGAATTTATTCATTATATTTGACATAAACTTTTTTTTAATGGTTTGTAATTCCTCAGATCCAGCTTTCCTTTGTCCTGGAAACAGTTAGTTCAGTCTTTCATTCTATGAATTTGGCTCTTTTAAGGAATTTGAAATAAAATAGAAATCTGGTATTTGTCCTGATATCCTCAAAGTTCATTCATGTTGCCATCTACTGCATAGTTTAATTTTAAAGGCCAAATAATATTTCATTGTGTGTTTATATACATATGTGTGTATACCACATTTTTTGGTGTGTATAGATCTTAATGTGTGTGCAGGTACACATTCCTATGTACCTGTGGAAGCCAGAATCCAGACTCAGGTGTCACTCCTCAGGTAGCATCAGCTTTTTGACACAGAGTGGTCTCTTCCCTGACCTGGAACTCTCCAAGCAAACGAGGCCACCTGTCCACTGAGTGTAATGGAACCACCTTTGCAGCACTGGGATTATAAGTATATACTCCCTGGGATTAAAAGCAAGCAATTTACCAACTGAGCCCCTATAAAACTCCAGCCCCTATAAAACTTTCTTTGCTGTTAATGGTCATTTAGGTGACTTCCATGTCTTGGCTATTGTGAAAGATGCTGTAAAGAAGACAGACATGGCTTTATTGCAGTAGAATATCTTTAAGATTCTGATTTCATTGCTTTGAAATAGATACCTCAGAGTTGGACTGTTGGATCACAATAAGTTCCATTTTAATGATATTTGAAGAATCACTGCCCCATTTCCTTTAATGGGTGCATGATTTTGATTTTCACCTGCAGTGTGGGAAATTCCAGGTTCCTCCAATATCACACCAATGCTTGAATTTTGTCTCTTCAGCCAACGTATGAGTAAACTGTATATGCACATACAAAAGCAAGCAAGCAGACCTTTCCCTTATACTGTGTACAAAAAGCATCTAAAAATTATGAGATTTTAAAAGCTTAATTATGAGCTTTTAAAGTCAGAAACTATAAAGCCCCTGGAAGAAACCATAAGGAAAATGTATGATATTGCTCCAGGCAATGATTTTATAGATATGACAACAGAAGCATAGACAACAACAAAAATAAGTAGGCCAGCATCAAATGAAACAACTCCACCACAAAGACCACCAACAGCAGAGGGTAGGCAGTCTGCAGGAGGGGAGAAAATGCTTGCAGACCATGTGTCTGGTAAGGTATTAATCTGATAACAACTGGGACTCCCACAACTGCTGTCCAGGAAGATGTTCACACCACTAATCAGATAAATGCAAATGCAAATCAGGAGAAAACACCTCACACCTATTAGAGAGCAGTTATCAGAAAGGCAAGAGACACCATCTGTTGCTCATAACCCACCGAGTCTGGATATGTGGGAGGCACAGAAGATGGCGCAACTGGTTGGGAATCATTGTTCCAATCTGATGATTTCTTATTGTCTTCATTACGCAACCCATCACTTTAGGCAATATTCTCTGCTTTTCAGTGTCAAGATTGTGAATTTCATTCTGCCAAGAACTTTATCCGAGACATTGTTAAATTTAAATAGGACAGTATCCACAAACACGCCAATCTAGAAAGTTCTAAGGTCAAGGTGATTACTGGGATAAATTTCAAGTAAGCATGAGTAGTCGACTGGCAATGTTGAAAGAAATAGGAAGGTCGAGTCTTAGGGGTTTTAGCAGGTCTTAGGAGTCATCTCATCATAATGGTGGAGCAGACGCCAGGACAGAGTGGGGAAGCAAGAACAATGAGGAGAGCGAAGCAGCCTTAATGCACAGTCTCCCCTGTAAAGACATCAGCAGGCTGGACTGCCTGCAGTGGATGCGAACGGGCGTAAGAGAGACTAATTCTTTAAGTGCATCCCATTCTGTGAATGCTACATTCCAAGTGCATCCAGGTCATAAACATGGTGCCATTTCTCATCCTCAATTTGATTCTCATTACAATGAACCTATAAAAAAGAGAAATGAACTGGGAGGAATGAGAAGGGGCTGCAGTTACCTGAATCAATCACTTTGATTCTGGGTGGCTGTTCCATGAGGGTCTCTGCTGTCTTGAAAAACACGAGCAAGCATTTTCAGAGTTTGCTTGCTGGCTGCTATTCAGCTTACTCATAGCTTTTAATCTACAGAGAAAAAGCAGTGGAACAGAGAACAGGAAATTTCACCAAGCAGCAGGAACTGTTGAAATGGTCACTCTGGAAGCAACAACCCAGAATTACTAACCACAGCCCAAGACTTGAGTCTTCATTTCCTTTAAACAATGCTTGGCCAGAAAAGAAATGAGCTTTAAATACCATTCCTTCAACAACCAAAGAAAATATGTTGATTATTAAAATAACGTCCTGGACTATTTCGTTAAGAACTATGTATGTTTTAGCTAATTTAATTTTTATGACTATGTGAGACTCAAATAGCTTTTTTAAATCATATTTTACAGACTAGAAAATAAGGGACAGGGATGAAAAGTGACAGAGCTGAACAGTGGACACCAGAGCCCCAGATCTCACATATAAATCACATGGTCTTTGTTGTATGCAACAGGTTATTTAAACAGAGAAAACACACACTAAGTATCTCCTGAAGAGCCAGAGGTAGATGCCTACATGTCAAAGTCATAGATAATCAGAATAAGGCTTAGAAATTCCATCATGGGCACTAATCATGCATGCTTGTAACGTTAGTGGAATCATAAACAAGTAAAAAAACCCAGAATATATATTATGGACCATCATGATCACAATTACAGCAATAGCACAAATTAAATCTGTCCTAAAGCTACCAGTGTACTGTTACTAGAGCAATACAGATGTTGGCAGGGGTGTCACATAGGCAAGCAAGAGTGGGATTTCACTGTTAAGACTGTAAGTGGAACAGATGGACTAAGGCTGTCTCAGAGGTCTGTACAAAGGTAGACATGTCATGTCCTTCACTTGTTCAACCTGGTACCTGCTAGCCACATGTGTTCACTGAATACTAGACATGTAGCCAGCATGACTGAGGAAGTAAATTTTAGTTGTGGTTAATTTTAATAAATTTCAATAAAAAGAGGTTGCTACAAGACAGTGCAGAGATTGAGAATACAACAATCTTTTCATAGGATTGTTCTAAGAAGAAAAAACTTGCTAAATTAAATTTGCACCAATCTAAGCTTGCCCAATCTAAGCTAGGATTTTCCTCATGCTTACTAATTGCATGCACCCCGCTTATGCTTGGACAGAAAGGAAGAAAGCAGTTATTCCAAGCACATAGGCATCCACCAAAGCTGAAAATCAAAAGGGGGGCTCCTCATCCTCACTTTGACATCAAATGAGCCACCTAATCCTGGCTACTGTACCCTACAGTATCTCTCAGATGTACTGCCTACTTTGTGTGATGTTTGTCTACTACGAGTTTCTAATTCCAGCACCCTTAGCCCCCACACAAATAAGAGTCACCATGAGTCACCCAATACCAAGACAAGAGAGGCCTAGGCCACTGAAGACAACTCAGCTAATATTCTCTATTCTCAAAACCACTGTTGTCTACTTAGGAGTTGCACACAGACTAAAACAGTCCCTAGGCTGGATTTTAAAATGTTTTCCTGTACAGGCTGAATTTTGTTCCTACTTCATCTGACCTTCAAATTCCCATGTTGAAGATCGAGCCCACAGTATTAATCAGTACCTGACTATATTTAAGATACCCCACACAATGATGCTTAAGTTAAAATGGGTTCAGTCGGGCGGCCTTTAATCTAACATGACTGGTGTCTTTATGAGAAGAGCTGTGGGCACACAGAAACATGAGCGATATACAGAGACCGTATGAAGACACGTCCAGAAGGCACCATGTGCAAGAAAAGACAAGCAGTCCTAAGGGAAGCTTGCTCTGCTCACAGCTTGCCCTTAAACTTCCAGACTTCAGAACAGAGACAAAATAAATGTTACTTTGCTGTTGAGTCATGGTGTTTGTTCTGACAGCCTAGCCATCAAATAAATTACTTGGCCATTTGGCCCAACCTACATGCTCCAACTAGTCATCTACTGCTTTTGCTAACCTGGTTATAAACCCTAAGGCCCAGCTCATGTGATTGATGTCCTTTGTTGGGACTACCTGTTTTGATTGCGTCTAGATCCGGCTTGCATGCCTCATCTGCTATCATCATTGGAGAAGCCATACCAAATGGATGGTGCTTCGTTTGCTCTCTGCTGGTCCTGCATCTTATAAACGTATCCTCTTCTTCTCCTGCTCAATATTGTTAGAAGGTCATGAGCAAAGAATGCTTTTCCAAGCCTCTCTCCAGGCTGTGGGTCACTGAAGCACCTCTATCTGACCAGTGAGATGATACTGGAAGGTGTTAGGTGGAGTTTAAGAAAGGCCTCCAAGTGTGCTGAAGAGGTAGCTGACATTTGGTTTCTCTGCTTTTCACTTGGAGTCGACATAGTTGCCAGAGCATTTACCTTGAAACCACGGGGACTGTCAAGATCTAAAATGTTCTCAGCTCATGAAAACAATATGTGAGATGAGGACTATGTCAGTTTTCTTGATTTAATAATTTCATAATGTATCCAGTGATGACAGAATAATTCCATAGTCAGTTAGACTACACATATGGTGGTCCCATAAGGTAATAATGAAGTTGAAAATTCCTATGATCAAATGACATCATAGGCATAATGACATCATAGACAATATTTCAGTCTGGTGTGGTGATGTTGGTGTCATTTAACCTTCTGCATCATCAAACATAAAGTTTAGTACACATACAATACATATATACATACAATATCATAAAACCATATGTCTTTTGCTAAATATACTATATGATACCATACTATACAATACTTTTAAATAATTATTTTAGAGAATGTTTTATAGCAAAACAATAGTTTGCTATAAAGTTGCATAACATGCAATATCCATATCACACTTTGAATGGTCCTTTATTAGATTAAAAGACCACCTGGAAACTGTGTGTGATGGCTCACACCTGTGATCTGAAGGCTGAGACAGAAGGTTTGCCATGAGTTTCAGGCCAGGGAATAAAGTAGAAGGTGATAGAGGAGATAGAGGAGGACACCTGACCTCCTACTTTGACCTGCATGTGTACTCATGATTCTATGTATTGGTAACACATGTTGATGGGTGTGTGCATGCACGCACACCCCACACACCCCACACATACCACACACACACACACACACACACATGAGATAGAACGAAAGAGATCACATGGAATGCTTAACTCACCACCTACATTTGTATACATGTGCTCTGTGATGTTTGCACAACGATGAAAATGTCTAATGACGCATTTCTCAGAACATGCCCCCAGTAGCAAGCATCATGTAATTCTGCACATAATCAAGCCATCATATTATATGCCATGTTTTGTTGTTGGTTACTCTTTTATAAAGCCAAAGGAAAACATATGATACAGAAATTTGACCCTAGATCACACAAAAGCCTTAAGAAACATCACCCGCATGTGCTTCTGGCATTCTTGACATACAAGAAAAATGAAGTCCTTCCTTGTATATGGAATATATATTTTTTAAACCAGATTCCCTGTCTGCTCAGTGATATGTGACTCCAAAAAGATATGTGGCCCCCTGTTTTCTCGTGTCTCACAATAGCATGAAGTTCATCATATATACACACTATTCTCTATTTGTTTTAGGTTCTCTAAGGGCAGAAGGCCTGGTTTTATCTCGCCTTCCTATGGGATGTGTTTTGACTACAAGATGTGTCCCCTGAATCCTAGTGGAATCTTCCATAGCTCTGTGAATCTTAGATGAGGGAAGATGGGAAGATGCCCTCTTTAGCCTCATCGTCTCTGGCATGTTTGTTCTGCAGATTTCAAGGTAAGAACGTGAAGATAGACCAAGAAATATGGTGACAGGTCAGCTTTCAACTGCAGTTGCATGTACTGTCTTGTTGAATGGCTAGTTTTACTTCTTTGCCAACTCCCTAGACAAAGGTATTTAAATTATAATACTTTGGTCCCTGTCTGGATCCTCCAGACAAGCTATCAGGCCCTGCCATGTTGCATATACATCTTACTCAATAGAGGAAAGGCACCTTTTAAGCAGAAGATGAGAAAAAAAAATCAGTCTTTGTATCAGTCAGCTTTGGCTACAATAGCAAGTACTACAGATTGGGAGACTTGATATAAAGGTTTCCCTCACCATTCTGGATATTGAAGTCCAAGATAAAGGTGATAAAGGCAAGAGCAGAGTTGTTTACTTGTGTCCAATCCCATTTGCTCTCAGGTGGCCTCTTCTGTGTGTTCACATGATCTTTTCACCTAGCACTTGTATCCACCACAACTCTGTCACAAGTCAGGTTGAATCAGAGCCTTATCTTACTCCCTCTCTTTAAAGCCCATTTCTGTAAATAAGACCAAATTCTGGGTTCTCAGAGTTAAGATTTCAGCATATGCATGGGAGCATAGTTCAACCCGTGATAACTTTTACGTGTGGCTTAAATTATGTATGCAGAGAATATGACTAGAATTCAAGGAACGTCCAAGAACCCTAAACCCCCACTGTAGAGATAAAAAAAAGACCACAAATCAAAACAACTCTGAGATTCCATGTTACACCTATAAGAATGGCCAAGATCATAAACACTGATGACAGCTTATGCTGGAGAGGCTGTTGGGTAAAGGGAACACTCCTGCATTTCTGGTGGGAGTGCAAGCTGGTACAGCACCTTTGGATATCTGTATGGAGATTTCTCAGAAAATTAGGAAGCAATCTTCCTCAAGACCCAGCAATACCACTTTTGGGTACATATCCAAAGGATGCTCAATCATGCCACATGTGCTCAACTATGTTCATAGCAGAATAGTTTGTCATAGTCAGAATCTGGAAACAACCTAAATGCTTCTCAACCAAAGAATGGATTAGGGAAATGTGGTACATTTACACAATGGAGTATTACACAGCAGAGAAAAATAACATCTTAAAATTTGCAGATAAATGCATGGAGCTACAAAACATCATATTGAGTGAGGTAACCCTGACACAGGAAGATAATTATCATATGTACTCACTCATACGTGGTTTTTAAACATAAAGCAAAGAAAACCAGCCTACAAATCAGAATCCCAGAGAACCTAGACAACAATGAGAACCCTAAGAGAGACATACATGGATCTAATCTATATGGGAAGTAGAAGAAGACAAGATCTCCTGAGTAAATGGGAAGAGGTTTGAAGGGGAGGGAAGAGGCAGGGAGGGGAGCAGAGAAAATGTATAGCTCAAAATATCAAAAACAACAAAAAACAAAAATGGCTGTCTTGTGTTTTAGCCACTGAGTTGAGCCTGGAGAGGATGGGCTGCCCTCTGGAACATTCCATGAAGAAATAAAGGTGAGCACACGGAGGACATTCCATTGAGACAAGGACACTGTAGCTTGTTCACCGCTAGTCATTATACTACACAATATTTCCTTAGATGTTTTTCCAAAGAGTCACTGAGTATGTGGACTGTTGAGCAGCATTTTATGGTGAAGGTTTTGTAGCCAAGTGAATCTGGGGAATTGAGAGAATGAAAGGAGAAAAAAAAGGGAAACAGCAGACAGAGGGAAAGAAGGAAGGTGTAGGGGAGGGGTTGAAGAAAGAAGGCTGCGAAGAAGGGAGGGAAAGGAAAAAATGAGGGAGAAAATAAATTTACGCCTGGCTTTTAAGTAAACTTGTTAATCCATAGTAAAGCGTGTCCCATGGACATGCTCCTCTCATTTTCTGGGTGGGCCCTGCAGTGAAATAGCTGCGTGGGTGGCATTTCCACCTGTGATTCCTGTTTTATGTGGGAAATGAATTTGCCTGTTACGTGAGAAACCGTGGGAAATGAGCAGGCTGTGCTGTGTTGTGATCTCACCTTGAAGTCAGGAAGGATAATGGCTCATAAAGCTTTGGAGTGGGAGGGACAGGGCCAGAGTGCTCCTCCTGATGTGCTGGTTGGGAAATCACTGAGTGTGATGGAGCGTGGTCGTTGTTGTGAGGGCTTATTAAGCTTGAGGTCAGGAGCCAGGAGCTGCCTTCAACCATGGAGCACAAACTCATGTTGCTGGGTTTGTAGCCTGCGTGAGGGGGATGATGCTCAGATAATGTGACTCTTGTAGGCTATTTCCAGCCGGGAAGTCCACCCAGCTTTTTTGCATGTCATTACATCTGCCCTGAAGAAAGCCATAAACTTGGTTTTCTGGCTTCCCCAAAGCCATCGGATCTTTTTTTTTAAAATCAGACTCTTGAAATCTGTTTTTCCAAACTCTGCTCACCTTATCTACATTTGGCTAAACAAGAGTATAACATGAATAAATTCTGAGAGCAGTTTCCAAGAATCTTAAAACAGTTCATGTCAACTTGGTTAATATGCAGATTTGAAACCTTTTAAATACTGAACCTTGAACCATTTGTTTCTTAATGATTATAATTGAAAACGACCTTATGTATGGAAGTTTCCTTTCTCTGTTTCTTTTCTGAAATTCAAACTTGAGAACTGAATTGAATGAACGGGAGGGCAGAGCCTGTATCTTTTTATAAGGGTCATTTCTTCATTTGAACATTCATTTCAGGTTCTATTGTGTCATGGAGAGGGCGACCAACTGTCTTGGCTTCTAGGAAATTGAGAAGGTTTATATTTAAGTATGGTGGGCTCAACACCCAAGCTCAGAGATAAAGTCAATGATGACTAAAATATGCCGAGGGTCAGCATAACAGTGCCCAAAGCAATGGGCTTTCTCTGCTTGCACAGAACACAAAAGAGACTACTCATTTACCAAACTCTAGGTGTATGTTTTTAAATTTAAACTTCAGTTTTACAGTGATTGACTGCTCAAGCTAATCAATGGAAACATACAGACTGTGCCCTAGTGGATCAATTACTTTTCTATGGCTGCGATAAAGACTCGACCAAACACGGCTTGGAGAAGAGAGAAGGGTTTGCTTATTACCAAACGAAGATTGGAGTCCATGATGACATTGGGAAGGCATGGTGGCAGGGGCAGGAACCACAAGCATGACCCAGTGGGCAAACTTGAACTGGCGGAAGTGTTTGAACTGTCAAAGTGGACCTTCAGTGGTGCACCATCTCCCACTACGCCGCACAACTAAGCCTCCCCACTCACTGGAGACGACGAAAGTCATCTCATTAGAACCGCCACACCTGCTTAATTGCCAAATGGTAGCACGATGACAACCATTTTATTTGTTTGTTTGTTTTTGCACTCAAAATCCCTGGAGTTTTATTTTGTTGCTGTTTGGAAAGTTGGGTTCCAAGAACAACTGACCAAAAGTGAACATTGGGATAATAGTTTTAAAATCAGAACTAATATGACATAACAGGTGGATTGGCCAAAGCTATAATGTAAGGAATAAAAAGAGGGAGAAGGAAGTCAAGTGTTTGAGATACAGTCAGTAATTTTATTTCGTATAAAGTCAGCAGCATGGGACAAGCCAGGGGAAACCTCCCAAAGCCTGTGGTATGGCAGAAGTAAAGCCAGGGTACAGTTAGTCTGTCAGACCCATGGCTATGAGTTACACAAGGGTCCAGATGGCTTCTATTTTACTTGGCTCCTGTCACATGATAGAGATCCAGTAGATATCATCAATTAAGTGGATGAGTAAATCTGAACCCCGAGTTTGTAGTACTGATTCCTATCCCATGCTAAAAGTCACATACACTCAGCAGGTGCTTTACCACTGAGCTTCCTCCCCAGCCTGGAAACCACAGCTTAGCTTACAGACACTGTGGTTTATTGAAATAGCAACTTTCTGCTCACAGTTAACAACCTGCCTTTTTGCAATTTATACACATGTTAAAGTATCTTTTGTTGCATCTGGTTTCCTATGGATTATGCAGGGTTATTTCTTAATCCAAGGGTTTGCCTGAAAGTGGATGCAGTCTGTAGAAGAACACTGATTATGTCCATCTCGCCTTGGGTCTGCAGAGAAGGCTTTCTTTCCTAGACACAAAAATCTGTTTCTGGATATCCCTGTCCACATAAACGATGGCTTGTGAACTGGCGTGTCAGAACTCATTGAAATGATGGAGTATGCACAGATATGGTCATACAGTTTCGTTTTGTACCCTGAAGAGAAGAAATGATCTCATTCCCATTCTGTTAACGACATCTGCATCACTTCCACTTTCCTGTCCACTTCCGGCTGCATAATGCTTCCTTGCATTCTGTTTCCTCTTCCTAAAAGAGTGTCCTCAAGATGGGTTTGCGGGACCTGCAAGAGAATTCCTGTGACAGTCTTTTAAAACATGCAAATTGCAGAGCTGTTGTCTTCATTATGTCTGTTTTTCACTACCCTAGATCCTGAGAGTCTGGCTCTTGTTGTCTGTGTCCCTGACTCCTCTGCTGTCTTGGTTCCTTGGCTTCAGCAAATGGAAGGCCCAGGAAAATGTAAGAAAGAGAGAGAACAGAATTGGCATATTGGCATACTTTTTGCCAGGATCACAGTACACACCAGCAGCCCGGGCATAGCCACTTCTGCTCCTTTTGGAGGGCCCGTCACCGGGAGTCCAACTCCCACTGGCTTGGGTTACAAAAGCTCCATGCTTTGAATCTTCGGACTAAGGGCAGTGAAGTCCCTCTTCTGCCACTGTCTCAGCATTCCTAATGGGACTTCTAAATCTTGGCCATATCCAAGGAAGATTGACAGGCTTTCCTGTGACCCACCTGAGATGAGTTCAGTATCCTGATAAGTTAGATCTAATAAGTCAGACTCTGCAGTGGGCCCCAAAACAGTCTTCATTTCCTTTTCTTTTTATTATTTTTAATTGCAGTAGGATACAGGGAATAGATCATCTACTCTCTTAACTAATTTGGCGTGTGGAGGTAGGTGGTGTGAAGGACACTCATGTGTTTGTGCAACAAACAATCTTTCCTACCCAGCTCTAGAGCTCTCTTCAGCTTTCCTAACAGAGAGTGTCCCATTCAGCACCAGATCCTCATTGTTGCCCAGCCCAGGCCCTGAAAATCACCAGTCCGCTTTCTCTGCATTTCTGTCTACACCTGCCAACTCTGGTAACTCATGTGAGTGGACTCAGACCCAAATTTGTCGACTTGCATGGCCTCACAGGAGTTTGAATGGGCTTTTACAGAGCTAGGCATGGCTGTAGTTCTAGAAATGTTCCGTTTAGATTTAATGGGATCTCTTTAGAGGGTATCCATTTTCCCTTCCTTATTTTCATTCAGATAGATACTAATATGGTTTTCTTAACTTTCTCAGGCTGTAGGAATGGGGCCAGGGAGTATTCCTGGCTCCCAGTGTTAACTGTGTTATCCCTATGTGTTACTGGAAAGAAGTTGCTGTGTTTCTTGGCTTTTTGTCTTCATTGATGAATTGGACAATTTCATGGTGGTTAACATGCTCTTTACACCTTGAAAGCGAAATATTCTATGTGGCTCAATTAATATTCAGTTTGGGGTGGTTCAGCTTCATCTGGAAACTGGCAATGTGTGGAGATGTTTTGGGTTGTCACAGCTGGGCTGGGAATACGGGTGGCATCTCATGGGCAGAAGCTGAGATTCTGCTAAACATTCCTTCGATGCAATAGGACAGCCGGCCAACACGAGATTTATCCAGGTGCAAATCATTAGTGACAAGGTTGAGACACCCTGTCCAAGGGGAGACCCTGAGGCTCATAAGCAACAGGCAGGCTGTACTTTCTTCATAAGTGTGCCCTGGAAGAATACTACACACACACATACACACACACACACACACACACACCACACACA
>LOEQ01001665.1:365728-382951 GCA_001685075.1 Bramus lutescens | reverse complement strand
TTTAGGGTTGGCAAGAGTCTTGACTCTAGAGGTGATCCCAGGTGTCCAAGGAGACGGCCCCAGCTTGTTCCTTGAGCAGCTGAGGAGAGGGCGCCTCAACTGGCCCCATCCTATAGCCACACTGATGACTCAAATTTTTAAAACAAACAAACAAATCTCTTAGCCAGATAGCCTGTGTGAAAACTGTCAGCATTCCATTTAAGTTCATGAACCAAAGCATTTATCCGAGTAATTGACTAATGTAAATTTTCACATTCAAATGAGTACACATTCAAACCAAATTGGCATGCTCTTCGTCTGTATACCCCAGAGTACTGTAATGTTTGCAGAATTATGAAGATGTCTCAGTCTCCCCCCACCCCCTGCTCTCTCATGCACTCGTGCATGCCTGCAGCATGCGGTAGGTGTTTGTGTATGTTGATGTTGTGTTGGTTACAATAAGGTTTAGTCAGAGGAAAAAGAAGGAGTGTAATATCTTATATTTACTGCTCTTTCCAAGTCAATTTGAAAAGAAATTGTTGCTTAAGGTTTGCTTTTATGTTGATAATGAAAAAGGGTGGGGGCGGTGACTGCATCCCGACTTCTCAGGTCCTGAGGATGGTGACAGAAGGGGCCCAGCAGGTCTGCCCACTCCTGTTGTTAATTAAAGTATTTTCACATTCTCTGGGGTGTAATGCACTCTGGGCATTGAGCCCCAGAGAGGCTTGTGTGGCCTAATGATCACATATTCAAATAAACACACTTGGGGGCCACTGGGGAACAGCATGGCTCACTTCCCCCACCTCATTAAGGGCTGCAGTGCTCTGAAAATGTCTGAAATGCACAGGCTCCATTTCTTATGAATAATAAATACGAGGCTCTCAGTTCTTCGGCGCTTCAAGGTAGGGTGACTACCTCTTCGTCCAGCTGAGACCTCCATGGGGTAGGGAGTGACATTTGCAGTGGAGTTTTCATTGCTGTGTTGACCATGAGCTCCTTGCCCAAGCAGACTTACTCACGTTTGCCACTCTCCTGTCTGGATTTCTCTGAGTCTCCTTTGTTGACAGTTAACAAGGTTGTCTATGTATGGAAGGTAAGGGTCTTCTGAGCCTACTGAGCTGTCAGGAGGTGGATCTGCGTGTGCCCAGAAGCCTGGGGGGAAAGGACAGTTTTTCAGTGTGCAGTGTGCTTCCAGGCTGCTAGGCTAAATTGCACACAGGTCTCCTGGATGCTTGGAATTTCATTTGGGAGCAAGCAGAACAAACTTATTATGGAGAAAAAAATCACATAATAAAGTAATCATAACAGTAATTAAAATGGGAACTGGAAGACAATCATGACAGCAGTATTTTGTGTGTGTGTGTGTATATATATATATATATACACACACACACACATCTTTCAATCCTCACAATTTTTCTCACTAATATTGTTGTATAATCTGAAGAATGTTTTTTAAGCTGTCTGGGCCTTTATTGTTTTCATCTTTAAAATGGGGACAAGGTAGACAGCTATTCAGGTTGTTTGGAAGATTCAATGAGCTATCACTTACAAAGGGCCTAAGATAAGTGTACCTAGCAAAGTATTTGATTAAATCAAAGTCATCTACATATACCAAATCTCCCTGTTTCACTGGGTTCTGAGTTTTATTAAAACATATACATACATAAGTGAAATATATATATACAAAGATGCAGTATGCAGAATGTGTAATTTTTGCATCAGATATGCAATTTAAAATAAATATATGCTCTTTGAGCACCTCTGTCTTCCCTCCTGTACCTTATTTACAAGAGAGAAGCTCATATAAGTCCTGGAGATCTAGTGACTGATGGCTTTGGTCTGGTTATGGGGACAAAAGGGCTCAGATTCACTATCATGTGCTGGTAAGGGCCTAGGAGGTCTGGGTGGGAGGAAGGCCTGGGATTGTGTCTTGCTGCCTTGCTCGGCCCAGGCCTCGCCCAGCATTTTCATGGTGCACACTGATGTTCATAGGCCTTAATGCCCAAGTGTTCCCTTTCTCTTGTCCCGAGGGCAGTGAGCTCTGCTTGTCTAATGTGCTCTGGGGAGAGAGAGCTTCATCTTCTCTTGTAGGTCCAGGCTCCAGGCAGCTCTACTCATCAGACAATCTGACCTCAGCAACCTCACCCCAACCCCTGCATCATGCTCACATCATCTCCAGAGGCCATGTCCAAACTAGCTTCATAGCCCCATCAATAAGAATGGAGACTCTAAGGACAGCAGCTAAGATTTGGCCTGGGGACAAAAAAAATTGTTCTCCCATTCCATGAGCGCTGTCATCAGCTCTCTAAAACCCGATACAGGAGCGTGCTTCCTTCCTGATATGTGGCTAATCTGAGGGTGAAGGGAAGGAAAGGGCGGTCCAGGAGGGCTGTGCTCACCATCACACATTTCTCCTTTCCCCGCCACACAGTTGTCTTCTTGGATGCTTCTGCCTTCCTTCCCCACAGAAAGATTGGCAGATGGCTGCCAGTGTAGGTGTCCTAGTATCATCTGAGATACCCTCATTTCTGACTTCATCCTGCCAAAGTAGCTGATAGTAGAAAAGACACCAGTAAGAAGTAGGAAGAGGCAGGAACAGACTCCCCTGGGATGCTCAGACCTGTGCCCTTGAGATAGATGCATCATAACAGCTGCTGACTTTCCACATGGGAAAAATCAAGGCACAGCAAGGCTCTTTCACATGAACCAGGTTTCAGGTGGCAAAAACAAACAAACAAACAAACAAACAAACGGAAAAAAAACAGCATAGCCATTTGCTACCAGGGCAGCTGGATCCAAGTGCCACCAGCCTTGTTCTTTGTATAGTGGACTGTAGGAAGATAAGGCCTATGTGGTCGAGAGATTAGTCAACCTGGAGTCTGCTGGAGGACCTAGGAAAAGGCACTGTCAGAGGTCCTGATCATGCCTAGCCAATGAGTGGCAACCATGCTATGTCACCTGATCAGGACACAGCCTAGGAAGTGGGTAGATAAGACTCTCCCCATTGCTAAATAAATAAGCCTGCTGTCTGCCTTTTCCATGACCCCCAGTGTCTGGGCCGCTAACGTCATGCCTTCTCACTTCCTCTCTCGAGGGAGGTGTTAGGACCTAGCAACCTAGGATACTGCCTTTGGAGTCTAAGAACCATTGGAGATTTTCCTCAGAACCTGAGATCCTAGCGGCAGGGGCNGGGCCGTCATTGTGTGCTGTGTACACACCCATTGGTTACCAGTCAAACTTCATGGACAACATCATCCCCACTGTCTCTTCTCATCCCTTCCTAGCCTCCCTTCCCTAAGGGAAGACAGGAGATGTTGGGCTGACAAAGCGGGAAAGGAATCTTCTAGTTCTTTCCCATCCAAACAAGACGCTTTGTTTCCTAGAAGTGAATTGGGCACTGCAGTCCAGCTAAATCTGCTCTCCCTCTGCTGCCACCACCATCGGTGGCTACAGATATTTTAGAGTCCTCCGCCTTTGGCCAGGATCAGGAGGAACACTGTAGCCTTGCATGATGTACGTGGAGACAGTTCAATAGAATGATTTCGAGAGCATACCTTTTTCGAGACCCATACATGTTTGGGTCTAGGTTCTCCTTCCAGTATTAGAGCGAGCTGGATAACTTTTGGCCAGTTGTTTAATCTGTTTATATCCTGTTTCCCCTCTTCCTGTGACGTTATAAGCTGGATTCATGTTCATGCCTACAGCAGGGATCTCATGGGAGACTCTATGTGCAGATCTCCACGTAAATGGAGGTGACATCTTTCCATCTGTTGGCAGCCTGTAAATGCCAGAATGGTGACAGGGAAGTGATTCACCTTAGCTGTGCATGTCAGAGCTAGGCTATTCTTTGCTCTGAGCCCCAGTATCCCCAACTTGGGAAACGGGGAGCCATGGTGCTAAAATGGTGTTTATCTGAGAGTGGCTAGGAGAAGACAGAATTACCAACAGCTGGGCTAAGGGCTGTGACGTGGTGGTAGTGCACTTGCTGAGCACACCCAAGGCTCCGACTTAAACTAAGCACTAGGGAAAAAAGGAAAGGAAATTGCCAGCAATGAAAAGAAAATGGGGGTTATTTAAAAGAGCCCCAAATGTGCTGTGTCCCTTTCCAGAATAACATCCCCATAAATGCTTCCTGCCACTGTAAACAGGGTCTCTTTTCTGACTGAATGTGTCCTCACAGTGGTTGAGCCAAGGCTGTGAGAGAACACAAGCTACTTCACCATCAACTTCTGGTTAAGGCCATGCCTGGACAGGCTGCCATGAACTTCCCCCATGGAGCACAGGAGCCTCCTGCACATAGCAGGAACCAGGAGCTGACATTTTATCTATATAGTGACCTGTGATGTGCTAGCTGATGGCCACAGCCAAGTCTGCCAGTTCCAATTCCTTGTTCACAGCGGGAAGGCAGAGTAGGAGAGGTGAAGCAGAAGTAAGACACTTTAAACCCACCCCGGACAAAGCAGATCAGTGCCCTGGCCTGTAAATTACAAGGAGAGGCCAACCTTCATGGTTGAAGCCCTAGAAGCTGACAGCTTCTATCTGGTCCGCTCTACAGGAGCCTCTTCCTTACTTCCTGGTTGGAGAGCATGGATTTGCAATTAACTCTGGACAACTAACCCTGCTCAAAGCCTTCCGTGAGTGAGCTAGAACATAGTGCACTGCGGTGATATTTTGTTTGTGCTCTAACAAATAAAGTTTGCCTGAAGATCAGAGGGTGGAGCTAGCCATAGTGAACCACAGAGGCCAGGCAGTGGTGGCACACGCTTTTGATCCCAGCACTTGGAATCTCATGCCTTTGATCCTAGTACAGAGGAGGCACACACCTTTAATCCCAGTACTAGGGAGGTGGAGACAGGAATGTAAGGGAGGCAGAAACAGGAACATAAGGTGGGTAGAGACAGAATCTCGGTTTGGCCTGAGGAGATGGTAGAGGTAAGAAGTCTCTCTAGTGACTGACTCCCTCACTTCTTTGATCTTTCAGCATTTACCCTGATGTCTGACTCCAGGTTTTTATTATTAAGATCATTTAGAATTCATGCTGCAGTGCACATCTGTGGTTCCAATAACCTGTTGAGCCTAGGAAGTCCATGCCTGCCTGGGCTATAGGAGAGTCAGTCTGAGAACCAGAGTAAGCAAATGTAGACCTTCGATAGCTCATTATCCCAAGAAAAGAAGAGATAAACACAATATAAAGGTGCCCAGCATTTCCTACAGTATCCACAGCAGACATCACCCATCAGTCAACATAGATCCTGCATCCCAAACCACTGGAGGGGACATGTTAGGCTGTCTCCCTATACCTCTGGGGAAAGGTGGGAGACTAATTATGCAAGTTTTTCCCCCTACCCGTGGCCCAGCTAGAGTGAAAGCAGGAAACATTAAAAAAAAAAAACTTTTAAAATTTGCATTGCACTAGCATTTGGAAAGCATTTGCAGGGCAATGGCAGGCTCTGGCCTAGCCTGGACTACACAGCCCTGACCTCAAAAATAAATAATAAAAAATAAAAATGTGGGGTAGAGAAATATTCCTAGATGCTTGGAAGAAGAAATAAGTCCTGGCTGAAGAGAGGAAAAGGTGTTTCCAAGGTGGGAAGCAGCAGAACCAAGCATCCTGAGACCTGCTGAAGGATTCTGGAACCCGTTTATGTCATGCCACAGGCAACAGTGACAGAAAACAAGTCCACAGAACCAGGCTAAGAGTGACAGCCACCAGGTGAATTTTCCCCAAAAGCCAAGGAAAAACCACTGGCAAAGTGGAGACAAGGCTCTGAAATGGACAACGCCATAACACTCCTGTGTGTGTATGATCCTGGAGATGGAGAAGCTTTGACTAAGCACAATAGGCAAGCTACCCACCACTCAGCCACCCCCAGCGCAGCTCTGCAGTTTTGCGTGGCCCTACCACTCCTTTGCAGTGTAAGGAGTAAGTGGGGGTGAGAGCATACTACACACAAGGTCCTTGCAGTTTTCTGAAGGAAACTGAAACCCATGGCACAAAAGGGAGGGGACAGAAAGCAATAAGAAGGAGAACCTTTAGCACTTGGGGACAGAGTCATGGGAGGGATCCCTTAGGCAGAAGTCTCAATGATGTAGGTTCTCCATGTGAACTGAGAGTCTGATGGTCAGAGGCATGTTGGGTAGAAGCAGAGAAATTGGCACCGGAGAGGAGGAGGCCACAAGCAGACAAGTGTGGACAGCTATGAGAGATACACTGGCTTGTTCTTAATAAACCCATGAACTCTTCAACCCTCATCTTATCTACAGTAACTGCTCCAGCTACACAATAGGCTATAAACAGAGAGGTGCAAAACAACTCCTCCACCCCCGAGACGATGAAGAGAGCAGACAAGAGAATCTAGGCTAGATGCAGGTGTGCTTGGAGGACCTCAGTGCACAGTTCTGTGAGGAACCGGACTGCAGAAGCATCAGCCCAGTCACATCCCAGAGGCAGGCTGACAACCTGTCAAGCAGGGCCCCAGGGAGTTTAGAGAAAGATAGGTTCCCTGAGAATGCTTCTGGCCCCTTGCAGAGTTCAGACCCAATCTTGAAGGCACCAGGGGGCTAGAAAACATTTCAAAGCAGGAAACATCAACATAGACAGAAAATAGAGGTCGGAGGAGGGAGGATGGGAGAGGGGGGAGATGGGGAAAGGGGAGAAGAAGAGAAGGAGAAAGAGAACTTGTGTATCTGGATTTAACTCAGTGATGCTCCAGCAGAGATGAGAGAAGACATTCTTCTGATACTCAGGGGTATCAGGGCTTAGCTCACAGACAGAAAAGTACAAGAGGCCAGGGCTATAATATCACAGCTAGTCATTCCCCAACCCAGGGAAAAGTGCCTGCGCAGTAGAAAGGTGCTAGGGAACGCCCCTGAGAGAGGAAAGAAAGAGCCAGTCTTCTGCCTGTGAGAACTTGTGGAGGAGACAAGGAAGCACAGCAAGGCACATCTCTGTTGACGAGATAAAGACAATGGGAAAGGTGGGGGATGGGGAAACTGTTGCTATGGACCACAGTCCCAAAATTCCAGCCACCAAGCTGTGTAGCCATCATCTGGTTCAGATATGCTTGAAGATTTTCTTCATAGAAGAAATATTGCATAAGGAGATGCAATAAGAGAGATGCTTCTCTTCTCTGATAAGAGTGTCTTACATCACAGGAAGCCATGGACCAAGAAGGAGGGGACCTTATGCCCTCTAAGACCTTTGTTGCAGCACCCTAGGACTTTCTGTATCCTCCACATGAATACTGGAGCTGGTCACCATAAAGATTTATAATTGTTGCACCTACTGACTTTTCTGCCTATCCTACCGCTCCTTCTGTGATGTGTTAGATCATTGCCTCCTGTGTACCTTAGGGAACCATTGCTTGTCATTTCTATATTTTAGCCTTACTCCATCATGGAGTAGGTCTTGCTTTACTGAGTCTCTCTTTGCTGTAGGGGGAATAAGACTGTGGACCAGAGGTTCCCATTCCCTGCTCTTCTAGGTCCCATGAGATGGCTTTGATGGAGTCAGCTTTGAGGTCATCAGAGCCAGGTTCCTCTACGTGGGGTCAGTGGGAAGCACTGGTGAAGAAATCAAAAACACAAGCAAAAAGAAGGAATGCCGCGCTCTGATCCTGGACAAAGCCCTGCAAAGATGGCTTGGTGTCAGGGAGTGCCTTTCTGGGAGCATCCTGAGCATCCCGTTGGTGATGTGCTCCTAGAAGGCTGATGATTGAAGTCCAGGTAGAATTCAAAGGCCTGCAGGAGCAGGAGTGGTATGCTTTTCTAACTAATGATCTGTGTTTTGAGGCCAAAGCTAAATATAGCAGTGACTTTAAGGTGGAACAAAGAAGTGATCTGTGGATAGCATGTTGTGTGGGTCAAGGAGGAGAAAGTAGCACCAGTATTTTACAATATTTTGTGTTGTGCCAGCTTCGGCTACTTTCAACTTTCTAGAACAAAATGGTTCTCTGTCCTTTGGAGATCTTATAAGAAGAGAGGGACAACCCAAAGAGCATTTCTCTTGAAATCTTCACCAATGACTTTGGCAATAATGCCTACTGCAAAAACATAAGCGCTCTGAACCCAGACACAATGAGTGAAGTTATCACCACACCACTACAAATACTCCTGATAAATGTGTCTGAGGGAGCTCACTGGTGATGCACAGATGGGAAGGCAGCTGCAGTATACCCATTCATTGAGTATGAATATTCCCATAATAAAAACAAAGACATTGCCCTCTTGCCTTGGGGATCGAAAGATCTTGCCACCCTCTTGGTCTCCAAGAGCCCTTCCCTAAGGACCAGCTACCCTAATAGATACTATGCCAGCTAGCTCACCTTGAAGTCTATCCACCTGGAAACAGTGTAGCAACCAAAAGAGTTCAAAAGGAAATCTTTCTTCAACTGGATATTTTGGTGGGTTTTTAGCCTGCCGGTGTTGCAAGCATCTCTCATGCCAGGGAATGTTGACAATAGTTTCTGTACTGCCTGGTCCTGGAGCTATTCATCCCAAAGAAATACATAGAGGTCTACATTAATTATAAACTGGTTGGCCTATTAGCTCAGGTGTCTTATTAACTAATTCTAAATCTTAAATTGGCCCATTATTCTTTTCTATGATAGCCACATGGCTTGATACCTTTATCAGTGAGGCATTCTCATCTTGCTTGCTCTGTGTCTGGCTTCCTTGGTGTGGACTGCAGACTGCATCTTTCCTCTTCCCAGAATTCTCCTGTTCTCATCTTTCCGCCTCTATTTCCTGTCTGGTCGCTCTGCCTATACTTCCTGCCTGGCTACTGGCCAATCATCACTTTATTAAAATACAAGTGACAAGGTACAGACCATTGTCCCACAGCAAGGGAAGCTCTTTGGACCTTTTCTACCTGCCCTCTGCAAAAATGACAATCTACCCAAACCAATCTTGGAAATGCTGTGCTGTTTTAATAGAAAAGATACCCTCTTAAAAGTCATCTTTAGGCTGTCACCAACATGAGATCCTGCAGAGAGCTTAAAGAGAAACTGGATTCTGGAGCCTAAGGACACTAAGACTGTAAACCCGCTTTTGTCACAGCATCTGCCATAAAGAACATCTGGCAAAATACTCTAGGAAATATCTTCTCATCAGGTCTTGATGATAACTATGTCATCAAGGAAATGAGGAAAAGAAAATGAGTACAACCCAAAGGCTCTTAGACCATTTTCCGAGCACCAATGGTGTTTTCCTAAGGTAATTATGGGGGGGAGGGCTGGTAAACAATATTTAACACAGTGTGTATGGCTCTAAGCATCCTTCGGCTGCTTCCTTAACACAGCCCAGAACTAGAAAATGAATTTACAGAAAAGCTTCCCCTGCTTGTACAATTCCTAATTGAAACTGCTGTTGGATATTTGATATGTTCATCTCAGGAAAGGTTTCACTGAGATGTGCCACCAGAGAGGAAACCTTGGTCTTACTTCCAAGTTAATGATTCCTTCTATGACAGCCTGGGACATTAGCCAAATGGGCATGTTGGTACTCCATGTAGGAGTGAAGTGAAGAAACTCAGCCAGGACGGCAGCTGAAGAGGACCTATCTTAACCCTCATGGATTTGATCTTGAGCAGCCCAAAGCAGAAGACCCTGTAACACTGAGCAATTTTGATTCAACTCACTCTAAAGATGCAGATATTTAAATGAAGCAGGACTCTGAGTTCAAGCCAGTGACTTGGAGTGGAGTGAGCAGGAATGCTCCACTGGAGTGTACCAGGGCCCCATCTGGTATGCGTGTACCTAGCTACCTGTTCACAGATGCATCGATGCTCCTCAAACTCTGCAGAAGCAGTGATGCTACTCAGAGCTCCTCATCATCTAGATTCAAAGCTTTCTTATCTCAGGGACTAGGAAAACCCACAGAAGTCCTTCTGGGATGCAGTGCTTGCTCACAAAGATGAAAGTGATCTGTAAAAAGTTCAACCCCTCAGGTTGAAACATGTTTTCAATAGAGGTTATTGAAGGCAATGCTTCAGAAAGAAAGAAAAAGGTGCCACTAACCAAGAACACTAAGGAGAAAGACTTTTCTGGTCATGATGGAGGTCATGTGACTATTTTCCCTACGTTCAAGCCAGTAGTCCTTTCTATGGCATCTTCTAGTCCCACATCCTCATTCAGTCAGCAACCCTTTAATGAGGATACACCTGAGTAGTTCCCACCAGTGGCAGAAGTTCTGAAGTGTTCAGGGATGTATCGGAACCATTCAGAGCCCAGCATAGGTGACCAGAACTACAAATGGTCCTATCTCACAGGAATTTACTAAGAGAAATAAAAACAGTGAAGGTGGAGAGTTTGTCTTTATAGATGGAGGAACGAAAGCTTCTGATCAGATTTTGGTCATTAGGATTGATCAAACTGCCATCTCTGGGCCTCCAGCCAATACTCAGACACTGATTTTCCCTCAGATTTCAGAACACTCTGTATTTAAACACACTGCAAATTTCTTCCCAGTATGTTTTATTTTTTAGATGCAAAGGAGAAAGGAAGAACTTTCTTATGGCTTGAATGCTCCAGCCCCCTTTCTGGGATTCTTAGTCCCTGGGCAGGCCAGGCCAGCAGCCATCAGGATTACATAAGAAAGGCCTCTGTAGAATAGCACTCATGTATTCATTCTGTAACCCTTTACCCCACATGTGGATGAAAAACAGTTTTCCAAGTTTGAGAAAATGGTCTCCTAAAAAGGAAACAGAGCATCTGGATCAAAGTAAAACAAAACGGGTTTCCCAAAAGGACCTTCAGACTCACCTCCACATGTTTCATGACAACTCTGAGATAGGAGGACATATCTTCAGGGAGGCTGAGGGACCCAGAGCTGTGTGGACTGCCCACAGACCCACAGACGGCAGTCCTATTCCTAGTGGGACTTGTGGAGACAGCCCAGCTCTTCCTGCAGCCTAGCAGAAAGCAGACCAATGCTTTGCATGTGGTCACCCATGGAAGAAGAAAGCATAGCCAGGAGCTTGAGGCCTTGACTTCAGAGAAGCACCTCATCCAGCGGTGACTCTGAGTGACATGACCAGGCTAGATGCAGGACCTGCAGTGAAGCCTCACAATAGAGAGACTTCTATTCAAAGGCAATTAAGTTCAACACAAATCTGGTGTAAGAACAGGCTGATAATAATACAAGCCATCAGTTACCATGATTTCCTTTTATAAGATGCCTTGGGCAGATATCATTAAAGAGAATCATGGCTAGTCCTAAGTCAAAAGAATTCTTACTTGAATTTATACTAAAAAGTTTACCACCTCATATCTCAGAGGCTTTCTTATTAAAGCATGGGGCCAGTCCCGTTCCCAGCAGATAAAGTATCATCTGTGAAAGTAGTCTATCTATGCTAGCAATCCAAGAGCAGTGTTCTGAGAAGAGCAGGATATCGGAAGTGGAATCAGGAACTGGGAGAGATGGGACAGTACAGAGAAACAGTAAGAAGCCACCAATCAAAGCATTGAGAAGAAAAGCAGGTAGACTTTTAAAGGAAAACATATATAACCTTGCCTGAACCCAAGACTGTGACAGTTCTATAGCATTATTAAGTCAAGTGTCTTCACATGATCATCCTGAGAACTAGACTCCTGATGTGGCTAGAGTAAGCAAGAGCTATGAATAACACAATATTTTTTCCTTCCTTCCTTCCTTCCTTCCTTCCTTCCTTCCTTCCTTTTTCTTTTTTTCTAAGTCAGGAAGACAGGGTCTCATCACTACATAGTTCTTGCTGTCTTGGAACACACTATGTGGACCAGGCTGGCCTCAAACTCACGGAGATCTGCCTGTCTCTGCCTCCCAGCTGTTGGGGATTAAAGGCATGAGCCCACAGTCTGGGTGATTCATAGTTTCTAATGCAAGACTTGGTTGGTTTTTCCCTTAGTGTTGCATGGAGAGGCCCTAGGAATCCACTATGTGGTCCAAGAAGGAAGTGTTTGTTTGCTCATTTTGATGCCTTTCCCAAAGGTACCTGTGTTAAGAGCATGCTCCAGAAATGCTATTTGTCCTCTTAGAAAGTGTCT
The DNA here is from genome assembly GCA_001685075.1 of Bramus lutescens. Lineage (NCBI taxonomy): Eukaryota > Metazoa > Chordata > Mammalia > Rodentia > Cricetidae > Bramus > Bramus lutescens. The sequence goes on along the minus strand of LOEQ01001665.1, from coordinate 370,949 downwards.
TCCTGGTAACATTTGCTATCTCAGAAGAAAGACAAATGTGCCCGTGCAAACATCAGGAAAAGGGTGAAAAGTGTGTGGGCAGTTTTCTTCCCGGAATTATTGGTGTGGGGTAGAGCCACTCAGGAGGCAATTCTCCACAGGGATGCAGCGTGTTGAGATATTGCTGGCAGTACCTATGTAAAGAGAAGGTACCGTTGCTGCAATGATGTCTGCAAGATGGATGGCACTCATCAAGACAGTGAGAATAAGAAAGGCTTATCTGAAGAAGAAGGAAAACGTGTGACCCTTTTCACTAGGCCCAAGCCAGGGGCTATTTCCATGGCATCAAATAGTCTTATGTCCTTCAAGGATCGGGTCAGAAACCAATCCTTTGATCCAGACATATCTGAACTCTTCTGGCTACATACAGCCCCTCACTTAAACTTCTTTAAAAGCTTCATGTCATTTCCTTCACTTCCAGACATACTTTTTGTCTTAATATTTTCAGTTATTATGTCTCCTTGCTGACATCAGTGCAACAGCCCTTTCTCGATTATTACAGTATTGTTAGCAACACATGGTCAAGGCCTGGCATCGCTTGGCTAAAGTATTCTCCTGCAGCCCTGATTCTTGGGCTGCAGTCAGCCAGGGGGAGGATTATATACAGGTCTCTCTTCTCTCGGTTTTATAAATTTGTGACTGAGTGCTGAGTTTAAATGGTGGTGAGGTCTAAGAAATCACAGACTAGAAGACCCGAAAGCATGGCTACAAGGATGTCTGGGCCATCACTAGTTCTGGGTTCTCTTAGAATTTTTACATTCCCTCATCCTAAATGTCTTATAGTTTAGAAGTAGTTTATATCCAAGACTAGTTTACTTTATACACATGAACCTTTCTATTCTCTCTTTCTTTATAAGTCACACTGGGGACATTTCCTTACCCATAACTAAATTGCTAATCCTTGCCAAGCAGAGACAGAGGTATGCTTCTTCCTTCATTTTAGCTGTGCATAGTTAGAAAATCCCAGAGACAGAAACTGGGGTTCAACCTGAAGGTCAGAAAAGCAAAACAGCCAACCACTGACTCTTACCTCAACCTCAATCTTAAATGGCAATTCTGCCTCCAGGAATCTCAGAATGAGACTGTGGGTGAGAGCTGTCTCCTTCTGTTCTATAATCTTCTCTAGTTCCCGGATTAAGGGCATGTACCACTACTTCCTGATTTCTATGGCAAACTAGTTTCTATGGTTACTGGGATTAAAGGTGTGTGTCATTGTGGCTACTTGGATTAAAGGTTTGTGTTATTGCTGACTGGTCTGTAAAATGGGTCAGTGTGACTCCTTTACTTTTCTGATCCTCAGGCAAGCTTTATGTATTAAAATACAAACGAAACGCCACTACAAGAAGGGAGATGGCAAACGATATGTAGGGACCATCTGCTAGATTCCCCAGGGAACAGGCTCCAGGGGGAAGTTGGATAGCAGCTGTCTGAAGGGGTGGACGGAGCCTGAACGTCTCTAGTTTTAATAGCAAAGTAACACGGGGAAGTTTCCAAGGCAGGAGGGAAAGTCCAGAGTGACCCAGAGAGACTGGCTCAGATCGAAGAGCTCCCCACAACCGGCGAGGAGTGCCAAGAGAGGAGCAGCAGGAACCACAGCTTCAGAGGAGCCCAAGAAGTCTGCATGTCGTCCCTTTCGGTAATGGACATTTGAACAGCGGGAACAAAATGGGGAGAACAGACAGATGGGAGATGGCAGAGGAAGAAAAGATACTGTGAAAATCCTCTCTACTGGACTCTCACCAGAGCAGCTGCGGGATGCATTTTGAAGAGAAGCCTGCTGAGCTAGTGGCTGGATAGCCCAGGTCCCTCTGTGAACTGCACTCTTGAAAAAACTCAATCAAGTGTCCCTGGGGCCATATGCTGAAACCTGACCCACGGAATAGCTCTGAACAGGGAGAAAGAGTCTTTAAAGCAAAACGAGGCAGCACACAGTTAAGTGGAAACCCTGTTAGAAACAGCGTCTGCAGAACAACAGGCTCCATGCAGCAGGCAGAGCAGTGGGAAGGACTGCAGAGTGGTGGGGACAGAATTTGCTGGAGTCCCAGGGGCTTACTGGAAGGCAGCTGGTCTTCATAGTCTGTGTTGGAATCCTGAAGAAGATGGATTGATACCAGTCACAGTAACAGGATAGATGAACTTGCTAATAAGAGTGAAGACAAGCAGACAAGAGGTGAAGTTTCCTTCCTCCATGTCCTTCTATGTGGGCTGCTACCAGGAGCTGTGCCTTAATTTGGGGTGGGTCTTCCAGGTTCAAATAATTGGATTAAGAAAACTCCTTACAGGCGTTCCAACACCTTGGGTTTTAGTTCATCCCAAAGGCAGTCAAGTTGACAATCAAGATTAGCCATTATAGACATAAAATGAATAAGTTAGAAAAAAGAAATTAGAGAGATATTAAGCAAATATATATGAACCTTAGCGTGTGCTTCAAAAAACAAGAAGGCAAATCCCAAATCAGTAGATAGACATAATTAACAAAAAGGCAGAAACTAATGAAATGGAAATGAAAAAAATCAATACAAATGAATCAATGAAAGACTAAGTTATATCTTTGAAAAGATAAACATTATTGACAAACATTTAGCCAAATTAACCAAAAGAAAGAAAAGGAAGAGCCAAATTAATAAAATTATAAATGGAAAGGTGATATGACAGCAGACACCATGAAACTCAGGCCATCATTAGGACATCCTTTAGAAACTCCTGTTTCAGTACATTGGGAGGTCTGGAGGAAATGTTTGCATTTCTAGGTACATATGACCTTTCACAAGCAAATCAACCATTTAGGTAAACAATTTGACTGGATCTACCACAAGCAGTGCGAATGTGGCTGTAACAACAAGAATAACAATAAGAAAACCTTCCAGTTGTAAAGAGTCTAGGCCCAGATGGGTTTGCTGCTCAATTCTACCCCATTCTTCAAAGAGCTAACACCACTGCTTCTCAAGCAATTCCATAAAATTAAAAAGAAAGGCATACTACCTAACTGGCTTAACTGCATGAAATGCTAAAATCAAAATGCTAAAATCAGGTAAATACGCAATTTTTATTTTTATTTTATGGATGCAGCTTATTTATTTATTTATTTTTTATTATTATTAATTTTTGCCCACATGTATGTTTGTGCACTGTGTGTGTACTCAAAGAGACCAGAAGTGGAACTAGTGATGCAGATCGCTGTGAGCCACCATGTGGGTGCTAGGAATAGAACCCAGGTCCACTGTGTGATCTTAGCCACTGAACCATCTTGCCAGTCCCAAGTCATGACTTTTTAAAAGTAAATCATAAACAATTCTGCCTGATGAACATAGATGCAAAAGGTCCCAACAAAATGTTTTCAAACTGAATTCAAGAACACATCAAAAAGATTATTTGCCATAATCAAGTTGACTTTATTTTAGAGAAGCCTGGCTGATTCAACACTGTAGTGAGACAGTACTCCTAACACACTTTTACTCACCCCAGACAGAGAATAAACAACAGACTAAAGGTTATCACCAAAATAAATTTGGTGAATCAGTGATTTGTGTTGGAGTATCAGTGAGAATGGATGAAGAGTTATTTAACAGGAGCAAAAATAATTCAAAAACCAGAAGCATTACCAGAAGTTTATTTACATCAGTAACAGCCTGTGAAAGCTGGAAACCTGAAACTGATTCTGCACAGCGCAGGCAGCTCAACAGGTTGAAGAGTGTCTCTTACAGGCAGCTCAGCTTTTCTAAGAGTCTCTCTCTGTAGTTCTTACTGTTTATATAATCTTGAGGTTGGAGGAGCTTAGTGGACCTCGTCCATTTTAGGAATTTCCTGAAACTATTGAGCTCTTTACTTCCTCAGTTCTAAAATGCTTCTTTGCAGAGTAGAATGCTTCATCTCCCTTTAGAATATCCTAGGTCTTAATGAAATATTTTTATTTCAGAGGAAATTGCTACACAAAAAACATAACTCAAAAAATAAAACACAAATGGTCAACCAGTAAAAAAAAAAATTCAACCTAAGTAGTCATCAAAGAAGTACAAATTATAACTCTAGTAAGATTTCAGGAAAACAAATTCTGGTGATAACATGAACAAAACAGAACCCTTAATTGTCAGTGGTGTGAATATAAACTGCTCTAGCCTCTATGGAAACCAGTGTGCGGGTTTCTCACAAAACTGAAAATATCTCTATCATATGACTCTGGAGCACTTACCCAAAGGATTCCAAGACAACATAGTAAAAGTACTTGTATGTCAATGTTTATTGCAGTACTATTGACAATAGCAAAGCTATGGAGCCAACCTATGTGCTCAATAACAAAGAAATGCACAAAAATGTGGCATACATATTATATATAACTCACACATTAGAATTTTTCAGCCACAAATAGAATAAGGTTACATTATTTGCAAGAAAATGAATGTAACTGGAGGTAATCTTATTAATCAAATTAATAAGACAGCTTCAGAAAGACAAATAACATATATTTTCTTCTATTTTTTCATCTCCTATCTTTCATAAAGTTGTATACATTTATAGAAAAATAAAAGTGAAACAGCCCAAGGGGATGAAAGGGACAATGGGAAAGGAAAGGGGGGGGAATGTAGAGGCTATGGGGATATGCTCCCTTAGTTTCTCAGTGTCTTTCCTTTGCTATGATAAAATACCCTGGCAAAAGCAACCTGAGGGAGGAAGGGTCTGTTTGGGCTCACAGTTCAAGGGTCCAGTCCCTGCAGCTCAAGGTTAAGGCAGCCAGTCACATTGCACCTGCACTCAGAGGGGGTGATTAATGTTTGTGCTCAGTGAGCTTTCTCCCTTTTGTGCACGTTAGGATCTCCTTCAGGAGAAGGGTGCCACTGTCGGTGGGTGGGTCTTTTCACCCCAATCGGTCTAATAGAGAGAATCCCCACAAGTGTGTCCCATCTCCTGAGTGACTCTGAATCTCACCAAGTTGACAGTTGAGTTAACTGTCACACATGAGATAGAAGGTTAGAGCTGACAGCATTTTTAAGTTCTTGAGAACTATTTCTGCTGTATACATTGCATGATAGATATTTTCTGGGTCTACATTGTTGCAGAATATTCACTTTACATAGATGCGTTATATTTGTTTATGCTACAGAATATTACTTTAACTGTGTAAAGGTGTGTTGCATTTGTTTCACCTTGCTCCTGACTGATCAAAAAAAAAAAAGGAGTTGAATAG
>LOEQ01001665.1:342229-365713 GCA_001685075.1 Bramus lutescens | reverse complement strand
GGCAGCAAAAGGATAAGTGGGATCGGCAGGCAGAAAGAATAAGTAGGAAGAGAAGTCTAGGTAAAAGGAGTAGGGAAAGAGAATAAGGGAGAAAGAGAAGGACCCGCTCTGGACCAGAAACCAGGGAGCCACCAGCCAGACAATGGAGGAAGCAGGAAAGTAAGACACAGAAAGAAAGGTAAAAATCCCCAAGACAAAAGGTAGATAAAGAGAAACAGGTTAATTTATGTCAAAAGAGCTAGCCAGAAATGAGCCTAAACTAGGCTGAGCGTTCATAACTAATAAGAAATCTTCATGTCTTGATTAGGGAACTGGTTGGTGACACACACACAAAAAGAAAGCCTGCCACACTAGACTGCAAATGTTTTTACCCTCAAAACTGGCCTGGTAGATACGTGAGATGAATGGGCATGACAATGAGATAATATTTATCATTCATTTCACAGTGAATAAATAAATCAAGTATCATACTGTATTCCATAAATACATATAATTTTTTATCAATTATACTTCAGTGAAAGTAGAAGAAATTTGACAAAATGATTAATCAGCACAATACTTAATGTACAATATGTAACTGCCAGAATTTTTTAAATTAATTCTTTTATCAATTTCCTGTGGCCTATATGGACTCTTTAGCTCATCATAAAATGGAATTTTCTTCCACAAAATAGCTTATTCCAATTTATCTTTTTATCAGCAAAAATAAAAGAACTATCTTATTACCTCTGCTTGCAAAGGAGAAATTCGTTTTCTCCAATGGAGTCTCACTGGATCTATAAACCACACTTAAGGATAGAGCTCCATGCCCAGTATACGGCCAATACAAAACGAGCTCAATGGAGTTTTTGTAGAGCTTTTGTCTCACATTGCTTGGTTTGGTTACTTTTTGTCTTATTGGCCTCTTGCTTACATAGCGTTTTTCCTGATTTTGTGTTTCTGTGGATTATATGTGTGTGTTTCTTTTTTTTTGCCTTCTAAAAAACTGTGGTTTGTTTTTGTCTTTGCTTATTTGTTTTGTTTGCCTCTTTGTTTTCTAAAGAGAAAGAAAGGGCATTCGTGGAATTGGGTATGTGGGGAGGTGGGGAGGAGCTGGGGAAGAACTGGGGGAGGAGAAATCATGATCACAAGAATATAGTTTATGAAAAAATCAATAAAAGAGAAATTGTTATCAGATGCTAGGAAAACATCATACGACAAGATAAAAATAGTGTGTTTCTAAGCAGTCTCAATATTAGCTATAGGTACTGCTCACCTCCTGAGGCTATGGTCCCATTTGTCCTGTTCATTATAATTAACTTAAGGAACTCCATGTGCAAAGATTCCCTTTATTACATTGGCTTTGCCAACCAGCTGTGCTAGCCAGTCACTCTTGGAGTCCCGAGTATCTAGATGCATCTTTGGTGGCACAGTATTTACAGTCAGCAGAGATGGCTCCTTATCCTTAAGACATGCTAACTGTCAGCATGGCAGGACAATATTTTATGGCTTGGAATATCTTCCTGGAAGAAATTACTTCCTTATTTACCAAAAATAATTATAGCCTTTCCCCTTTCGTTTTTTTCTGGCAGAAAATTATGTGCCCAATTTGAAGCAGAGAATGAAACGGTGGCTAAGATTCCTTATCAGCCATCCACAGTCCCTGTGTTCCCTTCACTTCTGTGGACACTTTCTTAATGTTGTAAAATATCATATGGTTTGCAGATGTGCTGAGTGTAACTTTTACTATGTTCCATTAACCTGTAATATATTAGATTGATCCCTTTCCTAAAGTCCTTTGCGGTGAATGTGTGGTTTGTTTGCAGAGCCCTGGGTTGATTTCCTAAGTTGCTTGTTTTCAGGACACTGGATGGGTATGTATGAGGTCCTTGCTGTCTATGCCATTCTATGGAGAAAAAAAAAAGAAGAATCAATATGATGCTCAGATCAGGACTTCGAGGATACAACTAACCCTTTCTTTACAGGGAAACCATCACATTAAAAGCTGTTATTGCTGAAGAAAAATAACAGGAAGTAAGTAGAAAACCACGAGAGGAAATGGTATTCATATCAAAGGTTTGTAGCCCCTGAAAAATTCATATTGAGACTCAGTTCCCAATGCAGAAGTTGAATATTTTCTATCAAATTCAATTCTAGGTTTTAAATGTATATGGATAAAACCTGAAAATAGAAGGGGCGATTTGCATGGAAGAAGGGACAAGCATGAGGGACAATGAGAAACAAGTAATGGGGGATCCTTATGAACAAAGTGCATATTATATAGTGTAATAATGTCATAATGATACCCTACTCTATACAATAAATATGTGCTAATCATATATAAACGTATGTGATATATCATATATTAAAATACATAATTTAATATAATCATAGTACTGTTCAATATTTAAGTAATTATTGTCCTATATATAGTATTTATAGTATATTATATATAAAATGGTTATATAAGGCTACATATTTTATTACATTGTGTATGTGTAGGGTTATAGCATACAAATGTCACAAATGTCTCATTGCTCCTGTGCCAGTCAGAGGAGGACAATTTTCAGGAGTTCACTGTGTGATCCTGGAGATGAACTCAGATCGTCAGACTCAGTGGCAAGCACCTTTACCAGATGATCCATCTCACCTGCCCCAAAGTGTACTTTTTAAATGAAGCCCATGGACCAGAATAACAAGACAGAGCCCTGCATCTTTAAGGCCTTTGAGCTTCGTGAGTCTGTATAAAGAAGAACTTCAGAGCATCTGGAGGACAAAACCAAAACTAAGGGAAAACTGCCCAAGAGGCTTGGTCTTTACTTGCTGTGGCTGTGCCTCTCACTGTGGCAGGATATATATCTTGGCTCCTGCAGAGTACTGGGCCCCTTTCACAGGCTCAGGGACTCTGATGGGCCTCACACATACAACTCAACATGACATTTACCCTGCTTTCCCCCACGAAGGAGCAGTTTCCCCAGCTCCTGATGAGGGATCCCATTGACTGACTCCCACACTCACAGGCTACAGGGCTTTCTGTCACTAATGGGCACCTGCTCCCCTAACTGTCTGCCAGCTTTCCTGAAGTCTGCTGTTCGTGAGAGAAGTCGTGAACCAGGAGTGGTTGCATACGGTCTGGCTACATCAGGGCTCCTTGTTGCTTATGGCGTGCATATATATGTGAGATGTATGGTGCAAAGTATGTGCATATGTGTCATGTCTAAGTTTGGAGGATGGATGCATGTGCTGTGCATGGTGGAATACATATATGGTGTGCGGGCATATATGGTATGTGGCATGGGTGTATGATGTGGTATATATGTTGCATGTTTCCTTTACAGGAATTTCTGTGCTTTTTTCATGTTCATGCATTTGACTTTGTCCTGGCTGACACTTTAGTTCATGCAGGCATCTCCCACACTGCTCTCATGAATCTGTGGAAGAGCGGCCTCTGCTGCACCCTCCTCGTTTCCTGGCTATCAGATCTTGAAGTATTCATCAAGTCTACAAGCATTTGCACACCAGCCCAGTACAATGACCCAAGACTTAGTGAAGGGATTTGTGCAAAGCAGATATGACTCCGTTTTTTCTCCGATGCTTGGGTAGCTTTGGGAAGGGAAGCAGGCCAGAGTGGTGTACAATCCGCATAACAAAGATTAAGTATTTCAATCGCTGTGCTACCTGAGGCTGGAATGTGCCTTTCAGCTGACAGCCCAGGGACAGCAGTGCTGACAGATGTGAATGGATGGATACAGATGTGGATACAGTTGCTTAGGTAGCCAGCACTCTCTGTCAGCCTTATACGGTATCATTCCTGTTTTCCTCTCCTCATGAATCTCCCTTCCTCTCCCCCTTTTCAAGTGGGCAGCCCCTTCCTCTGTTTCTGAGCCCAACCTTTCCCCCTTCCTCTTGTGAGTCCTGCCTCAGGGACTCACTTTGTAGCACGCTCACTTGCTTGTCAGGGACTTGATCACGTCAGAAATACATGCTGACAGCATTTTGGGAACTCCCCTGAGTTACAGTCACCTCTGCACCCATTTTCTTAGGACAGATGGTATTTTGTGACAGCTGCCAGATTTACCAAGACCTTCTGAGTCTTGGGAAAGATTCAAGTAAAAGCAGAAAGTCTCCCAGGGAGAGGGGGAATGTCACCGGTCTCAGTCTAACGGCAGATCTCTTTGATTTGCTGCCCGCTGGCCCCTCCTATGCCTGTCTCTTTCTGTCCATATGCTCAGGGGAAGCACTTTGAAAAATTCCAAGACTATTCTCGTTGAATTGGGAGCAATTTTCTTCATCATGTTTACTGTGCGTTTCCACCCTGACCATGTGACAATGCTGTTCAAGCATTCTTCCCAGCGGCTGTTCAGTCCTGTTCTCCTCTTCTCCATTATTTTTTCTCAAATAAAAATTATTCTGAAGTATCCTCCAGTTTTCAGCTTGTCTGTGTCATATATTATATTCACAATCGCAACCATTCTCACTGTGAGTATCTATTGTTATATGAGCATCTATCTCTATAGCCCTCTTTAAGAGTTTGGGCTGTCATATGTCCTACTCTGTCTCATGTTACCCTAACAAAATACTTGAAACTGAGTACTTTATGAAGAGGTTCCTTTTTTTTTCTTTTCCTTTATTCTTCTCTCATATATTACAACCTGACTGTAGTTTCCAGTTTTCCCCCCTCTCCTCCCAGTCCTTTTCTCCCCCTCTCCTCCCAGTCCTTTTCTCCCCCTCTCCTCCCAGTACTCCTTCGCCCTTCAGAAAAGGGCAGGCCTCCCAGGGTTATCAACCAAACACGGCATATCAAGTTACAATACCGCTAGGCATCTCCCCTCATCTTAAGACTGGAGGAGGCAACCCAGTAGGGTGGAAAGGGTCTCACAAGCTTAGTTCATAAATTCTTTAAGTTTTAGAGGATGGTTTTGTAGATAAGATGGCATGGTGGAAGATCACAAAGGAGAAAGTGTAGAGGTCAAATGGTGAGAGAAGAAGCAAAGAGTGTGGATAGGTCATGTTACTTCTACAGCAATCCGTTCTCGTGGAAACTAACCTCATCATAAAAGAACATCATTCATCCCTTTTGAGTGCTTTTGTGACTTTATTATCTCTTACCGAACTACAATCTAAATATCATTATGTGAAAACAAGGTTTCTAGCATATTAACTTGGGGGGGGGATGACAGAAAAATGATGTCCAAAACATAATATCACAATCTGCTTCAGATTGTCACTGAAGTGTTTTTACAAAACTGGGATCAATCCCATGTGTCTTTCAACTCTAACTCTTATTGTAGGATTTCCTGGGAGCCACTGCTTATTTGATGACCGACAAGTAATAAGTTCTACAAGGACAGCTTGCTGTATGCCTGGGCAATCATTTAGAGATCTTGACTACTTAGTTGAGTTGTCCCTTTCAACCCTGTATTGTCAGAAATAAAACAAGTAATAGTCAAGAAGACACTTGTTGAACCACTGTGTGTTTTACCAAATGACTGTAACTGTGAATACACCGTAAATGCACAGAGAGGGAGGTGATTAGGAGCGGCTGCTGCAAGAGTCCAGATGATCAAAATCAGCAATCTAAAGTGGATTCACTTTTAGTCTTTTACCTCTCAAGCTGGTTCTTGACAGGCGTTTACCTGGAGTGAAAAATAGGTGTAGAAATATTTGGAGATCAATACCATACCCACTAAGGAAGTACTGTTTTTGTTTTGTTTTGTTTACTTTGTTTTTATTTTGAACTCTGATTTAATGCCCTCAAAGTTTTGTACCTTTAAGACTTAAACCCCATGAAAGTGAAAGAACCACATTACTCCAGCTCTCAACTTCCAAAAAACCGGGAAACCTTTATGATTAAAAGGGATAGATTCTCTACAGGAGGCAATACCTAGCAGTTAGTTTTGTTTCAAAAGACTTAATTTCAGTCAGAATGGGGAGAGGAGCAAATGAGCATTGTGGCAATTTCTCATCTGCTGGGTCTGACCTTTGTGGTAAGAACCTGATGTGAAATGCTCAGCAGCCCTCTTTCAACACCGCACAGAACCTTCTGTGAGCTTCAGAACATCCCGTCACCTGAGGATGATGGAGCTGAGTTCATCACATACAACAATTCACAAATTTCGCAAACTGAACTGAGGCAAACACCAATGATACGTTGTCAGAAATGGTGGGGTGATGACATCCGTGTGTAGCAACAGCCAGATAAGAGTAGCTATTGTGACACAGCATCTGCACTAAAATGAGGTGAATTTTGAGCCACTGGGAGAAAGCATCTCAATAGGAATCTCAAATTTATTAATTTTTCTGAGAATAATGTCGTGAGATCTATGTAGTATTCAGTGTCTTTCAGATGATATGTAATTCATTTTTTTATGTTCTTTGAACATCAAAGAAGTTTTCAAAAGTCTAAAAGGTTAGAGACAAGATGAACCAGCCTGGTCTATATAGTGGGTCCAGGTCAACCAAAGCTACATATTAAGACCCTATCCCCCCCAAAATTGAAAGATTAAGTTTTGCAATTAGTTAGTAGACAAAAAATGCAACCAAAAACATAACTCTTACACACTGCTAGTCAAGGTAAGATTTACTGTAAAATTTTCAGAAGACAATTTAATAGAATGGCTCAAGTCATTAAATTTTCTTATTGCTTACTTCCATAGTCTGCTTCTTAACATGTTCTTCTTGGTGCCTATTTGTTTTTAACAAGAAAAGGAATTGCACTATGATGCTAGCAGTCAATATTGTAATACAGGTTCAACACAAAACAATAAAGTATTAATTTGGAACATTTTGGAATGAAGAAGTTGAGGCCTTCTGGCCTCTTATCTGAAGGAAGAGCTTGCCTCACTGCTTCGGTCTCTCTTGCATCCTTCGCTGATTTTTGCAGTGTCAAGATGCTCTACTTACTCCTGGAACCATGCGGAATTCCAGAAACACACAGCCGTTCCTTAACAATGCTTCTGAGAGATGCCTGCTCAGATAGTCTCCCATTATCCAAACGACATCAGTGTGAGTGTGAGCGAATGTGGAGATTAACCGCTTGGCACGGCAAGATATAAGCTAGAAGTGGGGTAACCAGGAGACATGAAGCTGCTGCTGCTCATGCCACACTCGAGCTATTCATTAATCAGTTTGTTTATATATTTGCAAGAGATATGGTCTCACGGCATCACCCAGACTGTCTTCTTAGTTTCCCAAGTGCTGTGAGCACTGTAAGTGCCCAGAGTAAGCGTTAATTTTTAGTATTTCCTGTGTGCTAAGCATGGTTCTGATCCATTTGATTATTTTTTTGTATTGGAAAACTTATAATTTATTTTTTCCAGGTTAGTTACAGAAAAGGCATAAAATATCCATTTGTGCAGTTTAACAAGGAAAAACGAAGAAACATTGCACTGAGTAGTCACCCTGGAGAATGTGACCCTCCACCATCCCAATCAGCATTGTGTTCCTGTGATGAAGGTCACCGTGATCATTTCTCTTTCGCCTTCCATTCAAGTCTAGTGTCTGTAATGAAGCCCCAAACTATAGGGTTAGTTTTGTCTGTTTTCTAGCTTTATACAAACAGACATTCTTTTGGCATCTTTTCTCATTAGAAACTAGAGATCGTCTCCCCCTGTATGCTATTGCACAAATGAATGTATTTTAAGTTTTTCATGGGTTCATGAACTCTAAGTTTGGGCAATTCAGAGAAATATGACTTTGAACCCACTGTGCACTATGAACTTCAGTCCATAGACTCTTGTGGTTCTTACACATCTAGGGTTGACTTGTCAGCGGGTAGGGTTTCCATGTCTCTGGGTGCTGTCTTGCTCGGTGTACTGTTGCCAGCTGTTGCAGGAAGGTGGACTTTCCATGTCTGCACTGTCACAGGTTCTATTTTCATCATTTTGTTGGGTGCAAATATTATTATTGCATTTGACTGTTTTTTTTAAATTAATAGTAATGTTGAATACCAGTTCTTGTGCATTAGAGGGTCCTCTTTGTAATGCAGTACCAGGGATCAAGCCCAGGGCCTTGTGCATTCAAGGAACACTCTACCAGTGAATTCCAACCTCATCATTATGTTCTCATCTAAAATGATTATTGACATATTTGAAAGCTTTTGATTAGGCTGTTTTTCTCTAATTTATAACAGCTCTTATACAGCCTTTGTCTATTACGTTTGTTACTTGTATGCATAATCATTTTTCCTCTGGATTAGTATTTTGAATCTTTTAAAAATATTTATTTTATTATTTCATTTATGTGGTGTGTGCATGTGTGTGTGCATGTGTGTATGTGTGTGTGTGTGTGTGTGTGTGTGTGCGTGCATGCTTACGTATGTGCTTGCAAAGACAGAAAGGGCAGTCAGGTTCCATTCACTAGAATTACAAGCACTTGTGGGCAGCCCAATGTAGATGCTGGGATCTGAACTTCTGTCCTTTGATACAGTAATAAATTATTTTAACTACTGTGCCATCTCTCCATGGGCATATGGACTCTATGTTTGGGCAAAAAGGAGAAACTAATATGACTATGGACCTCTGTGAACCTATAGTCCCTGGTTTGTTTGTTTGTTTGTTTTTCACTCTTTCTGTTGTCTTGCTGAAATTCTGGATTTCAAAATAATGAAACCATTCCCTAAGATTAGTGCTTGCTTTAAGAAAGCTTCTCCTCCCTTGGGATTATAGACTCTCGTTTTCTAAAGCTTTCTAGTTTCCAGCATTAACATCTACATCTTTACATGCCCCGAGTTGGTTTCCTCAGAGAAGGATTTTATTTCATTTTTCACTTCCACAGGGGTATCCAATTGTTCCCTTAGGTGCGTTCTTCAACTTAGTTCTCACTACAGCTGTGGCCAGTGCTCTTATCCCTGATACTAACACCTTGGATCTGGACCAGTTGTCTGGATTAGGCTGATCAGGAAACATTTCTTTAGAACCTTCATTAAGCTGTGTGAGTGAGTTAGAATTCTCTCAGCTCTGAAAGAGGTCCCCTGTGAAAATCCACCCTGAATGCATTTACCTTGACTTTTGTTTCTAGAAACATCACCATTGATTATAACCTCCAAGCCAAGCAAGTAGCTTGGGTCACAGGTCTACAACATTTCTAGAACTACCTAAAAGCTGGTGCAATGCTGCGTGCATTTTCTTTCATGATGTTAGATGTTTATTATTTCGGAGAAACAGGATAGCTATTGGAAACTAATAATAATATCACTGCAGGTAGGAGACTGTGCACATTCAAGATTCTTCTAATTGTCTATTCACATACTCTTGTTAGTTTATTTTAAGATGGAATATGATCTTTCAGCTTACCAACTCAAAAGAATTAATTCCTATCAGGTTCTTCATATGTACAAATCATTATTAAAATAGACTTAAAGAATTCTCTTGTAGTGGAGGGAGAGGAAGTGTGAAACAGCACCTCCTCTAGATAACTATTTTAAAATATAATGTAACAGTTATCCGAGGTCCTTGGAGAGGGACTAAAAGCAGCAAGTGGATGGTGGTCTATAGCTGGAGGAAGACAGTGGTGATGCACAGTTCACCCAATGACAGTCACTGGGAACCAGATGTGTACAAGCCAGCTGTCTTATGATTCAGGGATCAGAAGACAGCACATGGGACCACTCCATCATCTGGAAAATGAGGGAGAAATATGGAAAACACAAAGAGCTTGGAAGAAAGCCCAAAATTGTGTGAATAAAATCTTCTCAAACATTTGGCTGATCACTGAAATGTGCATTTATGGACTAAACAATAAAACTTCAAGAAGTTGCTATGATGCAAGAAAAGCTCAGCCGAGACTTCAGCCACTGCTGATCACAAACATTACATAAGGAACCATATTAAAGGGTCACAGCATTAGGAAGGTTGAGAACCACTGCTCTAAAGCCACATGGGTTCAAACACCAGGATCCATAACGACTTTATCTAATCTATCCCTACCACCCACCAAAGGCCTCACTTCCCACCCCACAGTTAGAATATCTCCCTACTTTCCTGCCACCCAGCAGGGATCGCATTTCAAGCCATGAACCCATAGGAGACAGAACCCCACCTGCTTCAGCACAAAGCCACACATCCCGGTTTCACTTGCCCACTACGAAGCCTCAGGAAAGTTCCATCCTCATTAAAGAGACAGGCTTTCTAAGAGAACTGTGTGAGGAACTGAGCATCTGTGACAGTATGTGTCCCATCAGCTACCAAGTTATCCATTCTCAGTGGTTTGATAAGGCCATGCGGCTCTTCTCATGACCTCACCCCACCTGAGTGCGGACTCTTTCACTTAGTTCTCCATATTCCCCAGTTTCAAGGTATCCCTTGAGGTGAAGGAATGTACCATTCCAAGAGCTCTTAAATCGGGCACACTCATTTTTTTTCCTGAAGAAACTCAGGCTACATTCTGATTATAATGATGACATAATTATGCTATCCCCTACGTTCACTTGGTTGTCTGCAAAGGGAATCTAGGACCAGAGAGAAGCAGTTGGATCTGCAGAAAGGCATGGTGAGAAGGGAGCCGCGGGACCACCCTCCCTTAGTTCCCTGATGTAGGAACACCGGAGTCACTCACCGGCCAGAAAGCCTACTTCCACTTTCCTGAGGAGGGGGTACAAATCTTGGTGAGAGGTGGATGAGATGATGCATGGATGTTTCCCTGTGGTTCATAAGATGCCATGTGATGGAAAATGTGATTTCATGTAACTCATCCACGACAGTTCTTAGAAGTGTCAACAGCACATATCACGTGACTGTGCTCAGAGGGAGGTGCTTCTGCAGTGACTTTACTGTGGGACTCAACATCCTTGTTTTCTGAAAAGATAAATTAAAAATGTGATGAAAAATCTCCAGATGTTCATGTGTCCCCGCTTCTGGAAAGATTGTCAAATGATGTCAGAGGTGACCACTGGATGGCATAGAGGCCAACCTGGCAAAGCTCTCAATGTCTTACAGCGACAGCCAAGAAAGCAGATGGTTTCTTAACCATTTAGCACATCATTTGCAAGTCGATTGATATTTAACCCACAATGCTCATTGGACAAAGCCTGTATTCAGATATAAGACTAAATGAACATTTAAAAAATTTTATATAATCTAAACTTCTATTCACAAAATAACAATTTTTATTTCATTAAGATATACCCAGGAAAGTACTAATCTTTGAACATATATGTGTGTATGTATATGATGTACATGTATAATGTATCTGTTATCTTCATCTTCTGAAGTGAATGAACGAGCTAATTTTCTTGTTTGGAAACTACAAATAAAAGCCTGTCTTGCTTTTTTTTTTTAAGTGCTTTATTTCCCAAGAGAAATGCAAACTGGAGGCTGACGTCTAAGAACAGATACACGGTGTAGCACTCATCAGTCCTGAAACATTAGATGAGATTTCTTTCAGTTTCTGAAAACTCACCCAATCAGAGTTCTGCAGAATGATAAATTGTAGTGTGACGGAAGAAGCCAAGTTCCGCGTCAACATTTATTATCCCCCGACACACCTTGTTTTGCTTTAGTGCTATGTACTCTTTATTTAGCTACCTCCAAGTGAAATTCCAATCTGCTATCCTCTTTTTCTGACCCTACTCAATATGTCATTCATGTACTTGTTCCTGATGAGAGGGCCAAAGGGTTTTCTGTAAGTGCCTGTGTTATACGAGGTCCTTTGCCATCTCTAAGACATCACCATGTAGTTAAGGCAGAAATTATTATGGTTCTTGTACAAAAGTTTTTTTTAATCAAATTGTTGGATTTTAATGAAAGTATGATTCAATAGACTATGGCTTCATCTGTCTATAAGTGGGAGTATGTGAGGAAGTTACACACTTCCTTTGTTGAGCTCCTTGCATTGGGCAAACGCGGAATGCTTCTTTCACTGGAAACCTTGCAAATACACATGAGTTCTCATTCTGCTCATAGACTCTGAGATGGTCATCACTAATTGTCATCAAGACACAACCTAGTATTATCTAGGAAGAGACTCAATGAAGGATTGACTACATACATCATGTTATGGGCATGTCCTTCTGAGATATCTTGATTAGGTTAATTTGTGTAGAAAGATCTATCTTGCTGTGGGTGGCACCATGCCCTAAGCAGGGAGGCCTGAACTATATGAGTGGAATGACCAAGCTAAGGACAAGCTTGCATCCACGCCTGCACTAAATTTTCTCTGCTCTTGACTGTGATGTGATGTAGCAAGCTGTCTCCTGCTGTTGTGACAGACCAAATGATGGGCTGTAATCTGGAATTAACAACTAAATAAATCCTTTCACCTGTTGTTTTTTGTCAGGGTTTTTATCACAACAATGGAAACCAAACTAGAACTGACCCACCAGCTAGCAACTGATATCAGGGGAAGACATTCTAAAGAAGTCAATACCATCTTTCAATATTGTAAAAGTTCTGCTCTTCTCTCACCTTAGACACAGTGCAGGAATGGGTGACTTTGCACTCAGGCCACACAGGTGAAGGCTTTTCCAAGACCGGAGGCCCCCAAGTGCCATTCAGTAAAAGTAGCATATTCATTTTAAAGTCACATGAGCACAACCAGAGTGTTGTGGAAGGGGGATTTGTTTTCCATCTCAACCCTCTACTTCTTTTCTCTCTGAAAAGAAAAAAAAACAACATTTATTCACAAAATAGTTCCTGAGGTACTTCCTCAGAAGTGTCCTACAGGACGGAGCAGGGGAAGCATTGTTCAGTTTGTTGGCTTATCCCAAAGACGTTCCATTCTGAGGAATCACAAAGAATTAAGTTCTCTTCTCTCAAAGAAAAGTGGGGACTTGCTCCCCCAGGATGCAGTAGCAGCACTCAGTCCCTTAGAGGCTGAATGAGGGACATATGGGCCAGAGCCGGGACTGCGAGAGGTAGATGGACTGGGCCAAAAGAACCTGGATGTACAGAAACGAGGAGAGGAAACACAATGGGGCTTCTTTATGGGCCAACAGTAACTTGATATTGGCATTGAGGGAAGTTTTGCACCATTACAGGAGCACTACACATTCATGATTAATCCTTACAACAGGAGAGTTTTCTTTAAGTCATGAACTGAGTGAACACACTGTAACAAACCATGCTGCTTTAATTGTAGCTATTATCATACATTTATTGTGCATTTGTAGGATTTGCTGTCGTGTTTTCATATAAACACGTATCTCACATTGACCATGTCCTTCTACTTCTTATGACCCTCTTCTCCTCTTGCTCTCTGCTTCCTTCTTAGTCCCTAATAGCTCCGTCTCTATTTTCCAGACAAGTTTGGGGATTCTTATTTCTTGGAGACAACAAGAAAACACCAGTTCCAACTGGATGGAGAAGTAGGAAGAGCCTTGGTGTTCATTTTTAATTTTATGGTTCTGGATCCATTTTCTCTAAGAATCCTTTGGGACTCTTCTTCAAAACATTGGCTCCATGTCTAGAGGGGTAGAGAGATGAGGACAGTGTTACAGACTTCACTCAACAGGGACCAGAGAAAGCAGACTTGGGCTTTGATCTCAGTGTTGCTGGTTTAAGTCCTATCTCCATATCTGGACCAATCTTCCAGTCAGCACAGGAACCCAGAGAGCACCAGACCAGAGGCTGTCCCTGGAAAGACACTAAGTGAAAAGATTCCAGAATCCCCAATAGATGCTGTAAGAAAATGTCAGAAAGCCCTCCAGGAGTTCCAAAAGAAGGAATAGCCATAGTAAGAGTCAGACCTTGGAAAACACCTAGAGAGGATGGCCAATCACAGCTGCCTAATTCACAGACAAGGAATTCATGGCAAAAAATAAATATATAAATAGAATTTTCTGTGGCTTCATAACAGCAGTGACTCAGAATTTGGAGCTAAGATTTCATATCTTCATAGCTGATTTTGATTCTCATCCCAACTAATAGAAACAAGAACAAAGCTCATCATGTTGGCAGATTATCCACTGCTCTGGAATCCCAGAAGCTGCTGAGTACTTGAACTCGCCCTCAGGAGAGTGGTGAAGGCAGCTTATTTGATGTAACTTGTTTACAAGACCCTCTAATGCCTTCTGAGGACACAGATTACCTCTCAACATTCTGGTGTTTCCTTTCAATATACCCTAAAGGGGAAGCCCATGGTCTGAAAGAGGACCACAGCGCTTGTGAAGCCATGCGATGTTAATGTGTGGGGACACTGAGGAGCATGACAACCTGCCTCATCTTACACACAATGTATGTAGATTCCTTGGATCTTAAGGCTTGGTGTGCAGAACTGTTCAGTTATTAGATTATTATACAGTTCATGTTATTTTTGTGATGCTTTTGTTTAAACCGTGGCTTCATCTTAGTCGTAATAAATCCCAGGATAATAAGAACAATCTCATCATTCTACTCATCGACTCCCCATATGGAGGACCTTAAGCGTAATCATCCTGAAAATAGCTGTGTATACTTGAGAGGACCGTTTATTTATTTATTTAGGTACAGGTTCCTGCGGCAGTTTTTAAGGATGAAGATATTCACATGAAAAACCTGCCCAGTTTCCTCTAATGAGCGAACAACTTATGATTTATTGCAAATCTTGAGTGTTACTGCATCAGCAGGCTAGGCAGTCCCACATAACCGGCGACTGTCAGGTGTTTTCTGTGCTGTAATATGCTTCAGTTAGATTTTAGCGTTACCCTAGGTGGCAGGTAACACACGTAACCCATTGACTGTTTTTCAAATTCCCACTCCTTGCTTCCACTCTCACTGAAAAATAATTGTGTGGTGTTTGTTTAATGGTATCTTTAGCCTGTGCACGTTTACAATGTCTCAGAATCTGAATTTTCCCTTCTACCCCCTTATCTTTTTGCCAATACACATCGCACCATCTCTAAATACTTGATGAAGGCAGGGGAGGGGATTAGCCCTCCTCACTTCAGTGACTTGTCAATTTGTTCCCAGTTAGAGGCATGTCTGCCTAGGAATAGCAAAACTAGTGACCTTTCGGATGACAATTCGTTTCTCCATCTGTCCCACGATGCCAAGATGAGAAGCTGAGCTGATGCAATCAAGCTGTGCTTCCCTTGTTTTGGGTGTCAATACATGGATTTCTGAAAATTGAGGTACTTTGGCAATTTCATCACATGCTCTGTCTCTACACTAGTGTGAAGTTTGCACAGATCTCTGGGTACTGCAATGAGCCTGAGCCTGAGAGCCTTCCCAGCTCTCTTTTCTACTTGGTTTCATTCAGTTTCTTCTAATATTCTAGTCTTTCTACTCTCCCAAATGAAATTACCCACCCTTTTATAGCTATGGAATACTAATAAGTTCCAGGCTCACACCGGAACAGGAAGAATGTTTTGGGGAAGATGTTTCTGTATTGTCATCAGTTTTGGCATATCGGGGGTTGGGCAACTGCAGCCTGTTATATTAGCAATCTATGAAATAATGCTGGAGGCTTGTCCATCATCAATTTAGGGACTTAAGTGAACAGCTGCAGTCCTAATTACTGCAGGAAAACACTATCAGTTTAAAGTAAAAGGAATCTGAACCAAGTCGAATTAACTTAAGGCATTTTTATAAATCCAGATTTTAGGCAATTATTTTTTGAGCCATGGGTACATAAGAATAATGATGATGAGCATAACTTTATATGGTCTTTATTTTCTGCATATTATCTTTGATTAACACTGGGTTTTGTTATGACACATAAGACATCAATATTTTTTCATTTAAAAACTTTAAACATTTTGATTATTGTTCAGATTATATTTTATATGCTCCAGAGTCTGGTTGGTTACAATTTGGACTAATGACCTCCTATCTCTCAGTCCCAATCATTACTGTTTGTAGATTTCTCTCCTTTGTCTACCTAGCATTAGAGTTTAGTGTTTGGTCTGAGTCATTTTATTAGTCCCTCTATATCCATCCAGTCTCCAAGATAACCACCCAGATTATAACCCTGATGCCAGTGAGGTGTGATGGGGTCTAAAAACCACCACACACGCACGTCTTGTCTTCCCCTCAATCACAAACTCCTTGAAGCCCTAGACTGTGTCTTACCCAACGAATGAAATCTAGTATAGATGCTGGCACAATGACTTGCAGGCTCCCTGGAGTGTACGTCATACTGTACCAGCTGACCCCAGGAGTGTCTGGGGCTAGGGATGTGAGGTCTGGTCTTCACAGCAGCGCTTCTGGGTTTATCCCGTTTCCATTTTATCTTCTTAAGAAAACCCATTCCATCTGATCATTGGTGGTATAGACCCTTAATCCCAGCACTCAGGAGGCAGAGGCAGGCAGATATCTGTGAGTTTGAGGCCAGCCTGGTCAATAGAGTGAGTTCCAGGACAGGCTCCAAAGCTACACAGAGAAACCTGTCAAAAAAAAATATATATCTCTTCCTTTTGTTTCTCCCTTCCCTTTTCCTCCCTTTCCCTTTTCCCCCTCCCTTCCCTCCCCACCCCCTCTTTTTCCATTACTCCCTCCTTCTTTTCCTCCCTCTCTCCTTTCATCCATTCCTTGATTTCTCGACACCTCCCACCTCAGTGTTGGCCTGTTGGTTTGGGTGCTGGACATCACAGCACAAGACAATGCGCTCAAGGCCCCAGTGCACTTCTTCGTATGAGCTCTGCCGCCACCTTTCATCTTTTTCAGATACGATGTTTGCTTTGTAGTGGGTGTGACATCATCATTGTCTACATAGGTGACATTCCTTATACTTTGATGACAGCATAAAGACAGACACCAGTGACTGGCTGTGATGGTCGCGCTGCCACCCCGAGTGTGTGAGCAGCTCGAAGTCACTGGCATGAGTGAATACGATGGGTCACCATCTGAGACACCAGAGATTGTGCTTTCTGGTTGGTTGGTAGGTAGGGCTACGTGCTGTAAACTCTCATTTCATGCCTTTAAAGAACAGTAAAGTGTACTTCTTGCTTTTTGTTTGTTTTGGTGTTCTAGTCATGAGAATTAAGTTTGTTTATAAGTGATTAAAAGACAAAAATAGCACTGTCTTACTTAAGATGGCCCAGGGCTGAAATAGGTGCTCAGATTCATTCAAGTCTGTTGCTTCAGCCAAATGTGGTGGTAAATACCCATAATCTCAGCCCTCTGCAGGCCGAGCCAAGTGGCTAGTTAGGTCAAGATCAGTCTAGATTCCCAGAGGAGACTATGTCTCAACCAAAAGAGGAAATAACAAACAACAAATCTTTCATTCACCACCCTTACGGTTTTTTTCCTCATGATCCCCACAGCCACTTTAACTTTAGCCGTAATGTTGACATTCCATTCAGTAAAAAGGGTAAAAAAGGCAATGTGAAGAGCTTTTCAAAATCCCTCTCTCCCTTCCTTCCTTCCTCCTTCCCTCCCTCTCTCTCTCTCCCTTCCTCCTCCCTCCCCCCTCTCTGTGTCTCTGTGTATGTCTGTACCTGTGCGTGTCTCTCTCTCCCTCCCTCTTTCTCTCTTTTCCTTTGTTCTCTCTCTCTCTCTCTCTCTCTCTCTCTTTCTTCGTCTAAACCTTGTCCAAGTTCAGTTGTCTGGCCACAGCTACCCATAAGAGACATTAGAAAACGTATTATTCTTGCAGACAACTGCTAAGCTGAAAACTGGAGGCTTGATTAGTATAGGAGAAAGCAAGACCGGCTTTGAGGGATACAAGCTGGCAGCCCAGTTCTGTGCTGAGAGTTGCAGTGGACAGAGGACGAGAAGACAGGGCAGCTGTGTGAGGTCTCAGGGTGGTGTCTCGGGAGTGCCAGGCAAAGAGGTGACTTCGAACAGTTGCGTGAGACCTGTGGGCCCGTGGCATGAAGCTTTAGCAGAAGAGGGCCTCACCGCTGGAACTTGGCTTTGCCTGCCTCAGCGGAGGAATTGCTGTCTGCAGCTGTATCCATTCAACAGGAACCTGGGAGCCCCTCCCTGGAGTTACAGAAACTGCTGCAGAGAGCTCTCCTTTGTCTTTTCCTATAAGGTGAAAGGGAGCTGTGGCTCTTAGCACTTTGGTGCCTCATATGTAGCCTTGGTACCTTGATTCATGACACAGCATTCACCCTATGGACCTCACTGTGGCCCAAGGATTGGGCTTCATTAGGGGACAACTGAACCATCATCTCCCTAATCCAGTCACACACAGCATCAGCCTGAGGAGGAGAAAATACACAGAATTCAGATGGGATCCTGGGTGCTCAGGAAAAGGGAAAAGGTACATTTAAGACTCCTTCATTAAGGAGACATTCACAGAAAGCAAACAAACAAAAAGACATGAAGGGATGGATGACATCAGGAGAAACTCACAAAAGCCAGAATGAGCACAGGAGTCACCTTTAGCCCACAGTTTTGACCTCTATAGTTTCAAGTACTTGAAGTTGACTATAGTAAAAAATATATATATTAAATTGGGTCTGTGGGGCTGGGGTAAAAGCATTTGACACACAAGCCTGAGGACCCTATACAAAACCAGTGGGGAATTTAATAGATAATGCCCCAAAGAAACAAACCATAACTGTATATTTGAGTACACTTCTGAACGGCATAAAGAAACTGTATGTTGCCCTGCTCTGTCATGACTGGGGCCTGAGCATTTTTTGCCCATTGTATCTTTCCTTTATGTGTTACCCATTCAGAAGTCACTTTAGTTATCAAACTGCCCCAGAGCTCATTTTGTTTAATAGTAACCCCAAAGTGCCAGAGCAATGTTGCTCTACTTTTAGCAAATATATTATTATAACATGCTATTATTCATTACTATTAATCTCCCATTGTACCTAGCTGATATGGTAAGCCCTGCTATAGGTATGCATACAGAGAGAAAAGAATTACAACAGGGTTTAATACTAGTTAATTTCAGGTATCCCTTGAGGATCTAGGACAAATTTCCCTCAGATACTGAAGGGCTGCTGTACGGAAAGGGACAGTAGGTGGAGCATATATAAACACAGAGTGCAACAACTTTCCCAACAGATTCTCCAGGTCTGGACTGGTTTAAGTTTCTACTCATGACCTCTTTTCACCCAAGAAATTTCTAAAAGACCTTAGGGATCTAGCACTTAAAATAGATATATAAATCAAGCAATTACTTATAATAAATCATACAGAAATCTATTTAAAATATTCTTTGCCATACATGCAATTTTATTGATTATTGATGGTTAAAATAAATTGGCATACTGATGAGATGAAGGCGCTTGTTTGTTTTAACACGAAGGATTCATGCTTTTTACCCATTTATTTAACCCATTTATTTATTATTTCTTTTAAAATTATTCATTTACTATACATCCCAAGCACAATTTCCCCTCCCTCCTCTCCTCCCAGTTCCTCCCTCCATCCCCTCTTTGTTCCTACCCCACCCAATCTACTCCTCCTCCCTTTCTGTTCGGGAAAGGGCAGGTCTCCCATGAGTATCAACAAACCACGGCAGATCAAGTTACAGTAGACTAAGCCCCTTCTCATGTATTAAGGCTGGGCAAGGTGACCTAGTATGAGGAGGAGGCTCCCAAAAGCAGGCAACAGAGTCAGAGGCAGCCCCTGCTCCCACTGTTAGGAATCCCACAAGAGGACCAAGCTTCACAAGTGTAACATATACACAGAGTGCCTAGGTCAGTCCCAAGTAGGCTCCCTGGTTGTCTCTTCAGTCTCTGCGAATCCCCGTGAGCCCAGGTTAGTTGATTCTGTGAGTTTTCTTGTGGTGTCCCTGACCCCTCTGGTTCCTGCAATCTTTTCTCCCCCTCTTCAGCAGAATTCTCCAAGTTCTGCCTAATATTTGGCTGTGGGCCTGCTTCTGTGTCCATCAGTTGCTGGATGAAACCTCTTTGATGACAATTGGGCTAAGCACCAATTGATGAGTATAGCAGAATATTGTTAGGCATCATTATGTTGCCATTTTTCCCTTCAGTCATGTTTGGCTGTATCTTAGGTCTCTGGGTCATCCAGCCTATGGGTCCTGGTACCACAAGCAGTGTCAGGGATGGGTTTACTCTCCTGGTCTGGGTTTTAGACTAGACTGGCCATTGGTTGGCCACTCCCTCAATCTCTAGAGCACCTTGATTCCAGCACATCCTCTTGGTAGGACAGATTACAGGTCGAAGGTTATGTGACTGGATTGGTTTTCCACTCCCTCCACCTGAAGTCTTGTCTGGTCACAGGAGATGGCCAGCTCAGGTTATGTAAAAGGATTCATTCTTGATGTAGGCTTGCCAGGGTTTTCAGAGACTCTTGATGTTTTGTTTATAGTTGTCAGTGCTGAGAATACTGATTCACATAAACATGTAGAAAAAAAAAGGCACATGTATGTTTAGGGCCATTTCTGAAACTGTTGGAAATTCTGTCCAAATCCCAAGTCAAATTTTACTAAATAGTATTTATGTATGTATATGTATGTGCAACTCAAGTCTGCAACTCAGACATCAGTTTTTAAAACCAAACACTCTAATGCAATACAGTGTGATGATATAATAACTAGACATTTATATGCTTAAAAATAATGATGGAAAACTAAAGTCTTTGTTTTCCCTAATGAAATTGTTATGTCTTGTAAGGGCAGAAAACATTGTATGAACAAGGAAGACACTGCAAGTTGTCGTAACCTGGCCTGGAATCCAACTCAAAGTGTTTCAGGAAACCTTTGTTGGCATTGTAAGATGTGATGGTGTCATATGCACTGCAGAGTACACAAATCCTGTGTCCATGACCAAGATTGTGGTGACATTGTATGACACATGATGAGCCCCTACTGGAAACTCCTCAGATTCCTAGCAGTCTTGGTTTCAAAAGAATTATTGATCATTGTAAACTCAGAAGCTTTTTACTTTTATGAAAGTTTTCATAATCCCATGCAGAGTCTTGACCCATTGGTTAATATACTTAAGAAGCTATGGTCTATGTGACCAGCCAAGATGCCAGCACATTGCCTACAGGTCAAACTTGTGAGAAATGAGGCTGCTAGCTCTCTTCACACACAGAAACCTCCCATGCAGTTGGTCCAGTGTGGATAGCACTTAGATACTACCTTAGATATTACCGGCTTTCTTACTTTGTGTCCCCACTTTAAACCTAGAGCCATCCAGAGACGGTCATGTGTACATGTAAAAATGGAAGGGGAGGCCCTGCTTATACTAAGTAAGCCATGTGCAGGTTTCCAAGGTAACAACCTCAGATGCATCGGGACACACCTGCAACCATCAATGATTTTTTTTTATCCCTTCTAAGGCTTTCTTAGTCCTGGCCTGTTTTTCAGGCTGTACCAGAACGTAAGGATGGCTGACTTTCTTGGTCTTAAACAGCAAGGTTGGAGCAAATAGATGGTTCACTGCTTTTTGCTCAGTCTTCATTTATTGTAGAAACCACATTCCTTTCCAAACTCCTTCCAGCGGCTCTACATGCAAGGTCTCCTTTGTGACCTCTTCCAGAAAGCCTTCACTCTTCTCTCCCTGCCCACATCACCCTGGCTTTCTCCCAAGTGTATGGCCTCACATTATCCCAGACAGTGGCAAGTGACATAATGCGCTCACTCCACAGTGCTCCTACCATCCTCATCAAACACTGGTGTTTGACAACTCATGAGTTCATTTTGGAACTTGGCATATTTGGTCTTAACTATACTATCTTCTTGTTGTCCAACTTGAATGTGTTTCCTGTCTTCCCATGAAACTAAAAATTTCTCAAGGGCTCTCTCACAACAATGCTACTCAAAGTGGATGCACTGATATAACTTCAGAACCCACTTAGGTAATTTTATAAATGCAAATGAACTGAGTCCTTTCCAATAAGAAAGTTCCCAGTGATTCACATGCATACTTCAGTTTGGGAGGCTCTGCCCTAAAGCCTCTGGCCTTGTTCTGGGGTCCTAGAAATGCTCAGATACTTCCAGAAGAGAATTGATTGCTCCCCTTTGAATGAACCAACGCTTCAAATAGAAGCATTGCCTTTTGTCTTCAAGGACTAAATAAACACAACAGAAGGAATATTTCTTTGGCCCAAGAACACAGGGTAAAAGGCACCGAGAGACAGCTCCTCCTACACATTCAGCCTTCATGCACAGACTTCAAGGAGGGGGTATTGTGATGGTCTGTGAAGATTGCGTTAAATACCAGCAAATTCGCATACTTAACAGTAGTGCCAAGCTGTCTACCAGATGGGAAGTCTTGCAGGATAAAGGAAGCTAATGCCCATGAAGAGAGCTGTTTCCTAACCAGGGGCTGCATCAAAAGCAAGACACAAGTGAATGAAGAAATCTCGGGTACTCTTGAGTCAAAACAATATAGCTAACAGAAACCCCGTGTATGCCGGCCACGTGACAGATGGAAACAGGAACATGACCTAAATTTGCCTTCCTTCCTCTTTAAACATTGCAAATCCTGCACATTGCATATGTACTGGGCATCATATGCAAACCAATTGGAGGACTCAGGAGTAGAAAATTACACCTGGGCTGAATCTTACATGTGGTTTATAGAGGGTATGTGTCTAACAATCAATCACTATAGAAAGAAAATAAACACTTCTTGTTTACATCTTTTCACTTTAAGGAAGTCCAGATGACTTGGCTTCTTCCTCCTCCTCCTCTTCCTCTTTGCTCCCCTCTTTTACTGAAAACACATGAAGTTGACAAAAATAATGACATCTGAAACCAGTTAAAGTCTAAGCTAGGAATGGAGACTCCCGGCAATTGGCAGCTCTGTATGTCTATCACTTTATATCACGATATTTTTTGAACCATCCGACGAGCCTGCTGGTAAAGGGCTGCAAGGAGGTTTCTAGAACAGACCATTACAGTGACTTAGTGGTTCTGATAAAGTATTCAGAGACTTTCTGAATCCAAGTCCAGGCTACAGCTGGAATAAGGACAAAACCCCTGCAGTGCAATGGGCTCATGGTGTGTCTAACCAACGAACCAGAGTAAGCTTCATTTTCAAGGCGCCCTGCCTCTGCTTCCCAGATCCCAAACCCTTCTTAAAAACTCAAACTGAAATTACAAAATATGCTCAGTTTCTGATCCTGTCAGGGCTTTGGATGCAAAGACACCATTGTGAAAACACTAATCATAAATCCAGAGAAAAGAGGTATCTTTGTTCCAATGATACCTGATCTTCCCACCCGAGGAAAAACACATTTAAAACACAGCCCCAAGATGTTAGCCTGCTGCTGATGCAAAGCCTGGTAAACATATTAACACTACCTTAAAATATGAGTCGTGTCGTAGAACCATCTTGGCAATTAGACATGGCGGGGCAGAGTAAAGAACTAAAAGCCAATTATAGGTCCTCTGGCTCTGGAGAAACGACATTAAAAATTAATGCTGAGTGAAATAGAAACCATCTGAACTACAGCTGGCAAACGTGTGGGAAGCACTGTGACAGCCAAGACCCAGGAACAGAGAACATTCTCTGCTATCATTTGTATGCTGGGAAGGTCTTCTGTCTTTGCTTCTTCTTCTGCTGAAAAGTGTTTTTAGATTAGCAAAGAGTTGGGAAGTGAGGGTCGGAGTGAGGTTGACAGTGGGCTGTTGTATTGGGAACAAACATGAGGTTTTTAAAATTTTTATTATTATTATTATTAAAAATTTCCACCTCCTGCCCCCTCCCAGTTC
>LOEQ01001665.1:318838-341205 GCA_001685075.1 Bramus lutescens | reverse complement strand
GAAGTGAGACGGGGAGGAGGGGGAGAGCTTGGGGGGTTGGGATGGTTGGTATAGAGGAAGGGTGGTTATGGGAGCAGGGAAGTAGATATCTTAATTAAACATGAGGTTCTTATGTACTCTGGGCAGCAGAGGTGCTCCAGAGCATGTGAGCAAAAATTCTATAAGACCAAGCCTTGTGGGTGGAAGAATTAAAGGCTGGGAAACCTTGCAATATGATAAATGTCTGTCTTTCTCCTGGTTAAACTTGAGAGCTAACTGTAACCTAGAAAGGACAACCTCTCCGCCACTTCCCATTCCTCACTTAACAACATGTGTTCGTCATCTTTCTATCACCGTGTTCAAACACCTGACAAGAGCAACTTGAACAGATGGAAGCTTAACTTGGACCCATGGTTTCAGAGGACTGAAGTCCAGGAGCAGGTAGTTGGAGGCGGCTGTCGTGAGGTAGCTCAGCATAATAGGGAACCACTCACCTCACGGCAACCAGGAAGCAAAGAGAAGAAGGAGAAAGAACTGGGGTCCCCATATCCATTCAAAGATACAACCCCAAGTGACCTTAATTCTTCCACTTGTGTCCCATCCCCTGAAGATCCCACAGCCTCCCCAACAAGCCCTTAGCAGTCTCTAAGATCTGAAGTTTCTCAGTCTCTTCACTGTGTGCCAGAGCTGTGATGAATGGTTGTGATGAGAGCCGAACAGGAGTTATGAAAGGTACTGGGCAGCTGGGGATACTGATACTTTACAATGCCTCGTGACTGCGCTCTAGAATCAAATTAAGAGTAAAAGGACACTTGCTGTTTTTTTTATTAGTGACAGTACTAGCAAAGTGTAGGTTAAAGGGAAGTAAAACAGTTCTGATTTTCTTGAGGCTGTTCAACTCTATGATATGCATTATGTGTTCAGCTGATCCTTGGTATCTGTGGTCTTTACATCTGTGGGGTCTGCATCCATTTATAACTCCCCTCTAATCAAAAATATTCTCAGAAATTGTGT
Source organism: Bramus lutescens (assembly GCA_001685075.1). NCBI lineage: Eukaryota > Metazoa > Chordata > Mammalia > Rodentia > Cricetidae > Bramus > Bramus lutescens. The sequence continues at coordinate 340,212 of LOEQ01001665.1, read as the reverse complement.
CTGTGCTGAAGTCATTTTTTTCTTGCCATCCCCTAAAAATGCAGACTGACAACTATTTCCCATAGCGTCTGCATGATAATAAGCCTTATAACTCATCTGAAGATGATTTAAAGAACATAAGCTGTGCAGAGGTTCTGTGCAAATATGGAAGCAACTTTGCCCCAGTTTTGTCCCTGATTTATATTTCTCCACAAGCCTTCTTATCATGTTACCTATTATACAATTTTACTTTATTCATGAAAATTTTATACATGTATGCAGTGAAATATGATTATGTTCCCTAACATACTCCCCGACTTCATGACTATTTTTTGATCACCCACTAAGTCTACTTTGTGTTTCTCAGTTGGCTATGAGTGTGGGGCCATCCACTGTAGTATGGCTACCCCCTGAAACTTGAGCATCTATGGATCTTGGCTTTGAGAGGAGGAATATACCAGAATCAACCCTTTGTGGATGCCAAAAGATCACTGTAGTGTATGCATAAATATATGTATGTGTATACTGTGTCCACTTAAAAACACACATACTTTATATACATATAGCATATTTTACAGAATTCCTATATGGTAAAGGATTATCTGCATGTACATTAAAATATATGGTGTAAGACAGGTAGGTAGGTAGATAGATAGATTAGAGAAATGATAGACAGACAGACAGATAGATGGATAGTTTTAAAGTTAGTACTGTCAGAAGTTATGGCAACTATGTTGAATGGCTACCCAGAGAAATCATGCTATATTGCTTCTCCAATTGATTTTATTTTTGGGGGGTGCTTAATATTTTTCCCTACAGCACTGTCTTTCCAGATCTGTGATCTTGCCGGCTTCCATGCTTATGCAGGTGGGGAGAGGAGAGGCTGGTGGACATGGCTCAGGTTATTGGTTAGATTTGCCTCATCCTTAGGCGCTTAGGCCAATATATCCAAGATCAGTCTCCAAAAGTCATTTTACAAGCCTGTCTCTGTAAATACCTTCAGATTAAGAAGAAGATTAGGGATATATGGTGGGCTCCCATATCTGGAAGATACAGTTGATATAAGAAAACATGTTGTAAGCAGCCCAAAGCAATGAGAGGAAAGGGCACCCACAAGTGGGGTATAAACGAGAGGCAGGTTACTATTAAGTTGGAAGATAGAGTGGGTGCATCTTACTTAGTTTAGAATTACTATGTATGAATAAGACATTTGAGAGAGCATAAACTCTTCCGTGCACTTGCATTTATTTGGCACTTCCTTTTCTGAGGCTTTCAGCCTTGGAAACCCAAGTGTAAAATGAATGACAGACTCTTTAAGGCAGGAGATAAAATGAAAACCAGTCCTCCATGCGTAATTCAACAAAACCCTTTACTTTTCCATGTTTGGTCAGCAGCACGTTCCGCTTTCCCTGATATGAGAGATGTCACTGACTTTAATTCATCAATTAATCAGCATGTATTTCTACACACATGTCATATGCCAGATTAAGTTCATAAAAAGGTATTTGTCATGGGAGTGAAAGATGAAATATTTTGAAATCTATGGAATTATGGGGAAAGACTTGTTGATTAAATTCTGAAAGACTGGCTTTTAATCTGCTTTCCCCCTCTGAACTGTATGCCTCAAAGGCAGACAGCATCCCTTATTCATTGCACCACCCTCCAATAGAAAGTGTTAGATAAATATTCATTGTATTAAGGTGTTTCACTTATCATTGCTGTGTAACCAAGTGCCCCAGGACTTCATGGATTAAGCAGTCATTTTAATTCATGGCTCACAGTTTTATGAACTTTTGTATGTGGCTCAGCTGGGAGTTTGTCTGATCTCCATATACTTTTAGTGGGGCTTCTCTTCCTCTCCAAGGATTCCCCTCTGCTTTCCCCTTAAGTCAACCTGGCTGCAACAGTCAGCTAAATGTCCTCACAGAGTTTTTTAGGTCCTAAGATCATGAAACAGAAACTGATAAATCCTTGTGAAGCTCAGGTCCTGACCTGGCACAGTCCCATCCATTGCTCCCATGGTTTAAAGTATAGAGCCACCATGGGAGGGACGGCCAAGAGATGTGGAAAACGGATCCATCTTTGGGTATCTGCTAGCAGAGTGAATGCATGAGTACAACCATTAAAAAATTCTTCACATTCGAGGGATAATGTTCTAGGAAATAAAAAGCAATACTTCATAAAGTGAAGTATCCAAATAATAGGAGAGAACGGAGCCCTGGGAGAGGCCTAGGAGGTGAAAACATGGTAGAGAAGCACAAGAGCTCAGATCAGTTCAGTTCCATGAAACATGATGCTACAGGATGTCTTGGAGCTAAGCTGACACATTCCTGGTCCTGTTCCCCCAATTAAAAGGTTTTAATGTGCTCAGTGGTCAAGAACAACCATGAGAAACTAAGGACAGTGAACTATGTTGCTCATGACTGTCACAGGTCTCCTTTCAGAAACTAACTGCATACCATTAGCATACTAAGACTACTGAAGCAGGTGCAGACTCAAGAACCCTAACATGATTTCTTCCATTCTTGGGCTTCTGAGCTATCTTTCTTTTTCTTCCAAAATAAACAAATAAATAAATAAACTAAGTACGAGACTTTCTTCTAGGCAAGTCACATTGTCTGAATTTATTAAAAATATTTAAGAATGGTTTATATGTAAACTATAATTGTGGGAGGTATTCCAGTGGATCATGATAAATGTCCATATGGTATAGCGAAAGTGTCAAATGCTATTTTAAGCACTTACAGTTAGCTTCACAAGGGGAGAGATGCACCGTTCAGAAACACTCTCGCAGGAAGGGCCCCGGGGAAGTTATCCCAAACTGCACTGCAGAAATTGCCGAGTGAGCATCAAAGAAGAGAGAACTCGCCCACTTATCTGGTGGTGTCTTAATGCCTGTGCATGATTGTGCAATGGCTTTGGAAATTCATAGATTGTCTCCAGAAGTTCTGCTGTCAGGAAGCCCCTGCAGAACATCACGTCCTCCCAGTTCCTGCTAGTCACCACTACAAGCCTCTCAACGTCTAGGTTTCAACGGTGTTCTCTGCTCTTTTTCCCTTGAGTACTGCAGGCCTGGTTCTGGTGTTCCCTTCCCAACAAGAAGTGCCACCACATTGGGAACCAGCTGGGCCAAGAGAAGGGACTGTTATAAGCTGGAAGACCCCTCAAGCTGCTTCCACAGGCCTCATTGGAGACTTTGTTAAGATGTTCAGGCAATTCTGCATGACGGCCTGACCTGGGTGTGGACTCCCAATTGACTGTTCGGGAGCTGGCCTGCCGTTGCTCTGATACTGGGCATGGCTCATCAAAAATCCTTCTCTGCACCTTTCTCCAGATAGCTTCCTTGTAAGATTCAAGAGAGAGGGCTTTTCCTTTGCTTCCATTAGAAATAGACCTACAGGTATTGTCAGCATATAAAACCACGCCATCAAACATCATCCATCAACCCCTCCTCCCACACTGATAAGTGTGAGCTGCAAAAGAAACTCTCAAAATGGCCTCTGTAGTGAAAGCTACAATAGATGCCATTGATGATGTGATTAGCAAGTTAAAGAGTTGTTTACCTAATAATGGAAAAATACGGGCAATAATTACTAGAAAAATGAGAATACTCATCAGGGGCGACTGGACATTGTTCTGTGCACAGCCACCACCCCAACCTTCACCCCCTGCCGACACATACCCCTGTGAAAAGATGATTTAGTACTGGCCTCATACCCAGGCAGTAACAGTACTTTGTGGGTACTGTCTCTGGTCTTCGTAACCTGTGTGGCAGATGTGCCGTGATGACATTTTACATATGCCATCAGATGAGGTGTTCAAAGTTGCACAGGGAGTAGTAAAGAAGCCTAGATTCTAGCTCTAACACTGCAAAATGCCAGTTCCCTGGGGATGCACACATGTATGCCCACAGCTTGGTCAACACACTGGCAATCTGGGTGAAGGGAACATTATTTGTACACCATCTTTATTGTCCAGGGTTAGCTGTGATTTTCAGCAACCACTATTGTTAATTAACACATCTATAATGAATTCGTGGATTTACTCTTAGGTTTCCCTTTTGTTAATCATTTTTCTTCATGCATAATGTTACATTCCCTTTTGTTCGTTTGCTTACTTGAGATGAGGTTTCTTATGTCTTGGGCTGCGCTTGAACTCACAATTCTTCTGTCTTAGCCTATAAAGTGCTGCGAATACAGTCATGTAACATCATGCCTAGATATGTCTCAATGTCATGTTGATTGCCATTTTGTTTTGGTTTTTCAAGACAGGGTTTCTCTGTGTAGCTTTGTTCCTGTCCTGGAACTAGCTCTTGTAGAGCAGGCTGGCCTCGAACTCACAGAGATCTGCCTGCCTCTCAAGTGCTGGAATTAAAGAGGTGCACCACCACCGCCCAGCTTGATTGACATTTTTAAGCAGCCTTTTATTACCGTGTACTGTTTCCCCCTTGCAAAGAAAGGTAGATAGAGCATCTGACGTTACTTTGGTGGTCAACAGTCTGAGCATAACCAGTAGAATGGAACTGATAAAAAAAAAAAAGTGACGGTATAGCCCAGGCTACCCTCAGATGCTTCTGCCACCTGAATGCCGGGATCATAGCCATGGACCGTCATGCCACTTAAGATAATAAATCTTGTTATGTATATTTATTTTACTGGAATTTAAAGCAGAGTGGTGGTATTCACTGTGATTATGTGATCCATGGGACCTTTCTTCGCCTGNAGGAGAGGCAGCCCAGCCACCCAAAATTACTGGGAAGGAAAGTGATGGAGACCACTGACAAATGGAGGCCACGCCTAGGGTAGCCAACGTAATGACTAGGCACCTAGCATCTAGAACTTTCCCCAGCATAATTTAGCTATATCCTGAAAAGAGAAGAGATGAGGAAAGAGGAGAAACTTGTGGCAGCCTTGTTGGGCCTTTCGCTGTTGCTATGAATCTTTGAAGCTCCTGAAGAGCTTCTTCAGAAGTGAGAGTGTGCCACCCGAGTGCCACTGTGGCTGGGACACAGCTGTAAACTTTTCATCCAGCCTCCCTCTGACTCTCTCTGCCACGACACCGCCTTCTGGAGTGGAAAGTTTCCTCCCCAAGTCTCCCAGGAGCAAGGGCAGGGGAGGAGAGAAGCCCTCCCAAGAGGTGGATTTTGATCCTTCCTGGCCGAGGCCAGGACATCTTTGTACCAGACCAGTTGTTATTTACAGCGCCCTCTCACTTCCCTCTGGAAATCCAGCCCTAACCCATGAAGGTCTTATTCAGCTGGAAAAAAAAACCCACCAAAATAGCAGCATCCAGACATGACTGGGTTCTTTGTTTGAGATGTGAAATTTTGCATGTAAATCAAACAGTGTTTGCTGGAACATTCATTACCTGAGCAAACGTAGGCCACCTCCTGGGTATTACCATTCCAGAGAAAAAACTGGGTTCTTTAGCAAGAAAAGTGTCAAGACCACTGATGTGAAAACTCAGGACTAAGGAGTTAAGGTTTTTTCTCATCTCAAACATCTTCTGTTTGCTTACAACTCCCCCCCAGGTTGCTTCATGTTTCTGATAGAGTCAGGATCCCTGAGTGATGTCTTCATGCATTCCTGTCTGCTCTTGGACTAGGCAGGCTGGTACAAATGTCCTTTCTTTGTGTTTCAGTCAACAGGACATTGGTATCATGACCCTGCACTGTAGAATGATGACAAAGCACTAGGCTCATTCAGGGAGAGGGATGCTGCTCTCTTCAGTGATCCCATCTGGACCCAGTAATGCCAGAGAAGTGGGCCCAAACCAGAGTGGCCGTAGTGAATCACTGGTCCTCTTTTTCCAGGCGATAGTTGAGGTCTCAACAGACATTAGTGTCTGTAAAGGGAGCGTGTTGGCTCCACAGCCACTGATGCAAACGCTGGAACTACTCACTTGGAGGGTTCCTAGGGGCTTCTCATCCCTCTGCCCTGCTCTGTTAAGGGTATAGGAACTGCAGAAAAGAATCCCACAGTGACCTCCAAACTGACTGGCATCTGGGAACATCTGTTTCAAGACTCTACCCAGTGTCCCTTAACTGATCAGTGTGACCCACTGTGTCTAAACTCAACAAAAGTTGGGCTTTATATAGACTACCTGCTTCCCTAACAAAGTCTAGACCAGTAGTTTTCAGCCATCCTAATGTTGCTACTTTTTAAATACAGTTCCTCATGTTGTGGTGACCCCCCCAACCATAAAATTATTTTGAATAATTCATGATTGTAGTTTTGCCACTGTTATGAATATTATAAATACCTGCTATGCGACCACTATGAAATGATTATTTGACCTCCCCCCCCAAAGGGGTCATGACCCATAGTTTGAGAACCTTTTGTTTCTGACTTGGTAGAAGGTACCTACATGACCAATTCCTGGTAACAATCCTGGAACAGAATTCATTTATTTCTCTGGTATGCGCCATGACACATGCATGGTCACAGCTCATTGCTGTGTTGTCTGGCACGTCCTATGTGACTTGCATGGGAGAGGCCCCTTGGGACTTTCTGCTTGATTGCCTGTAGACCTCACCCATAGGTCTTTTTGCTGTAAATCACCCACTTGGACAACTAATTATGTGGGGTACTGATAGCTAAGCACTCAAGGGAGGTCGTGGTGACTCTAACATAGGGGCAAGGGTCTGGTGCTGTTTCTCAGAATCCTTTGCCCTCTGTAGGCAAAATGATTTCCAGCTAAGTTCAGCAAATAGGAGGCAATGGCAGAGTATTGGACAGAGACAAACAAACAACCGAAAAGACAGACTGGACTAGTCCTGACCTCAGACCCTGTTTCTAGTAATGACTGAGTCTCCAGCTCCCACCAGACAGTCCCGTGGGATTCTAGGTCCCACCACCACAACCTCAACTCCTGCTATATGGTGACACGAACTACTCAGTTTCTAATTGTGGGGTTGACTCACCTCCCACTGTTTGCCTTCCTGTCTCTTCTATCACCTGTATAAACAATCCCTCTCTTTAAAAATACCCAATGTGCTTTTCATTTTCCTAGTTTGACCCACATGCTATAAATGTCTACCTCATGCTGACCAAAGGGCCGTCAGGTATGAAGATCACCATGTTGTACTCAAAGACCTTGGTGTCTAGTCACATAGACTGCTTCTGCACATATCACAGAGGCTGACACATCTCAGGACTCATTCTATGACCAGAAACTGTTGTTCTGACTCCCAAGTCACAGGACCATGAGGCAATGCTCTAAGGTAGATGAGCCTCAGCCACATGCTAGACTTGGTGCCTCTGACACTGGGTTACTGCCTGTCTCTTGAGCCCAGAAAATATGTAACAGTTATGTTGTTGAATTGGTGGTGGAGCACTCTTGAACCAATGTGTGTACGTATCTACAGAACTGAGTCTTGGACCAAATGTAGCATGATAGCAATGGTTGTGAGGTGACAAGCGAGTCTTGAATGCACAGCTCAACCAGAGGGCTGACATTTGTGTGATCAGATGTAAAATGTGCAGCCATGGCCACTCTTCCCCAGATCTCACGTAAGTCTAGCGGACCACTGTGGCATCTTCACGCAGATCTTCTGGTAGGCAGCAGAGGATGGTGGGCTTTGCGTGGGTATCCTTGGCAGCCTCTCTCTGACTGGAGTCCCTGCTACCCAATGGGAATCCAGTCGGTGACATGACCCCAGAAGTGTCAGAGCACCGCCATTAGACAAGCTCTTGCCAGACAGCTGAGCCACTGATGCCATGATCAGCCTTGTGAACAGCGGACTGAGCTTCTAGCTATTGGAGAAGGGCGAGGGGGACTGTGTTTCAGGCTTGAGGCACAGAATAGGAAGTTTAGTGACTGGAGCAAGGTGTGACAGGAAGTAGGGGCAGGAGATGACCTGAGGACACGAACGAGGGAGGGCACAAGAGGAGAGTAGGGTCTAGGTCATATGGGGTCTTTTTCAGTTGAATTTTTTTTCTTTTTAGAATTTACCTTGAAAGCAAAGTTAATCAGGTTTGGACAGAGAATCTGAACCCAGACTTGAGCTCTTCAGTGTTTATTGTGACTGCATTGTGGAGAAAGAGTTGAAAGGGATATAGGGTAGGTTCAAGACTAATTAAAAGGTAAAATAGGAGATATCTGATGAAGGGTTGGGTTTGAGGTTTGGGGTGGGGTTGTCTGCAATTTGCCCACGGGCCTAGCTTGGTAGCTACTCAAACTGACGGCATTTACTGAGATAGGAAACTCTGTGATTTGTCAAGTCTTCAGAACAAATTGTTTCCCTTCATGGAGATGATGAGTGTAGGCTGCACTGGGTGTACCAAAATAAGGTGACCATCAGGCAGCTCGTCAGGGAAGTCTCCAGCTCTGGAAGAAACCATGACTGAGCACCTAGATTTGAGAGAGGCCAGGAGATACATGGAAATATAAAACCACCAAAGTTGCTGAGATGATCAAAGGATAGCACACTGCACTGGAGGAAATAGCACAGTGTGCAGCATCTCAGAGACCACAGGAAAGACCTTCGAGGACAGAGTAGGCAAGAGAGTTCAGTGCCCCACAAGATTAAAAACTCAGTCTTCTTTAGCTTGAAAACAGACGATTGGAGGTGCTCTCATTTCAATGTGGCTTCTCTTCTCCAAAACTCGGCTTGAAACTGTGGCCTCTGTGTGATATCATTGAGAGTTGATTAGACCTTTGCGAGAGATCAGTGTAGCTCTCATGAGATAGGTTGGTTACTCTGAGGACAGTTCATTACAAAGCAAGGCTGCTCTCATATTTTCTCTTTTCCAGGCATGCCAACTTGCCCTCCTGCTTTCTGCCCCACTGAGTCATGGTGTGTGGCAGACAGTGTCCTTCTGATCAACCGGCTGCACCTTGCAATGTATTCAATAAACCCATCCCATCCCCACAAAAAGATGAGAAAGCGCAGGACCTCTGCTAGACACTAAGAAGATGACAACACCATGTTTTAAAGATTCTCAACCTGTAGAGCCATGAGCTAAACAAAACTTTTTTTTCTCTATAAATGTCCTAGTTCAGGTTATTTTGTTACAGCAACATAATGTACTAAGGCAGATACCTTTGCTTTAGCAGTTTGAATACAATAACAGAGGAGGTAGAACCCAGAAGCCAGAGGCTTGGTGACAGAGGGGAGGAGAGAGAATAAAAAACTACCAGAATGACATGAGTTGAGAAATGGCTTTTTAAAATATTGAAGGGGCTCAAGTTGAAATTGTGTCAATGCTGACAGGAAGCAGCTGCAAGGGAGCTGGAGCTTGAAGCCACAGGAGGAAGAGCTGATAAGAGGCCGGGCCATCAAAGCCCTTTAGAAAGTGACATGGGACACGGTGAAGACACAGACGTTTGGTTTGGACAAGGAGGCAGGGGCCCTCTCCCATTTCAAGGACAAGAAGGAAGAAAAGCTTGGTAAAGCTGCAGACAAGTCCACAGATTTGTGGCAGAGTTGGGGTGAGGGGGAATATGAATTCCTAACTAATAACATTTCCTGTCTCCCTTTGAAATTTGAAGACAACGAGGGCACTTCGGAGGATCTGGGGTTGAAATCAGTAGTCCTTAAACACATGACAATCTCAAAACAGAAATAGGCAAAGCCTGGGGAGGGAAACTTCCTTTCCTTTCTCTGTACATCTTGAAGATACTGCAGAATAACTTCAAGGGAAAACACAAAGATGTCTAACTGTGTGGCTCTCTTAAGGGCATCTACACACTTTACTGGGGCTGGACATCAGGGTGGCTGTCCTGCAGGAAGTCCTGTGGTTGGGCTTGGGCTTTCTGGGTAACTCCAGGAGGCAGTTTTCTTTGCACAAGAGGGACTCATTGCTCTTGCTTTATGCATTGTCACAACTGTCTGTGTGACCTGTCTGTGGGCAGGCAGATCCTCCCTCCCTTCTGCCAGCTCATCTCCCATCTGCGTGGCAAAGCATTCCTCAACAGAAAAAGGGCCCTTTAGGCCTCCTGACCCAGCAGGAGGGCAGGGGAGAGGCTGGCAAACACAGCAATGCCATTTGGTAGTTACTAGAGGCATCTGGAGGAGGGGAAAGGCTGACCCTGGAGGTGGGACGGTGAGGACGTGCCAGCGTGGGAACCCGGGAGCAAAGAGGCAATGGAGGCAGGAAGGAGCACATGCAGGCATTTCAAAGCCAGGTGGCAGAAGTACATGGAAAGCCCTAGAAACAGTTCTGCCCCTTCCACCAGCTGTCAAGAAAGGGGAGGAGAAATCCTCTGGGATGGGGAGGAGGGTGGGAGCCGTTAGGCAGTTATTTAAGAGGCGACTTTCTGGTCACTTTGCCTGAGTCCCTTTGAGGAAGTACTCAGAGGCACACAACGAGCCTACCAGGGAACCCTCTCAGGAGCTCAAGCAGGTAAGAGACCCTCAGAGCAGGACTGAGTAGCCCTGCCCCAAGCTGTGGCTGTCCCTCTGGACCTACGTTTCTGTATCTCTAAAGGGTTGGGGAGGGTCAGAGGCAGCCCCTCTCTCCAGTTCCCAGCTTTTACCTCTGAGTTTGCAATGTTCCGTCCTACTTCTAAGGACTTCTTTGAACTCCAACAAACTATGCTAGGGGCACGGCTGGTGGAGAAGACTCTTTGATGGGGATGGGAGTGGGGTTGCTCCTCCAAGAGCAGGTCTGCTTGCCTAAGGGAAACCAACTGTGGAATGTGGAGTAAGGTTAGAAGAGAGGGCAAGGCCATCTGAGAATGCCACCTGGCTAGAAGGCAGCAGGTTTGATTGCCCTGACCTGGTCTTTCCTTACCCCATCTTAACACAGTGTCTAAACTCAAGTCCCTTTCCCTCTGTTGCATCTACCAAGAAGGACAGTTCCCCCTCCTACACTCACCCAGTGGTCAGCACTACCATCTCTTGACCAGTGCCTGGAATGTTCCAATTCTTTGCTTTACTTGCTCTCTCTCTCAGAAGACTGCCTGACTGCCCAGCACTGCTCCCCACACCCTGCTGCTGGCCTCTAGTGACCAGTCAGTGTGTCTTGGCTATTGACAAGACACCAGAGGGTTGCATTCTCTTGTCTTCTTTGTCATTAAAGCTTTTCATTAATCTTCTCTCCTGCCTCCGCTCACCAGAGAGTACCTGTAAATCCTGAAAGGTGTTTGTAGATACCCACTCCTGTGTCCTTCTTCCAAGAGCCCCTGTCTCCTCCCAAGAGCAGATACCTTACCAAGTGGTTCTGTGCTCAGTCTTGCTCTGCTCATTTCTACAACTGTCTAATCAAGCTGATTCTGTAATGACAACATGTCATCTTGCAAGGGTGTGCCTAGTTTTCACAAACATTCAGGTTGCCAGGAGTCACTACACGATGGCTCAGGTAAAGAGAGTTCCGAAACAAAGTCTCCCTTCATTTTGACCAGCTGGTCAACAAGTCCTTATTGGGCCTAAAGTTAAGGTGTGTAGTGTTTAGACTGGCTGGTCGCCTGCAAAAACTCGGAGGGAAAGAGGTAACAGACAAGACCGTGTCAGAGCACAGCCTACTCACAATCCATCTGAACATAGCCACAGTCTCCAGGCCACACACCCAAACAGCATCATGTGGGATTCTTGTATGGTCCATTCCTAGCCCCACTATACTGTAAACTCTTGGGAAAGAGGTGCTGTTTTGATTTCTGTTGTACCTACCTAAGTATTAAGATCACAGCCAGGCTCACAAGAAGCCCTCATTAAGTAGTGACCGAATTAAATGGCTGGTCTATTTTATCTATCTATCTATCTATCTATCTATCTATCTATCTATCTATCTANNNNTATCTATCTATCTATCTATCTATCTATCTATCTATCTATCTATCTATGTTATGCTATGCTATAATTAAACGATGACTTTAACGAACTATCCTAATATGGACATGTTTTTGTGAGTCTGATTCTCACAGTGACTTAGGTTTGGTGAATCTCCATCAGATGAGTAGGTGCATGTGCCTACAAATGTATAGGCTTTGGGGGTTTGGGGAGAGGAAAGTTCTGCTGTCTGTAGTCTTGAAAGATTTTCTTTGCTTCAAGCAAACACTCTTTCTTATGTTTTAACAAGCAGGATGTCTCCCTGAGATCCTTAGGGAACACTCTCCATCTCTAGGCTCATCCTCACTGCCACCTCTCAGCTCTCCTTTGTGTGGGACGTGCATGTTGCTCACCGTTGCTATGCACAGGTGCATCTCTGTCTCTAGAATCTGAGCCACAAGTGATGCTCATCTCTCATTCCTCTTCCATGGACTTTCTTCTCCCTTTCCCAATCCAGTAAAGCTGAGAATGTCAGATACTCCAACGACCAACTTTGGGGGCAGGAGAGCAGTGCCCCCCAACAATTCCAATGCAGCGGAAGTTGACCTCCCGACTGAGGAGCTGCAGGGCGTGGTGCCCAGGGGTGTCAATCTGCAAGGTAAGAGGAGTACACCACTGTATCTTGTAGAACCAGACCCCCTTTCCCATGAGGGACCTGTGGAAGAACTTCTCCCACTAAGATCTACAAATGGCAACCTCTCAGTCTCTGGTGTCCAAGAAAGGGTCCCAAAACTCTTTCAAGCTGCAAAACCACAAAAGTTCCTGAATGACAGCCCTAGTTTTGACATTTGCTGATCTTGTCATATAGGGAAGTCACTTCCTCTTTCTATTTCTCAGCCATTCCTTTTACAAAACATGCTGGATCCACCAAGGCCTCTTCCACCCATAGTGTTCTGCACTTTGGAGAATGTTCTCTAGCTGGAAGATTCCACTTCTAAAATATTGTGGCTGCGTCTGATTGTCTGGCTTGCAACTCCTTCCTTCTCTCTCCTCCATCCATGGCTGTGAATCTTAGAGCTGGTGCTAGGTGCCAGATTCTGACAGTAATAGAGATGAAGCCCTCCATCTCCTGAGCAGCCAGCGAAGGAGGTGAGGCAAGCTGTGTCCTCTGCTTCTTGCCTCTGCCTCATCCTGAGGGACCTGCTCTGGGTGCAGCAGCCACCAGCTGACCTCCTCTTGGCCCTGTCAGCTGTGACAGGGCCCAGGTGCCAGCACTGGCTTGGTGATACAGAAGCCATTCCCTTGGGGAATGAGCAGGGACATTCAGACTCCTGTCCCTGAATGGCATCTAGCTGGCAGGACATTGTGGAATATCGTTTATGCACCAAAACCCAGTTTTGTTCCTGTGGGCTCTCAGTGTTGAGTTTCCTGGGGGATTAACATCTACTTGCTGAGGCAGGTACAGACAGTCATACTATGACTCTTAGTGCCCAGGAACTAAGTCTCCCAGTTAAGTGCCACATTCTAAACCCGGACATTCAAGTCACAGAACTGGGGTATGCACCCAACCAGCCTCAGCTTCCTTTGTTACAGGTTAGAACACTGGCCTAAAGCCATCAGTTGCTATTATTTTCCTCTTTGCTGCCCATGCTAGAAGTTCTTTTGTTTTTTTTTTATAAGAATGCAAATAAAATCCAAAAGACTGCAGACACCAAGCTCTCCCATGGGTCCCCTGGGGATATTCAACTTTCTTTGTAAAATTCCCCTCTGGAGGAGAAGGCACAGTACTCTGGGAAGGAGTACATTGGCTCCAGCAGAAGTCAGACATAAGGAAAGAAAGAGGAAGGGGTTCAGACACCCATACCAGGATTCATGAGAACACATGGATCTCTGGGCAGGTGGTAAAGAGCCCAAAGAATATTCCTGGTCCAGGAGGCAGAAAACGCAGCTGTCTATCCCAGAATGAGTCATCTAAGTCCTCAAACCTTAGTTTTCTCATCGGCAAAATAGAAGCCATGTGCAGGGTGTTCCTAAGAACTAGATAGATATTGCCCGGGACAACATCTGGCCCACCACACATGACAAGTGATGGCCAGTGATCTGGCATGTACACAGAACCCTTCCCCATCAAGTTCAGGGCATCACCTATGGAGAATCTAAGGAAATCATAAATCTGAACCAAATGTTGCCAATGACATATAAAACTCACCAGTGAACCTGAATGGTCAGTTGATTATTTTTTTTCTCCTTATACCTGAGATAATTGGTTTTCTGTACATCTACCTTTGGAAGCAGAGATGGGGAATAATTCACCTATTTTGAAAGAGCAGTCTTTATTTGCTGTGTAATCATGTGTCCACAGCCCACATGACATATGAGTTGTTCCCACCTAGCTCTCACACAGGAAAGTGAGGGGCCGGTGACCAGAAGCTGATCTGAATGGATGAAAACAGCCCATCACAAACTGAGTGACTCAGCATCCCTAATCACTATAACTTATTAATGACATATTTTAGCATCAATATTTTAGTATGTGTTTGCTCAGGGTTTTTCACTGTATGCTGTGAGGATGGAGCCTCTGAATCAAGAATCATAGTGGAGTAATCTCAAGAGAGCTGGACAGGAGAAAAAGTATCAGTGGACATACTCTTTGGATCAGGCTATTACTCTGCAGAGTTCAAATTTCTGTTTGTCTGAAAGCACAGAGAGTTTGACACTAAATATATCAAGCCTTCCCACCTCCACCCCGCCCCCAAATCATCTTAGTAAAGGGAATTATGAATGCCCAAGAAGGCAGTAAGGCCTTTGCCCTGGTTCACATAGTCATCTTGCAGTTCACCCAGTGGCCACTAGTGGTCCCCGAGAGCACTGATGCGCTCTGACTTCAGGGTCATAGAGTCCCATGTCCAATTCTCTATTTCCACTACTAGTCCTCAACGATAACTTTTCATTTTGAAAGTTGCCCTTGGAAAACTAATTGAGCAGATCAGAGAAACCAGAAGAAAAGAAAGGAAATGTCTGCCTCTTCGTTTTAACTAGCCACTTAGCCATGAATACTGATGGTTGCTGGGAAATATTCACGAATATCCAGTATACCCAGAATGTGGCTAATGTGTGTATATAACAGACTTTCACCATAGCTGGAAATAGTTGATTAAGAACCGTTTTTATGACAGTGAAGCATGCCATATTCCCAACCACTTGAAAGGCTGAGGTAAGAGGGTCGCTTCAAGGCCAGCCGGGGAGCACAGCAAGCACCCTTCTTAAAATATTATTTTAGTAAAGTTAAAAAGAAAAACTACATCAGACTGTACAAACTTATGTAGGCTTCCCCAAATACTTTCTATAGTATTTAAGAAAAACAGATATATTTGCGATTTTAATGGGACCTCAGATAAGACTAAGCTGTAGACATGTCTGATGTTGTCACATACTTTTGGAGATCCTTTGTGTTCTTTGTGTGTCCTGAACAGGAAAATTATCATGAATATATGTTCATATTACTTAGAATGACATCCACTGTGTGTGTGTGTGTGTGTGTGTGTGTGTGTGTGTGTGTGTGCACTGTGGGTGTACATGGAAGCTAGAGATTAATGTTGGCTGTCATCCTTGATTACCTTATGTATTGGGACTGGGTTTCTCACAAACCTAGCTCATCCGTTTGGCTAGTCTAGACAGCCAGCTTGCTCTAGAGATCCTCTGCCTCCACCTCTGAAGTCAGGACTAGGATCCAAACTCTGGTCCTCATCCTTGTACAGCGAGTGCTTTTACCAGGTGAGCCATAATCCCAGTTCCATAGTGGCATTAGTTTCTAAAAGACTGCTCTACACATTCAATTGTGTTTCTGCAAAATTTCTCTACAGCCTTCCAGGTTTCAGGTTCTGTGTGGCTAGAAATGTAATGCTACGTAAGACTACTTCATCCTCTTGGGCTGTGGGACTCTGTTATGAACAGAGAGGCCATTTGTAGCAGTTATTAGAATATCTACATGGCACATCTATTGTGTTGGGGTCAAACAAGTAAGCAAGAATGGCCTGGTGAACATTCAACTGGAGGCAGATCCAGCAGTTTTTAGTATAGTGGGGTTTGAGTGTTTTCCTAAGCATTTATTCCTTCCCGTAATTCATTGTCAGAACTAAACCAATCTCTCAATCAGTTAGGAATCAACTTCTCCTTGGTGCCAAGAAGACTCTTCAGGGTTATTGAAAGAATGAGAGAACCATTCATTATGTGATGAATAGATGAAGTTATGAAGTAAAGTTCATCACTCACCCAGTTCACAAAAAATAGATTTGCTGTCATTTACATGTTAGGAGTGATTCCAGAGTCTGTCTGAGAACAAGAAGAAGAAGTCAGTCTCTAACTTCAAGTGGATTTCATTCTAAAAAGAAAGAGAAAAGGAAAAATCACTGCAATTCAGTCTAATAAAGACTAATTGAAATTTTGGTAAATTGCAGTAAAACAGAGAGAGAAAGCGAAATAGGTATTGCGGCATGGTGGAGCAGGGAAGAGGATGAGGAAGTTTCCTGGGTAACAGAGACATCTCAGCTGGGTTTTGTAAGATGACAAAGAATGTTTCAGACATGCTAGACATGGCAGTAGAGACTTCTAATTCTAGCACTTGGGAGATGGCAGTAGAAGGGTAAGCTATGATCGTCCTCAGTTACGTGATGAGTTCAAGGCTAATCTCTGACTAGGAGACTCTCTCAATAAAATCTAAAATAAAAGGAATAAAAACAAGGGCCAGCCTTGTAATCCCAGTACATTGCAGGCTGGGATCTTGAGTTTTCGAGTAGTCTGTACTATATACAGATGATGTAGACCAATGTCAAATGAAGAAAGAGAGATGAGGTAGAGAGATGACTTCCTGGATGAGAAAGCTTGATGTGCAATTATGAGGACCAGATCCTTATACCCACGTTCTTAATGAGGCATCATGCACAGTCCTCTAACCCCAGGTCTTGTGGTGAGAGAAGACGAGGATGGCTGAGTTTGTCTGTTTTCAAACTAACTGAGAAAACTCAAGTCTCAAGCTCAAGGAGAAACCCTGCCTTAAAGAAATAAACATAAAGTGATTGAGGATGGCACCCAAATCCAAAATCCTTCTCTGACCTTCAATATGTGTCCAGACATGCATACCACCCAACACCTACACACACACATACACACACACACCACCTGGTAGGCAGAGAAGAAATAAGGCCCTTTTAAAAGTTGAAGAAAGAGAGCAAGAATATATAGAAAATTATTTTAAGACAGACAGCATATACTTGGTGAGAATTAGCTACAGGACACAGAAAAGATAAGCCTTAAAAACTTGGCAGGGGTCACATTACAATAAGCGTTAAAGATCCTACTGTCTTTCTATTCCTCTGAACACAGGGGACTTGCTGTGGACTCTTATTTATGGTTTATAAGAGTAATTTTCATAGCAAATAGAAAATTGAGTGGAGATATTCCAGGCTAGAGGAAATGTAGCCCAAAAAATGTTTAGCCTCTGGAGAAGGTGTGAGTCTCATTTCCTTTGTTCTGGGATTTCCAGAGCATTTTAGGCTATAGGAATTCTTAGTAGCAACTGTTTAAATAATAACTGCAGAAGAAAAATGTTTTTAATTGTTCTAATTATACTTTCTCCTCCTGAGTCACCAAGAGATGTGTGAGAAAAAGCCTTCCTATGGCTCTTCCCATCATAAAGAGACCTCCTTCCTCACGCATAGCATGAATGCCTATGCTTAGTAATAATGTTACCAAAGATTTCAGGGAGAACTCAGCTCACCAGGGAATTCCTAGAATATGAGCCTAAACATTTAACTTATTTCAAGATTCCATCTGTGACAGGTATAATCATTCTCAGAAGAATATTTTTGCAACCCGGGGAGAAGATAATCCACTTTTTTTCATATTAGGAAGAAGGTAGGAGGGCAGGGAGGAAGCTGACGCTTGGGGAGAGACTTTCTTCCTTTCTTTAACAGCCCATTTTCTCATGTGTTTGGAATTAGACGAAATTGTGTTAGGTAGACTTTTTGAAAGCTGTCACTTTGAAAGGGCAAGCTGCCAAGTTTCTAGCCATAATGTAACTTTAAATAAAGAAGAAGCAGTGACTTCCCAGTGTTCTATTTTCTAGGAGCTGGACTTGGACAGGAAGATGTGAATTCACTTGCTGCTTGTGCTGAGTGAGGCTTGAACAATGACGAAGCTCTTTCTATCTAAGTTAGGTCTTGTTAGACCAATAAACAAAGTGCCAACTGTCCACCAGCTTAAGAGATGTTTTCTGTGTACCATACACTTGGAGAGAGGGCCCTGGTAGGCAAATGGGCACTAGAATGCCTTAAGTCATTTTTATACCTCTGCTCATGTTCCATGATAACCAACTGCAGAGTCCTTGCTATAACCACACAGCGTAAAAACCAGATTCTGTTCCTGGTGTGCTCTGTGTGTAACCACCCATGGTCAACCAGACAAACGCCATTCATTCGGTGGCGCTGGAGACCATGCCTCCTTCCCCATCACTAACTCTCAGTACTGTGATTTGGATGTAGTTTGTTCCCGAAGGTTCGTATGCGAAAACTTGGTCACAGTATGGTGAACCGACAGGTAGGGCCTAGTGGAAGGTCCTTGTGTCACTGGGAGTGTGCCCTTGGAAGAGATTAAGTTCCTTCTTCTTGGGCCCCGAGCTAGTAGGTTCTCATGAAGGTGGGCTTTTATAAAAGACAGGGCCTGACCATAGAGCACTCTCTGCAGGCCTGGCCATGAGATCTCTTCTTCTCTGCCAGCTTCTGCTTTTAAGATGCCATGTGCCATAAACCATGGGGCATTGTTCAGGTCCCTCACTGGAGCCAGAATATGTGGTTTAAACTGTGCATCTCCAACCATCCCGTTTTTCTCCTCTCTTCCCCTCCCTGCTCCTCTCCTCTCTTCCTCTCTCCTCTGCTCTCTTCTCTTTCCTTCTCTTCCTCCATTCCTCTTCCCTCTCTCCCAATCAATAAGTAAATCATTTCTTTATAAAAACCCAGCTTCAGATATTGCTTTACAGTAATGAAAAACAGATCAGAATACCCAGTGAGTCCACTGACCCATTAGGAAATTACTCTTCGGAAAAGGCAACATGACTGTCATTTCTATTTTTAAAGAATAAGCTGCCAGATTTATCTTTCCATGCATCTTTCACGTTTGCGTGGCATCTTGGACTTGATTGCTTTGTTTGAAATCTTTCGCCTATCAGAGTAGCTTTTAATCTTCTACACCTCAGCCAAGTTTAATTTTTGTGCCCCTTTTTTCCCAAGATTCACTTTTTAAACAAAATGTTTTCTTAGTTCAGATTGTTTTAAAGTAGAATCTTAAAAGATTAAATGGAAATTTTTTTATTTAGCTTTGCCCTGGTTTCTCCTCACTTAGAATTTTCCCCTTCTTTTCCAAAGGCACTGGCTTATTAGTGTGATGTTGTAATAAAAAAAAATCAGGATACTCAAAACATGATTTTTGAAAGTTTAATGCTTAAAATTTAATATCTACAATAGCAGAGCAGTAGGCATAAACACATACACATATGTACACATATGCCGATACCAGGTATGTGCATGTACCTTAGTGTCATGTACTTTGTAGATGTGTGAGCAACTGAGTAAGTGTGCAGCCTAGGGGACAATATTCTCCTTAGAGACTGAGTGTCCCACTAATCTTGGTACCATTTATTTACAAGACTGATGGAAAGCAAACTCCAGCCATGCCCTTGCCTCTGTCCTCTACAGTTCGAGGGTCACAGGAATGTATGACTACATCCAGATTTCAAGTGGGTGCTATGGATCTGAACTCAGATCCTCCTGCTTGCATAGCAAACACTCCTTACCCATCCCCTAGGCCCTATACATTGTTTCCAAAGCAAACTGTATGTTTGTTTTCACTAAGAAAAAAATCCCAAGAAACCATATGGCACGTATGTGTGTGAGCGTGTGTGTGTGTGTGTGTGTGTGTGTGTGTGTGTCTTGTCTGTCTTTCTTAGGCTTGACACCCTAACTTTCAATAGCACCTTTACTTACCCTTTGTTCCAAACAGCATGAAGACTTGGTGGTCTTATCCAATGGGAAACTTAAGTTCTAATACGGAGGCCTTGGTAATCTCCAATCCTCTTCTCCAAAAAGCATGTGGCCCTCAAAATGACTTGTCTAGAGAGTAAACTGCCTGGTAAATGATATTTAAAGAACTGATATGTTTGCTTCTGCGGTTAATGAAACAGTTCTTTTTAAAATAAAACAAAAAAACATCAAGACCCAAATGTTTAGATATAAGATTTATTTAAATGAAAAGCAGCAAGCCTTCTGGGACATGCCTCACATACTTTCCCAGACATAAGTGATGGCAAGATGACCAAGCTATGGTCTTTCCCTTGAGGAGTTTCCAGTTCTGTAGGTAGTATCACCTGTGCAAAGGGAAAATAAAGTTGTTAATGGTAGTCTGGACCTTCTTTTTAGAAAGAGAAATATATTATTCTAGGACTAGAGTAGGGAATGA
This sequence comes from Bramus lutescens, assembly GCA_001685075.1. Lineage (NCBI taxonomy): Eukaryota > Metazoa > Chordata > Mammalia > Rodentia > Cricetidae > Bramus > Bramus lutescens. Next base: position 320,015 of record LOEQ01001665.1, on the reverse strand, counting down.
TTAGTCTACCTGTAGAATCCGCAAAACAAAGCAGACGGGTCTGGAAAGAAAAGCGATGTGAGCCTTGCTGTTTCTGGGGCAGGTGCTCTGAGGATCTACTGGATCCCGGGAACACTCTTACTGGGTCCCTCACCTGCCCTCCCAGACACTGATTTCCAACATTGGGATTCCAGAGACTGCTCAGCTGCTAGAAGCTACTGTTACTGCTACTGACTTCTGAGTGATTAACCTCTGCCAGGACCCCAGACAGAGCAACTCCTTCCATTTTCTCCCATTCCAACTACACTTTGCAGTCTAGGAAGCTTATGCAACTTGTCCAGGGTCATAAAGACAATATGTGGCGGATGTAAGAGGTCCCAACAGCCTGACTCCAAATCCTATGTCCTTAACCCATCAAACTGTTAAAAGTAAGAAAAGGGTAGCTCCAAAAAAATCCAGTAAAAAAAATCCTTTTGAAGATTTTGCTTTTAATTTTGTCTCTCTGCCCAACCTCCCCCCCCCGTGTGTGTGTGTGTGTGTGTGTGTGTGTGTAAGTTCAGTGTCTGTGGAGTCCACAAGAAGATTTCAGATCCCCTAAAGCTGGAATTAATGCGGTCATGAGCTGCCCACAGTGGTGCATGAGCTGAACGTGTGTACTCTGCAAACTTAACCAGAGAGCCACCTCTTTAGAACCTTCAATGGATGCTGAGGTCTCACAACTACAGAGTAGCAAAGCAGCTCCATACATATTATGCAAAATATTAATATCTGAAAAGAAATTTTGCCATGGCCACTTCCGACCAGACACCACTGCTCCGCTAGGAGTTTCGCCATGCACAGCACCAGCGCTCCAGCAAAGAACCCAGACTGCCTTCGGTAAGGCCAGAATTTCCCAAATCACCAAGCTCTCCATCTTCGGTATCTACTAATATCACTCAGAGCTAGCACTGTACTGTACAATGTTCTTTTGACCTCACTCAGGATTGCTAGATGTTAGCCAGTTCTTCAGGCTGGGGCATGAGGTAGAAAGCTTGGAGGATACTCATCTCTAGGTTTATATAGATAAGGCTCCTTGAAAAACTCAGGCATTAGCACTAATAAATGTAGTAATAAGGGGAGCGGGCCCTGCTTTTTGTCCAGCCCACCACTCTGTAGTGATGAGGGGAGCGGGCCCTGCTTTTCGTCCTGCCCAGCTCCC
>LOEQ01001665.1:304112-318831 GCA_001685075.1 Bramus lutescens | reverse complement strand
TTTCTTTATTAACCAATGAAAGTAACAAATACACAGATGACCCTCCTACATCAAATAAACTTTCTTTCTTTGGGGGCAATTGATCATGAGGGAGGGAGGGTAGTGTATATGGAGGCAAACAGGGGAGTACCTTAGGACCTGTAGACTCATGCCCTGCAGGTAGACTGATCTCAGTACATTCTTTACCCCAGAATGGGCAACCGCTCCCTAACTGGTCTTCCAGATATCAAGACTGACACCATCCCAACTCTTCTCCACTCTGTTCCCAGAAGTGGTTTAAACGTCTATGTATGAACTTAATCATGTGAGTTTACTGCTTTGGGTTTTAACTGGATCCTCAAGACAAAGTCTAAACCCCTGAACAAGGCTGATGAGGGTTGCGGGAGCTCCTGGCCTTGAGCTCTCATTGTGCTCTATAACTCCCCCCAGCCAACTTACTGTCTTCCAGCTTCTCCTGTGATCATTCGCCCTCTTGCCTGAACCGTTCTCCTTGCCTGATGCATTCTTCCCCAGCTGTCCTCATCAGCATTGAGGGTCAACTTGACAGAGCCTAGAATCACCTGAAAAGGGAGTCTCAGTTGCATATTTACCCTTACCAGATTGAACTTCAAGTTTGGCTGTGAGGAATCAATTGCCTAATCAATATTTGTATTCATGGCATGGGAGGCAACACAAAATAGCACACTATGGAAGTCGGACTGTAGTGGACTGTAAATGTACTGAATGCACACGGAAGGTCCAAATTGATGGTAACTGGGGGCAACAATGGAGCGGTTCTACAAGCAGAAATGTAATCTGAATTCATGCAAGGTCTTAAAATGGAGCCACAAATTAAAAAAACAGTTGCATAAAAATATAGCCAAATAGCTGCCCAGGGAAGAGATCTTTCGGTGTCTGGGCTAAATTGCTATCCACTATTGATAAAAAAAATAAGACATCAGAATGTGTTTTAAGGATTTTGCTTCAGCAGACGCTTAATGTAAAAATCCCAAGTAAGATATTAGTGTCCAATGATGCCTGAGATGAAGAAACCAAAATGTGCTTTATTTTACAAGATTCATTAATGGTCTCATTGTAGTTTACTAGAAAAACTACAGCCAGAAAAATGTATTTTAGTCAAGGGAAAACTCTTCATGAGAGAAATTAACAAAACGAAATCTACTATGAAACAGAGGAATTCATAAAATTCTGGAAGTGACTACTTTAAAGGGGGTAAAATATTGAGGTGGTGTTATTCAGAGGGTGTCTCCGAGTGGTCTTTAAATTCCAGTGTACCAGACAGAGACTTGCTCTGGATCTGTGTGGAAGTCCAGAGCCAGGATGTATGACAATCCATAGGGAAGCAGACATCAGGCCATCTTGAGAACAGTAGAATTGTATAAGAGAAGACTGTATGTTCCTCCTGATAGTGAATGTCCTGCTCAGTCAAATATCAGAATCTTTGCATAGAGATAGCTCATTCATACCTAGAACATCTACCCAGTGGTCTATAAGGTGCCTTTGTCTCTGAGATTCAGTGAAGTTGTGATATTGGGGCATTCTTTCCACCCCTATTCATGAATGGAGAACTGATGGACCCATTTTGAGATTTTGGATTGATGATGATGAAAATTAAAAGACATTTTAATCCTGTTAAGAAAGAGGATTTGTGTATATGTGTGTGTGAGAGAGAGAGAGAGAGAGAGACAGAGAGAGAGAGAAACAGTCAGAGAGAGGGTTGTATACTAGTTTATATGTGTGCTTTGTATGTGCTCACACATTGGTGCATGTGTATATGTGCACGTGGAGACCAGAGGTCAACATCCAGCATCCTCTTGAATCATTAACCCCTTATTTTTTGAGACAGAGTCTCTCAATGAACCTGGAGCTAGACTGCCTAGCCATGAAGCCTCGGGGCTCTGTCTGTGTCCTCTCCTCCAGCCCTGTAATTATGAATGCTTGATGTTGTCACCTGGCTTTTAATAGGAACTGGCAATCTGAGTTCAGGTCCTCATGCTTGGACTTTACCCAGTGGGTTGTTTCTGCAGCCCCACACTAAAAGGCATAACCTTCAACAGTTGTGTATTCCCAGCTTATTCTTAGGTTGCTATAACATTGCAATTGTGGCTTTAATAAAGCCATAGAAGTCAGAAGAAAAGGCACCATGGAAAAGAGAGGCTCCAAAATTGTACATCTGTAGCTTCCAGTTTAAAGGGGAAAAAATGCTTTTTAGGAGCCCCCTGTATGTTGACAAGTCTTCAGGTTGAGGCAAAAATAAAGCAATGTCTTGCACTTCGCTTGCCTAACAGCACAGTCAGAGGATTCCATGAAGTGCCCCACCACATTGAGTGGCTCCATCTGAGTTCATGAGCCACTGCAGGTTGATGGTCCCAGTCTGCACCAAGTATAGTGCCAGACCCACCTGCTATAGCTCAGTCTTCATAGAAACTTTCCAGGTCGCCATGTCCTCAATTCAAAATGGAGAGAACTCAAATCTAGAAGGGCGGTGGGACAATAGTCTTGTATTGCTTTAATAAAATGCTGATTGGTCAGTAGCCAGACAGGAAGTATAGGCAGGGCAACAAGAGCAGGAGAATTCTGGGAAGAGGAAAGGGTCAATTTGCAGTCATAATCCAGACACAGAGGAAGCAAAATGAGAATGCCTCACTGATAAAAGATACCAAGGCATGTGGCTAACACAGACAAGAATTATGGGTTAATGTAGGGTGTAAAATGTTAATAAGGAGCCTGAGCTTATAGGCCAACCAGGTCATAACTAATGTAGACCTCTGTGTGTTTCTTTGGGACTGAACAGCTGTGGGACTGGGCGGGACAGAAACCTCTGTAAACATAGAAGGAAATTCTTCCTATACATGGAATTTTGAGACTCAAACTTCAAACTCAGTTTTACCTAAACTTTGACTTTATCTCGAGTGTTTCAGAGACTGCCAAGCTTAAATTTGAGGGAATGTAGGGTGTCTCCAAGCATTACAGTAAAACATGTATCAAGTAGTCAGGCAGCTTGGAAAAGAGGCCAGGCTACCTGACTCAGCATCCCCTATGTGGAACTCCAAACATATGTATAGAAACCAGTCCCCACACTCAATCTCCTAAACTACAGTGTAGATATTCCTGCCTTCAGTGTGGTGATCACGTGCATGACAGAATGAAGACAGGGCAAGAGGGGAGCTCGCCTTTCTCCAGGGCTAGCATGTGCCACACTCTCTGCATGTTCCTTTCACTCAAGGAATCTTGTGTCACCATCATATGTGTAAGCCTATGCGGGACTTTGTAACCTGTTACATGAACCTGCAAAATAAGTGGATGTATGCAACATATGCAAAACTACACGAGTAGCAAACATGTAGTTGACATGTATACTCCTGACTCCAAAAGACAAGAAAGCCATTGAAGTTTTGACATCAAAAAGACATGAGTCTGACACCTAGATGGTTCATGTAGGAGCCAAGAAAGTGTGAGTCTGGCTTTGCCCATGCCAGTGGACATGATCACATGTTGTCACACAGAAAAGTTGCTTTTCTTTCTAGAGAACAGTTCCTCTTCCCTGTCTCTGCCTTTGAGGAATCACATCTACTTTTAGAATTACAGTCGGAGGACATCTGACCCTTCCTGGGGTGGGAGAAGAAGTTTGGATTAATGGTTAGCTTTTGCCTTTGAGGCTTTGTCAGATTTGATCCCTCCTTTTTGAAAGATGGGGCAATTGAAGTGGCAATGTCACACAGGGAGGCATAGTCATGGTGGGAAGGACCTGACTTAAAACCCAGCATGAGATGGAAGGCTTGAACTCTGACCCTCGCTTCTCTGTTTCTAGATCTATAAACTAGGTACCTGTCTCTCCCAAAGTGAGCATTCTGTGCTCTGAAATGAGCTCACAGATGGTGAGAGGTTAAAAAATATCTGTCTTCCAAAACAAGAGGCTGATTCTCAAATCTGCTTCCCCCTCCCCTTGCAATTTCATTCAGCTGACCTTCTTCTAGAAAATATAGCCTTGATTACTGAGAGTATATTTAGGTCAAATATCTTTAATGGTTTCCTTATTTTTGCTTTCTGCGTGGACAGATTACCTGACTGTCACAGCTGTTCACCTGTTCAAAGAGAGATGGGACAGCAACAAGATTGATCACCACACAGACAAATACGACAACAACAAGCTGATTGTCCGTAGAGGGCAGACTTTCTACATCCAGATTGACTTCAATCGTCCATATGTCCCCAGGCAGGATCACTTCAGAGTGGAATATGTCATTGGTGAGTGCTGTCTGCTCTAACTATGATACCAGGGGTCACATTGCAGAGAGAGGTGGGAACTGGTATGATTATATTCTTTCCTAGTCCTATATTTTAGACTGGTTGGAGGAATAGTCAAATTGGTCAAGCATCATTCATTTGAAAAATCTAGCATATAAGCATGTTTAGTGTAAAAACTCATTCAACTGTTTTGTTTTACTCAAATTTTGGCATCCTATTGTTGTGGCTTAATTTTAGAGTTGTTTAATTGGTTTCATGTGCTGGGAGCATTTGCAAACCTTAGCATCTAATCTTCATATTTGAGGCCCCACAGTTAGATCTGTAAGAAGGTAGTCTCTAGTGGTCCACGAGAAAAGGATGATTCACAAAAATCCACTGGCCATTTTGTACTCTGTTCTTGAAGACTGACGCTATACATTAGGTTCAGGAAAGTACCATTTAGCTTTGCTTGGTCCATTGATTCTCAAATTAATTTGGTTTTGCTTCTCTTTTACAAAGTCACTAGTATTTGACATGTTTAAGTAAACATTCTTTGGGCATTTATGAATATTAAATAAACACAGGGACAGAAAAGCAGGAGTATTCCATGTAAGGGAATATGCTCACACGATCACTCACATGAGCTAAAGGGGAAAGCCAGTAAATCCTGGCTTTTCTTTTCCTGCTGCAGGAAAGATTATCTCCTAAACAAAAGTTTAAGTGGGAAAGAGTCTAAAACTTCAGTTACTAATAAGAAATAAGACAGATATGCCTTCTATTTCCATTTGTTTATTAAATAACCAAAAGAGAGCATTGCTGTATAAATTGCAAAAGGAAAGAATGCTGTAGGGATGTCTTCTACAAACCATGGTCAATAAGAGTTAAAACTGCATATTTTTGATGGTGTTATCAGTGTACATTAAGAAGAATAATGAAGTCAAAGGAGCAAGGCACAGTATCAAAACGTCTTAAGATGGCTCAGATAGAGATAAATACTTTAAAGAATCACACCCTTTACTTCTCCGGAATTAAGCACTTAGAACTAAGAAGTGCTTCATATATAATGCTAACTACAATTTGGGAAAATCAAACATAATCTTCCATAATATTAGATACAAATTTATATATATGATATAAATACTATGAGAAATAAATGAAAACCCAAACATTCTTAAATGTGACATTTCAGTATGTTTCTAATAGTCTTCCAAGATGTTGGTCAAAAGTTACAACATCCCAGTTTAGTTGAAGTGTGAGTTTTGTGTTCAGCTGTGTAATATGGTGACTACAGCTCAAGGCAACGCATAACAGGCTTTGGTACAAAGATATACATTGTTTTGATTTGGTGTTTTCAGACAGGTTCTTACTCTGTAGTCTTACTACCATTTATTTTGGGGTGATCTTGTGTGCAAAGGCATACAAGACTCAGGCCTGGGCAGAAGGGAAAGTTAAGTAGCAAGGCCCCAGAGGCCTCATTGGACCCCAAGATGTGCTGTGCAGCTGGACTAGTTTCTTCAGAGTGGTCCTGTTGTAAAGAAGGGGTTCCTTTTTCTCTGTGCATGGACTGGTCCTTGGTTCTTGGTTGCCTTTAGGGAAGGACTGTAATTTTAACATAGTTGGTTTCCTGTATTGGCCAGCAAGTCTCTAAGAGTGGATCAGCAGTGGAGAGCTGTTAGCAAGACAGAGAGAACTTTGGGCCACATATTGCTGTATCTGCTACAGTGAGCACCAAGGTCTTTAAAAAGACAAACAAAAAAGAAATAATATTGGTTTTATTTCTTCAATATAAAGGGAGAAAACAAACACATAGCTCATCTTATTTTAAGGTAAAAACCTATATAGTCAAACTAACATGTATTTTATACCTTGTTTAACCTCTTTACATGTTTAACTTTAAGTGCTATTCCATCAAGGCTCTTCTGGGAATTATAACATTAGTGTATTTTCTGATTCCAAATTTGTCATCAATATAAGAAAAAGAAAGTAATGACATTTTATGCTCTATTATTTAGTAGTTGAAGTTCTGGCTCTTAAAGGAGGTAATTAAAGGACCAGGGATGGGGGAATTTGTCTCCTGTCCTTTCTCTGTTTCCTGTCATTCAAAATGTTACAGGATCACTGCAGCAATAATGTAAGACTGAGAGAGCCTGGACTTTCTCCCGCTCTTGCCGTTTTTCTTCTGGAAGAGGAGAATCTCTTCTTCTAGAAGGCTAAGGGGCTGGTGAATGGTCCTTCACATGATGGAAGGACATAAGTGACTCCCACAAGCTGCCCTCTCTATGCATAAATGCATGTAAAAACGTTTAAATTATTTTTAAAAAATGACAAGGGCTGGAGAAATAGCTGAGAGTATTGCTTCTGTAGAGGACCTAGGTTCAATTATAGTTCCTATGTCAGAAGATTTGCAATCATTTGTAACTACAGAATCAGGGATTTCAACACCCCCTTCTGGCCTGTAAATACATCTGCACTCACATGCGCAGACACATACGACTGCATATAATTAAAGCTAAAATAAATCTTTTAAAGCTAGAGGGTTGAGCACAATTAAAATACATCAACAATATCAGTTGAAACATTCACTTTAAAGAACATATCTACTACTTGCAGAATTTTATTACTATGTTAAAATCACACACACACACACACACACACACACACACACATCTTCTTGCTGATTTGCTTCCAGTCCATAGCCAGTAATTTTTGTTACTATTTCCTTTGGCTTCCCCAGGACCTTGTCTATAGTGAGTTGAGCTGGGACAGGTTAATACTGTGGAGTGTTGTTTTGTTGCTGTCCTCAGAACCTAGCCCATGGGTCTTATTTAGGAGTGATTCTACCTTCTAACTAATTTTCTTCCCTTTTCTTCCTTCACTCCTTCTCTTCTCTCTTCCCCCTTAGTCTTTCTATTGTTGTAAGGAGATACCACAACCATGGCAACTCTTATAAGGAAAAAGTATTTAATTTGGGGTGGCTCACATTTTCAATGGTTTAGTTCATTGTCATCATGGTGCAACATGGCAAACCTGGTGCTGGAGGAGCTGAGAGTCCTAGATCTTGACACACAGGCAACAGAAAGTGGTCTGAATTTGTTAGAGTGTGAGCATAGGAGACGTCCAAGCCAGCCCTAACATTGACACACTTCCTCCAACAAAGCCACACCTATTTCAACAAGGCTACACCTCCTAATGGTGCCACTCTCTACCAGCATATGGAGACCAATTACATTCAAACCACCACACCTCTTTTTCTCCTTTCCTCCTTCCTTTCTTATTTAGATACACATCTAATATTCAAATGATTCCTTTTAAGGTATTTAAGCAAGATGGTCCCAGATGAAATTAATGTGTATTGGTTTTCTAGGGAGAAGGTGTCCAGGAAAGTCCTGGGGAGAGTTAGGCCTTTCCTCTGGTCAGGATTTTGCAAGCTTTTGTTTGACAACTACTGTCATTAGCTGTGGGCTAACACAGCCAGCTGGAGCTTAGGTGGGAAGTGCTAACGAATTTGAAGAGGTGGGTGTGGCTTTTCTCTCTCACTCCACCTCAGCCTGCAGCAACACTAGTGAAAGCTGAAACAGAGCATGAATTATGGCTTTGCTAACCTGCGGCTGCAGCTAGAGCTGGCGAGCAGCTGGTGGTGTTAATTTGCTGTTACTTTAGCGCATTCCCCTTCTTCATATCTAGTTGAGAGAGAAAAAGAATCATCCCTTTTTAAAATCACTAATGGATTCTGTTGTGACATTGCCACTCATGTATATACCATGCTGTGGTGACATCGACACACATGTATATACCATGCTGTTGTGACATTGCCACACATGTATATACCATGTTTTTGTGACATTGCCATGCAGGTATATACCATGCTGTGATGACATTGCCATACATGTATATACCATGCTGTGGTGACATCGCCATACATGTATATACCATGCTGTGGTGACATTGCCATACATGTATATACCATGCTGTTGTGACATTGCCACACATGTATATATCATGCTGTGAGGCATTGTCAAACATGTATGTACCATACTGTGGTGACATTGCCACACATGTACATACTATGCTGTGGTGACATTGCCATACATGTATATACCACGCTATGGTGACATTACTATACATGTATTACCATGCTGTGGTGACATTGCCACATATGTGTATACCATGCTGTTGTGACATAATCACACATGTATGTACCATGCTGTTGTGACATTGCCACACATGTATGTACCACGCTGCATTCACCCTCTTCTACTGTCTCTTGCTCTTCTCACCCCTTCTGATTCCTGAATAGTCAGTTCCCTGACAGTTTTCAAGCCATTCTTCTTCTTTTCTCTATTCTAATTGCGACAGACAAAATGACACTCATCTTTCCCTGTGTGGTGTCCTTTAGCCCCATGGGTTTTCTTGCATGTTTCCTGGTTCCATGTATCTTTAGAGGTAAATACTACTCCACTGTGTGTACATATCATATTTTCTCTATTCAGTCTTCTGCGACAGGCTCCTTGGTCTAATTTCAATCCTTGGCTGTAGCAAATAGCTCTGCAGTACACATAGATACGCTCATTTCCCTATGGTGCCCTGACTTAGATTCTTTCAGGTGTGTTCCCAGGAGTGGGATAGCCAGATCACAAACCTAGCTTTAACTTTCTGTAGAACTTGCATGCACTTTTCTGTGGAGGCTGTATTAATTGGTACCCACCAATAGCTATGCATTCCTTCCCACACCCTGTCCAGTATTTGCTGTTGTTTTCCTTCATTTTGTTTGGGTGATAACTGTTTGGGTTGAGATGAGAAAGTTACCCCAAGAAAGGAATTCTTATGTGCTTTCCTCGGCACTTCTCCTGAAACAGGAAGGGGCACTATGTGGTCCTCTGTAGTAGGGAACAGCTTCCTCCTTCCTGGGTTCAATCACAGGAGCCCCACAGGGTGGAGGCAAGGATTTCTGAACCTCTCCTGGCCTTTTCTTCACTCTCACAGTGGCCTCAACAGCCCTACCCTTCTTACTTCCCATCACAGCAGAAAGAAGAGGAGGAGCAGGATTTCATTAACAAGACCAGTGCCTCTTACCAGAAAAAAACCAAGCATTTCCCAGAAGCTTCATGAAAGTGAGCATACCTCGCTTGCTCCTCTCTGTGGACTCATTGTCTTTCCCTGCTTATATTAGTCACTTTGATATTGTTGTGACTCAAACACCCAAGAAGTCAGTTTAAAAGAGGGAAATTATATTCTGGCCCATGACTCAGCAATATTGTTCAGACCCCTTGTCTCTGCTAACTTTGAGCCCATAGCAAAACAGAATGTGTGGAGGAGGTGGCACTTCAGTTCTCCTATTGTGGACAGCAGAGAGACAAGGAACCAAGAGCCAGCTATAAACTTTGATGATAGACCTCTAGTGCTCTACTCCCTCCAACCAGAACCCACCTCCCCACCTTTCCAGAACCCCTCAAAGTAGCCCCACCACCTAGAGATCAATATATGAGCCCATGGGGACATGGCAGATTCAAGCTATAATACCAGGTATCTCCAGAGGATGTGACTAGATTCCTGTGCATCTTTGTCAACCTGTGAACACACAGAAGCAGCCCTTCATAACAGTACATAAATAGTCATTTATGATTATTACAGTCATCAAGTGCCCAAGCATTTCCAGACCTAGGCCAAGTGAAATATTCTACACATCTTTAGCCCTGCAATGCATCAAAAATATTGCCAGCAACACTTCAATGTCCTATTTCCTTCATTTCTTGGGTAGCCTTTGTTAAAAGTCAACAGAGTATCAGGGACTGGGTTGGGAATGACCTACAGAAGTCTTATCTGTGACTTGTGCCATGTGGTTGTGGAGTATCAAGACTGGAGGAGAGATGCTCAGAGGACAGAGGATGAGAGAGCCTGAATGAGAGCTATAAACAATGGAGTAATGCAATTCAAGAAATATTCAGGAGGCACAATGAACAAGATGGGTGTGAGGCAAGAGAAAGAATGAATCAAGGGTAACCCTCATGTTCTTTTGGCTGTGATGACCAAGCCAGTGCAGGAGAGGAACCTGTGAGTGTGGGAAGTGATGATGGTGGCAGTGCTTCTCATTGGTGACTCACTGGCAGGGGGCACATCAGTGCCAGATGCTGTGTTTTCCACTTGCTTCTTCCGGCACCATTCTGGATTTTGCACTATGCCCACCTCTTTTCAGATGACATTAAGATGAAATGATTCATCAAATAAGCCCAAGTTGAACCTGGAAAGGACTGTGGCTGCTCTTTGGAGCTCTTGAGTGACTTTGGTGGCTTCATGTTCAAAGATAACCTGAGGATGAAGCATAGGAGTAGTGTTTGGGTTGGACAGAAAAAAAATGGAATAGCATACACATCTGGTTAGACAAGTTCACTCAGCAAAAATCAATCCTTTAAGCGGGGGACAGGGGCTCAAATCCTGGGGGAAACAACTTTAAAGAAGATGCCAGAAACTGGAATCCTTGAGGAGGAAGCAAGGGCCAAAGCAAGGATCTGAAAGCAGGAGGAACTCAGAGAGGGAACGAGGACTAAGAGAGCTAAGTACCTTAAGGAGACAGTGATCAAGGCTAGAATTTCCCACTGCACTCAACGGTTAGGGAGACACCAATTATCTGGCTGATAGAAGCAGTTGTAAAGATCTGAAGGCAAATGCGGTGAGAGGTCATAGGTGTGTCAAAAGCAGGGATGTAAAATCCCAGTGGTAACTAGAGACAAGAATTAGAGGGAAGACATTTTAGCTTGGGATCTATTTCAGGACTGGGGGACTTGAATGCAGTAGGCAGATGGGAATGAACGGCCAAGGAAAAGGCCCAAAGAGTCAGAGAAGCCCTGGGTTCCTGGAAGAGAAGCATAGAGCATCAGCACGAGTGAGTGAGAGTAGAACAAAGGATCTACTGTGCTCAGATGATGCAGGGAAAGGTGAGGTAGCGTGTGATTGCTTTAAGTAGAGATGTGAGTTTAACTAGCACTGTGCTCATGACTCAAGTTAGTCGAAGCCGTAGGAGGTGAACTGCACTGCATGGGCTTAGGAAAGCAAGAGACCCTTATATCAATGTGTCAGTCCATTTTCCATCGCTAAAATAAAATGTCCAAGGCTAGAAACTTTGTAAAAAAAAATCAGGCTGATTGTTCAACATCTGGTGAGGGACCAGTTCATTGTATCCCATCACTTGAGAATGGCATCATGGACGGAGAGTAAGCAAGAGAGAAAGGTCACAAGGAAGAAAGCTAGAGGCAGACAAAGATCAGACTCACCTATTAGAACAGCCCACTCTCTCAGAACTAACTTCCCCTGCAAAACCAGCCTTCCACCCTTTCAAGGCCAAGTCCTCAAGAACCTAATCAGCTGGCACTAAGCCCTTTGCAATAGTTCTACCTCACTCTGACCGCTCTCATACCAAGGACCAAGATTCCGGCACACATCCTTTGGGAAACACATTAACACCTTATTTAAATCATTACAGTCTGAGAGCCAAATCTTTTAGGACCTTGTGCCCTTTCTTATTTTTTTAATAGTTCACAAATTCCAGATAAAATTATCACGCGGATGTATGCTTTTCACACATATAACATAGTTTCCCCTCAGAGAAATTTCCTGCCCCAAATCTCATAGAGAAATAAGTCAGAGGCCATGTTGTGTCTACACTTTCTGCTTCATTTCGCCGAAAGGGGGTTCTTTCGACATTACGGAGGAGCACTTCTACAGGGTGTCATCTCAAATCTTTGCCCCCGTGGGTTTCCGCACTGACAACAGGCATGCTCGCTTCTAAGCATCCGTGTGAAGCAACTAATAATGGCATCCCAGAAACTAGGACAGTGTTTCCCAGGCTGCCTTCCCTGTGAACAACTGTCAGGCGAAGCTAGCAGGGAAAAATAGGAACTGCTGTGGTCAAATGCATTTGGCTCATGCTGTGCTTGTGTCTCTTCAGCCACAGCAGACATTTGCATATTAGAGGCTCCATGTGGCATGCAGTCAAAACACAGATCTCGTTTAGTGGGGTGTTTACTAAGACTATTTTACTGTAAACGCTATCCTAGCCTGTTTTCATTGCTCAAGTACCCTTTAATAACTTGCAGAACTCACCCTAGGAAGTGTAAAGCTCCAACTGGCTGTTGCCTTTGTTCTGCAGAGCACTGAGCAGGGTGGATGCTGCAACTTGAGTGAAATTGGAGTTATGTGGAGGATGCTTAATATAAAATCCCTTTTTAACTATATGACCATTTAAGATTTTGTGCCAGCATTACAATAAATGTCAAGTTGGCATTCATAGTTAACAACTTCGTTCTCAAAAATGTTTTTTACCCAGATGGTGGTGGTGCACACCTTTGGTCCCAGCACTGGGGGAGCAGAGGCAGGTGGATCTCTGTGAGTTTGAGGCCATCCTGGTCTACAAAGTGAGTTCCAGTACAACCAGAGCTAGATAGAGAAACCCTGTTCTTGAAAAAATGAAAAAAAAATTTTAGATATCCCCTTTTAGTCACATTTTTATCATTCACCCATACTTTTGTTTGGTTTCTTTTACTATAATGCTCATTTTTTTTTCTCTTAAGAATACACTTAGTGGACGCTTACTGAACATTTTGCATGAGAAAGCACCAGACTGGGGTCAGGACAGGAAGAACCCTCTGTCTTCCCAGGGAATATGGTCAAAGGGACATTCTGAACAGTAAGATGCAGGAGTCCCATGGTCAAGAGGACAGTATGAGAAGTAGGGTGTTTAGCTTGCTTCTGCTTCCAAGGGGCTCATCCATGGTCAGTGGGACAGCCTGAAAGGCAGAGGTGGAACCTGATACCAGTTTCTTGGGCAAACTATTTGCAGCTATTTTGAAAGCAGTGTCTCACTGAGCACACAGCTCAGGGAATCCTCCTGGAGGAGCTTTTGAAGATGGCTCTAAAATGGGTGGTAGCAGCATCTATTTTGGGACAAAGGCCAAGAAGGTCAGTAGGACATGAAAACTGGAACATACAGGTTGTTTTGTACCACTTGTCAGCAGTTTCAATGTTCTATAAATAACCAGAAGCCCCGTAGATGGGCTAAGTCAACTGTTTAGGAGATCTGAAGCCAAGAGCCGTAGCTCACTCCTGAAATCCTGGCACTCAAGGGATTGAGGCAGGGGGATTGTTGAAAGTTTGAGGCCAGCTTAGACTAGAGTGGGACCCAGTTAAATAAAGAATAAGGCACTGCTCTCAGCACAGCTCTGGGGCCTGAGCTAACTGGGGTGATGAGAGGGTGCAGAAAAGGACAGGCATGTGTGCAGAAAAGCTGGAGTCACGTGGGCTGTGCTCAACCTGATGGAGGCCACCAACTGCAAAACTTGGGAAAACTCAGCATGTTTGCTTTATGTCTGTGTTGAGAAGGTGAGTTTATTGTGGACAACTGAATGAGGAGGTAAGTTCACCTAATCTTGGCAGGAAGGCTCTATAGAGAGGCCAACACAGTAGGGCAAATTGATCCTGGACTACAACATCCAAACTTAAGGTAAAAATGAATCTTTTTTTCATTATAAGTTAATTCTCTCAGATGTTCTGTTATACACTATGAAGCTAACTGAACCAACTGATTATGGATTAAAGAATGTAATTTATATAAAATGCCCTTTCATGCTAGAAACAAAACTGGAAACGACAAAACCAGAAGCAGGAAGGATGATGGTAATCACCACTGAAATCTGGGAACCAAAGTTCACAGGGACTCAGTAACTTATCTGAAGATATGGGCAAATGATTTCTATAGGCATTCCTCAAAAGAAGAGATATAAATGGTCAACAGATATTGAAAATATGTTCTCCCTCCCTAATTACCAACACAATGTGATTTAAAACCACAATGAGATGTCTGTCACCTTTTAGAATTGCAATTATCAAAAAGTTGATCAATGACTAGCTTTGGTGAGGATGCCGAGAGAAGGGAATCCTTGTAGATTGTTGGTTGGGATATAAACTAGTAGGTCATTGTGGAAAACAGTATGGTCATTCCTCACAAAAATAAAACCATAGCTATATGACCCATGGACCCCACTTTAGGTATTTACTTCCAAATTAGACTAAATATGCTAAAGAAAAATGTGCACTTGTGTGTACTTTTTAACATTATTCATGGTGGCTAGGATATGGGACCCACACAAGTGCTCATCAATAAACAGGGTGCATGTGAGATGCTATTATACTCTCTTCTTTGTAATGACATGGGTAGAATTGGACATTCTTCTAAGTGAGATAATCCTGTCACAAAAGACTAAATAGTGTCCTTCCACTTACAGCTTGAATCTTTCATCAGAAATTTCTATTTTTAGTTACGTGTACATGTATGTGTGGGTACAAGAAGAGGCCAGAAGAGCTCGTGGGAAGCCTTGATACTGGAGTTGTAGGTGGTCATGAACCATCTAAAATGGGTGGTAGTGATCAAACCAGACTCTCTGAATGTGGCTGACAATGAGGGCTGACTGAGAAACCAAGGACAATGGCACTGGGTTTTGAT
>LOEQ01001665.1:271584-302026 GCA_001685075.1 Bramus lutescens | reverse complement strand
CACACACACACACACACACACACACACACACACACACACGTTCCAAGCATAAATGGTTATGAATGTATTCACTGATTAGGGGAGGAGTGATTGCTACATGATGATGGGTCTAACTAGTTTGTGTATTCACAATGATTTCTTTAGCTTCGGGGAATCCAGGATCAGGGCTCTGGACCTGTACTACTGACTCTGACTGAACACTATCTTGATCGCTATTTTATTTACTGTGCTAAAGGTTGAATCCAGGGCTTTGTGCACACGAGCAAGCAATGTTTGCATTCCATCCTCAGTCCCTTGCTTGACTGTTTGTTAATTTCTTTGCTAAACTACTAGAGAGCTTGTGAAGGCTCCTTCAGTCTCCCAAATCTACTTACCATCTATGACTGACTACCAGCCTTTATAAGATCATGTCGGACATCTAGTTCAGTGAATTTGTGTGACACAAAGCCCACTGTGTCCTGAATCCTGACATCCTGTACTGGTGTGTGTGTGTGCGTGTGTGTGTGTGTGTGTGTGTGTGTGTGTGTGTGTGGTGTGTAACAGAAGCTTATCAACTCATACTATCTTCATTTAGATCAATTGAAATGAATTTACCTTTTATTGACAGGTAAGAGTTCCATATTTTCCTAGGGTTCAGAATAATCATTTGGTACATGTACACATTATTGATGATCAACTTTACACAAAGATAATCTGTCTTCGCAAACACATTTCTTTGTAATGAGACTTCCCAGCCCCCTATCCTACCAAATTTTTTCACAATACATTCTTGTTGGCTCTAACACCACAAAAGCCATTCCACCTATTTATCTGTATCATTTTCCCCCTTAAGCAGGCTCCTTATTCCTCCTTTCTTCACCTCTCCCCAGTCCCCAGTAACCAGAATTATATTCTCTACTTCTGTGAGCTTAGCTTTTTATATTCTACATGAGTAATATCATGCCCCATCTGTATTTCTATATTGGGATCAGTTATTTAATACTGTGAATCTGAGCCCATTGGTGTTTCCAGAAATGCCAGGGTTTTACTCTTTTATTACTAAATAGTATTCCATTTTGCATGTGAATGATTTTATTTTAGGTTTCCCTTCACTAGGGAACCTGGCTGTTGTGGACAGTGCTGAAATAAAAATTGTTTTGCATACTGATTCCTTGTCCTTGGGTGCACACCTAGTGTCCCAAACCTTTCTTTAGAGCCTGTCACAGTTAGAGTAATAGGAATTCTGCAGTTTGTCAAGAGTTAGTGGACAGGCAGGCAACCTGGAAGGAGAAGCCAGGCAAGAGCTGAAGAGCAAAATCTTAGGGAAGGCAGGTGAGTCTTAAGAAGAAACTTGAGAAATTGGGAGCATTTCAAGGGTAAGAGCCATGACTGCTTCTAGGTGGAAAAGGGGCTGTTCACGGACATCAAAGAGCTTGTTCTCCAGTTGCTCATCAGCTTCTAATGTAAGAGAATTCCTTCATGGACTAAAGCTCCTGGCGATATTCAGAGCTTTGGCACTACTCACTCTCCAGGTACAGAGATGGAAGTCAATCCTGGGGTGCCCGTGAGGCCTAGGCGTCATAATGGAGCCAGTCTGCTGTCCTTACTGGGTTTGGTAACTGGTTTCCTACTTCTTGGTGATTGGCTGGGACATCTGGATTCTCCACACAACATGTCATCATCCTTCCCCAACAATCCAATTCATTGTGTTAAAGTCTAGTGCAACCACCACTCCCCAAAAACTTTCATTCAATGATCAGAAGCTTATTAAAACAATCAAATCCAATTAAGTCACCATTAGTTTCCAAAGCAGTTTCAAACCAGCTCAAGAAAATGTGAAGATCTCTGTGAAGACAGAGGCTAGGACCTATTCCTTCTACAGATTACCAAGAGTACCTGTGGGAAGGTTCTAGAAGGTAAAGATGGAGAATCCAAATTATCCTGCCAACCTAGAAAAATCATAGTTTCATGCTTGGAGCTGTGAAACAAAACCTACTTTTAAAAATAGAGATTTCTGGAAAAGAAAGCAAAATGATAATAGTATGGGTTCTAATAAAACCAAGTATTTAATCTCAAGCCTTCATTTGAATGGAAATTGGAGAATTATGTTCATGAGTCATACAGCTTGAGCAGCTGTTGTCATCTGCCTGGTCTCTGGTCAGGTAGAGATGCAGCTATTTGCATGATGAAACAGGAAGTACTCCCAGAACAGCAGACTGAGTTCATCCATCATGACTCTGCTTCTGGATAGAGCTCTATCACCAGCAGTTTCTTTAATGGGATGAGCATGCCCAGAAAAAGTAGCTAATCTTTTTCTGATGGCCACTGCTCATACGTTTATGCAAATGGGATTCTTCAGATGATCAACTGATCTTCTGGAGGCAGGGGTGTCCTGAAAAGACATGAGAGCTCCTCGAGGAAGTTTGGAGAGACAAAGTGGAAAGCATAGGGAACTGGGGACCATGAGTCAGTGGGGGCTAGGATGAGGATCCTGAGGTTGAAGCTGTAGTCAAGGCACAGCCAAGGAGTAGAGAGAGGAGATGTGTCTAGGGACAATCATCTGATGAAGAGTTAGGACTGGCTGCTCTGGTGAACACGTTTCTGTAAATACTTCAATACCTGTATCTGCTCATGGGTAAAGGCTATGTCTGTCATGAAGTGCATTTCATAAAATAACAGTATAATACTTGTTGGGGCTGCACAGAACTATCATCACTTTTCCCTGCCCACTTACTTTGTAGGCGTAGAAATTGTCTACATCCAGTGAAGAGTTTAGATACTCCCCATACACAAGGTCAGAGAGGGTCTGATGGAACTGAGTGCATCATAATCTGGGACACAAAGAGAAAAAGAAAGTCTAGGAGGAATGTTGAGAAAGTCAGCATATAGAAGAACTGTCCTTAGCAAACCTAGGCTATATGAGCATAAGAGTGGACAGAAGTCACTAGAAATCTAGAGGAATGTGGCCGGGGTAAAGAGAGAATTTTATGGTATTAAACAATATGGACACATTTCCAAATGGTACAGAAATTCCATTTCTATGAGAGAAATCTTCAGGAGCCAAGAAAGTTTGATTGAATAGGGTGTGTCCTTGGTTGCCCTTAAATTTCATGATAGTTGCATTCAGCATAGTTCAGGTCAAGCAGAGGTGCCCATTCAAGATGAAACATAGGGAGAAGAAAACTGACCTGTAAGGGATGGAGCAAACATGAACAGAGCTAGGAAACACTCCAGAAAGCACTGATGTCAAAATATGGATTCTTTTCCAGCTCTTCACTGCAGAGACAAGAGGTCCAAGCTTTAGTCACTTGTGTTCTCAAGTAGGAAAGAGCCAAACTTGTCTCTATATCCACCCTTGCTGTGCAGGGTGTACAGGATCCAATAGGCACTAAAGGTTCTGGGTGGAGGTTGGGAGATCTGAGCTAGTAGGAGACTTAAAACAATCACCTGCAGGGGAAATGGGTCTCACTAGTGGCAACTACCAGAAATTTAGTGTAACCAGGGGGCTAAATGGGCCAAGTCACATGCCTCTGGGGCTCTAACACCCTGTGTGTAGTCCTGCTACAGGTGTGGAGTGTAATGATATATCAATGCCAAGAAACCTAGACACTATTGTTCAAGCCTCTAAAGAACTGCATGGAGCTTGCTGAGAAGTTTAGAAGCCACACACTTCATCTGGCCCAGCCCTCACTGGCAACAGCCTAGTCAGTCGGTGTCTCCACATGCCTTCCCCAAACAGTCACATTACAGCTCATTCTAAGAAAGCTGGTTTCAGCTGACAGTAGTAGCAAGAGTTTAATATATTCACTCCTGCTTACCTTTAATATCTACGAAAGTCATTGTATTGACTCTTATTCCATGTTTATATGTTGCAGGGAAGAATGCTTTAAGACCCAACCTTCTGCAGTGGGGTTGTATCACTCCATAGGATGTTCAGAAAGCATTGGGTTCTTCACATTCTGTGTACACTGTTTTCTTCAAAGGTTTTTCCAGATCTCAGGCCCATGGTCCAGCCATGATTACTGGGATAAGCCAATTATTGCAATCTGACTTCCCATGGTCCCCCACTAAAGGGAGAAAATAGATATGATGAGCGCAGTCTTAGTTTAGGCAAAGCAAACAGAGGAACTTTAGTGTGATACTGAAAGAAGATTTGAAGAATCAACTGAGATAGGTTAGGGACTAAATGTATTCACCCCTCCAAACTCCTATGGTGATATCTTATCCTCTGGCGCGACAGTATTTGGAGATGGGGCCTTTGGGAGGTGATTGTGTCATGAGGGTGGTGCCCTCATGAATGAAGTTAGTGCCCTGCCCAGAAAAAGACAAGACTAGCTATCCATACTTTAATCTCTCTTTTCTGATCACACAAGGACATAAAGACAAAAAGTCATGAATTAGGAAATTGACCTTCACAGGGAACCAAAAGTTCCAGCACCGTAATTATCAAGACTTAAGCTTCCAGACGTATGAGAAATACATGTTGGTAGTTGAAGTCACCCAGGCTATAGTATTTTGCTATAGTAGCCAAACTGATGAAGATAGGAATCAAGGACTGAAACATCTGACCCTTCCCACAGTCTGGTAGCAAAGTTGTGACACCTCACACTGTGGTAGTCGGTGGCCCGTGGAGAAAGACATCAGCAGGACTTTATTTGAGGGGAGGGAGTCCATTCATCTTCACAAAGCTCTGAGCTCCTTCAATAGAGGCACTGTGTTTTCTATTTGCACTATCGTAAGGACTGATGCTATTTTAAGTTCTGTTTCCCTTTCTAGGAAAAATAGAAAAGCGATGCTCCTTTCTCTCCCAGCTTCATAACTGGCTCCCCACAGTAAAAGCCACACTCGATACTCCACACCTTAAAACAAAGTTGACATACTTCCAGGTTCAGCAGAAAGCTGGTGGCCAGATAGACAAAAGCCTCTAATATTCTGAAGCAATTAATTTCTCAGAGGAGATGAGGAGATGTTTCTATGACTAAAGTGACAGAAATGAGGTAGTGGGAACAGCAAGGATGACATTTGCCATCCAAAAGCTTTCAAATTTGTACAACATATTCCCAAGTGAGAGGAAATGACACGCTGCCTCCAGGATCTCATTTCAACCATTTAAATCTTTCCTAACTTTTTGTATTTGTGAAACAAATTGCTTTAAACATGTCAAAGATACTTGAGTTGAGTGTTAGCCAAATTTTAAAAATAAAGATGATTCAGAAAGACAACACTTGTGTTTGTAGACTTCAAGATAAAATTTTAGGGAAACAAAAGCTGAAGGCGTAAGTCATAAACAATCCCACACCAGTTGGGAATTAAAGGGGTATTTATTTTAAGGGTAAAACTTACAAAACACCAACAGTNTGGTATCTCAGCGGCTATTGGCTGAAGGAGCAGAAGGAGCTCCCGCAACAAAAAGCCACAGCCTTGATTATTTAGGGCATAAGCACAAGGTAATACCCTTTAGAAATTAAAAAGAAATTCTCCCTCACACTTTATTTTTGCTAGATTTATTGAAGACCTCACCATTGTTGGTGATCAGTCTTCTCCGTTTTGGCGTGTTGCTAAGTTACTTCTCACACATTGATTCCTCAGCCCCTGGGTTTGGTCTGCCATCTCAGGCTAAGCCCTTGCTAGGGTTCTTGTCCTCTCCCACCAGTCAGTGAGTACTCTTTTAGAGTTGCTGTCTCTTATGTCCTCCTCATACCTCTTGGTGAAGACAGGATGGTCCCTGGGGTCAGACAGCTGGACAGGTGCCCCTCTAACATGCTCTTCTGAAAGACTGGGACTCATGCACCAGATAGAGTTCAAGAAATGTTTCTTATCCTAAGAAATTCAGAGTTGTATCCCTAACGGTTGCATTCCTGAAAACAATGAAGGCCATGAATGTGTGGAATACTTAAGCAGTAAAAAATTTATGCATATCGCATAATTTTTGTTGTATAACATTTTGTTACTTTTGAAACAAATTTCATTTTACAGGACATTTGTAAGAACAATGTAAAGTTCTATTTTTATTCCAGAGTCATCAGAGTTTTTGATCTCATATTCCACCCTCCCTGAATTTTGGTGTGTGTGTGTGTGTGTGTATGTGTGTGTGTGTGTGTGTGTGTGTTTGTGTTTGTGTGTGTGTGTCTGCTTTACTGACAAAGACTTTGTCCTACAGAAGCATAAAGATCATGGACATTATATCATTGGTATCATGTGATCACATAGGTTTTAGAACCCATGCGAGTTTCATCATTGTTTCAATAATGCCCTGTATATTAAGGAGACCTGGTCAAATCTGAGATCACATGAGTCATTTAGTCGGCATGTTTTGTGCCTTAAATCTTTATTTTTCTTCAGTTTGGAATCAATTCAGAATAGGTGTATTGTGGGTTGAATGAGAAATGTCCCTCACAGGTTCAGACATTTGAATCTTGGTCTCCAAGTGGAGGTGATGTTTCGGAAGGTTAGTGAGGCCGGGGTACAGGCTTGCTGGAGGAAGTGTGTCATTAGAATGAACTTTGAGAGTTGAAAGCCTTATATTATTTCCAGTTTGTTCTCTCCATTTCATGCTTGCTATTGTGTTGTTGAAGATGTGGTTGCTCAATTTCCCATTCTTGCTATCATGCTTGCTACTTGCTGCCATGGCTCTATCCTGCCAAGATGAACTCTTATATCTCTAGAACTATGAGCCAGAATAAACTCTCTCTTCCTTAAGTTGCTTTTGATCCTGGTGTTTTACCATACCAACCAAAGAGTAACTAATTTGAATTGTACAGTCTTTCTGTGGCTTTCATGACTCTATACCTGTGCAGTAATTGTGAGCATTGCTTCTCACCTTGAGGATTTGAATGACATCTCCTCATGATTAAAATTGGGTCACACACTCTACTCAGGATGGTCACAGAAGCAACACTGTATTCTCAGATCATCCTCCCAGACCATTTCCTATTGCTTTAAGAGAAAATCTGGTACCAAGAAAAAAATGTGCTTATTTGGCTTATAGTTCTGAAGGTTGGGAAGATATGGCAGTCATATCTGGTTAGGTCCTTCCTGCTGATATGGCTTCCATAGAGCCATGAAGCAGCACATGCCATCTTAGGGTAAGAGGTATGTATGCATGACAAGAGCCAAACTGGCTTTTATAGCAAATTCACTCTTGAGATAACCCAGGAGAGGATCAAATTATTCACGATGGCAAAGCCCTCATGAGTCTAATCACTACTTTAAGGTCCCCAATGCTTCCATATTTTAATGCCTCACAGTAAGGACTAAATTTTAACTTCTTTGTGCAGTTTTTAATTATAAAAACATCCTACCTGGTTACATGTAATTTTTGATAAGTCTACCTACTGTGATATGAACTTTCACCTTTACATTAAAGTGCTGGGTACCTCAGCTCAGAAAAAAAGACTTAGAAGTTAACATCAGGAAGTTCACTGAGGAGTGCTATTAGGATCAATTCCAGAAGAATAAAGGAGGGTATTGGACCAAAGGAGAAGTTGAGTTACCAGGATGTTGCAACAAAAAGCCTTTGCTGATTCTGTGTGGACCCTTAGAGATGGCTAGCTTTTGTAATTCCCTAAGATTAGAGCAACAGGACTGGGCTCTGTGCATATGTTGATAAGTTATCAGAAGTGAATGAAATATGACTCAGGATGAGACAATTTTCATCAGATTCAATTGGCCTACCTATGACCATTGTCTTTCATCACTCTCCAAGGGGATAGGCCTCTGTTGTTCCTGAAGAGGGCTCTGGGCACAGATCACAGAGCCCAGTATAGTGGTATCTGGTGAAATCATCCATGACAAAACAACTGTTTACTCCCTTTGCAATTAAAAAATACTACACAAGAAAGCAAATCACTGCAATTGCTTTATTCATCAAAAAAGTATTAATGATAGAACAACTAATGGGCATATGAATTCTTGATAGTTCACTTTTAATTTAGTAAATTACTTAAATGTGCTATTATCATTCCTTAAGTTGCTATTCAAACAATCCTATATGTTGCCAGTTAGAAAGAGTCCTAGTTGGCCTCAGCATCCTTACTTCCTTACTTCAAGGTGTGCCGTGTTTCAGGCTTGTTCTGTGTTTCCTCTGTCCTGCCCTTGCAGCTCTACTTCCTCATGGTAGAAAGCAGCTCCAAGAGAGCAGGATCTGTGCCCTACATGTGCATGCTACCATTTTACCTATTTCCAGGGCTTTCCAATGTATCCTGATGTCCACGTGTTTTTATTCCTGTGCCAAGCTATGTCAAGTCTTGTTCCTTAACCTCAATAAAGCCTTTCCTGAGAAAAAAAAAGAGAAAAAATGCAGGGGTGGTGCTCGCCATTAATCCCAGAACTCGGGAGGCAGAGGCAGGTGGATCTCTTTGAGTTTGAGGCCAGCCTGGTCTACAGAGCAAGTTCCAGGACAGCCAGGGCTGTTATACAGAGAAACCCTGTCTCAAAAAACCAAAACCAAACCAACCAACCAAACAAACAAGAAAACCTTTTCCTGATTCCTACCCCTAAAGACTTAACATGGATAACATTCAACAAGAATGCCACCTGAGAGCATTTTGAATCTTCCCAAATTGTCCAGGTGCACTTTATGTTCATGTTCTCATTTTGTTGTTGCTGTTGTCCAAAATTATCAGGAGCTGAGGACTCAACCAAATGTGTTATTTTCATGCAAGGTGCAACGATCATGCTAATTGGGGTTTCTATTGCTGATAAAACAACCATGACCAAAAAGCAACTTGAGAGGAAGAGAAGGTGATTTGGTTTACACTTCCTGTCACAATCCATCATTGGAGGAACTCAGGGCACAAACTCAAACAGGAACCTGGAGGTAGGAACTGAAGCAGAAGCTGTGGAGCGATGCAGGTTTCTGGCCTAAACTTCCTGTCTTGTTCAGTTCACTTTTAAACATAGCTGCCTGAGAATACTGCCCACAGTGGGCTGGACTCTTTCCCATCAATAATAATCAAGAAAATGTCCCACAGACAAACTGATAGAGGCATTTTTTTTCAGTTCAAGTTCCCTCTTCCTAGATGTGTATAGGTTTGTGTGAAATTGACTAACTAGCCAATCAGCACAATGATGTTAAAGGTGTGAGGAAACTGTACTGATCACCTCAGAATTAGTCTCTTCCCTTCAGCAGGAACCATAGAAATCCCTAATGATTGCTGGTCTCAGTATCCAGCCAAGACCCTGAGACTGGGATCTGGAATTGTCTTGGAAAAGAAGAGTCCATGTGATGGGAATGAAGTACAGAAACGAAGTGCGTTTTTGGCATTTGGTTTGAGTAGCAGAATTCTGCTATGGCACGTTGCTCCCTGGAGATAGTGAGGCATTATTGTCTACGAGAAAAGCATGGTGGTGGGTGTTTAGATAAAATTCCCTGACTATGCCACTCTTTCAAAGGAGTGGATGAGAAGACTTGCCATTCACAGACTACCTAATCATCCTTTTCTCTCCACACATTGAAAGAAAAAATGCTCATCAACATTGTTGATTGAAGCAGACAAGCAGACCTTGGGCAAATCAGTAGGGGACAAGAGACCAGAGGAAATAAAGGCTTTAGGGTGATGGCCAAAACAGTTGTGGTCCTCCCAAGGCATCCCCACAAAAAGTTCTACTGGTCCAGTGTAGGATTACGCTTATTATAGGCATGGTAATGGTCTCTCCCATAAGTGTGTCCTTTACAAAGACCAGTGTCATTCTTAGTATGATGTGCATAAAAGCAAGCAATGAACAATCCATGAAGTAGCTCTGAACATCCACAGTAAGCCATTAAGCATCCACAAATACTCACTCAACTGCCCTCTGATGGCTGTCTGTGAAAAGAACTGCATCATGATGTTGATAACCTCAAACATTGGAGATCTTCACAGCCAGTGCTGCCTTCTTCATGCTTGGGGAGCATGAAGTTGCGTGATGGAACTGCATCCCATAGCTGATTCTTCCCTGAGCTGATGGCAATTGTACAAACATAGAGATAGTCTGAAAGCTACTGAGAAGTGATGTGAGGACCTTAGGGACATCATCCCTGGCATCAAGTGATAGGGAGTTGCTCAGATAAATGCCCCAATGAAATGAAAAGTGTGTGAGGACTGATAACCCCTTTCCAGCTCACTTACCCAAGAAACCTCCCAAGAAGTTGGCCTCTGATGTTCTGTCTCCTCCTCCAGCTACCTTTTCACCCAGCAGCTCCACTGTTCATGAAGCCTTCGGTCCCCTACTAAAGAAACAGAATGGGGCTGAAGAAATGGCTCAGAAATTAAGAGCACTTATTGCTCTTTCAGAGTTCTTAATTCTTGGACTTATTAAAATTTTCTCTCGTTTTTGAGACTATAATACATTTTTAAATTACATCGTTTCCTTCTTACCTTTCCCTCCCAAAAATCTTCTCCTAAACTCCTTCCTTTCAAAGTCATGCCCTCCCTTTCTACCAATTGTTGTTATGATGTGTGTGTATTTCTAAATACATAAATACAACATGTTCAGTCTACATAATGTAACTTATATGTATATGCTCATTCCTCTCTTCAGTCTCCAACTTTTCTGACTGTTTGTTATTGAGAAACCAATAGGTGTGCTTTTTCCTGGGGAAGACTATTTCTTTAGCTCCCAGCATTCCTTAGCTGCCCATAGCTCTTTGAGTAGGGCTTCCCTACTCAAAGCTTTCCCTGCCCTTGCTAGCATGACTTTTGGTGTCTTCTAATATCATGTGTTAGGCTATAGTTACGGTCATAGCTTCTGACATTCCTAAAAGACACAATTTCATGGCAAAATCCATGTTCCTTTGGCTCTCACAATAATTCTCCCCTCCGCTCACTTCCATAATGACCCCCGAGCCTTAAGTGCAGTAATTGTTATAAATTTATCACTTGGATTTGGGTTCTATAACATTGCATTTTTTATTGGTTGTGGTTTTCTGCAATGGTCTTTGTCTGTTGCAAAGACACGTTTCCTTGACGAAGGATGAGGAGGACACTTACCTATGGGTATAAGGACAAATATATAGAACATTAGGGATTATGATGGTTTACGAAAGTGGTGATTGTAGATTCTCCTCCAAGATCCATGACTTTATTAGCTTTGTGTAGTTGGCTGCGTTTCTAGGACCAGGCATGATTTCCCTCTCTTGAGTGGGTTTTAACTCCAATTAGAGAGTTATCGGTTATCACCAAGGTATTCAGTCACTGCTGCATTCATCCTTACTGGGACATGCTAGTCATAATTGTAGATTACAGACGTCATATCTGGGTAGGACTCTTGGTTTTTTTCCCTCCTTTGGAAGCTTGTGTGGTACCATTTGGTACCATGAGAGCTAGTCCTCATAAACTTTTAAGCCAGTTCTAACTCAGGGGTCTCTGAGCTCTGCGTCTGAAGCACTTGGTACTTTCCTTCAATAGATACTTTCCTTCCACTTCAGGGGTGGGAGATGGAGGGCAGCCCAGGGAAATATCAATAGCCTGTAATATTTGGAAAGTCTCTTGGATAACCTTGATTAACAACTCAAAAGAGGGGTTCTCTTGGCAAGTGTTGGGGTAGGCCGTGATTCTTGGAGGAAATTGTCATCCTAGAAGGGAAAAATCCACTTAATATATACTTATACACTGATTTATATGTATTATGGGTATTTTAGGTAGAGAGTTAGTAGTGTGATTTTTCTTATGGCTTTTTTGTTGTTATTCTGTCCTCCCCTTCTGTATTATCTCCCTCCATCTAAAGAGAGCCCCTCATTTTTCCTGTTTTCCTATTCAGATCACTTGTACTCTCTCTATTCCCCAAATAGTTCCTTTTTCCTGTTAACTAGAGTTATTCCAAATGATGTACTCATATCTGAATAATTAGAGCTAGGAGCCTCAGATAAGAGAACATGCAACATTTGTCTTTCTGGGTCAGGTTGCCTCACTCAATTATGATATTTCCTAGCTCAATTCATTTAAAATTATTACTGAAAATACATGCCAACTTCAGGCATTGTGCTGTTGATTTTTGGTGTTGTTTATGTTCTCAGTAGAACTTTGTCTTTTAGTAACTAATGATTCTTATTTTGTTCCAGAGTCCCTTGGTTCTGTTTATTCCTCTCTTCAATCTCAAGTATTGCTTTATGTATTTTCTTTAGGTTCAGTTCGCTGGATATACATTTTTAAAGTTGTTTATATTATGGAAAGTTTCTTTCTTTCTCCTTCAACTATGGTGAGCCGTTTTCTTAGGTATATTAGTCTAGTTTGGTTATCATTGTCTTTTAAGACATGGAATAGTTTGTTCAGGTTCTTCTGGCCTTCAAAGTCTCCATTAAGAAATGAATTATTATTTTGATGGGTTTTTTTGTACATGACATGTTTTTTTATCTTGCAGATTTCAGTACATTTTCTTTGTTCTAAATGTTTAGTGTTTAAACAATGATATGTTGTGGGGATTTTCTTGTCTTGTCTATTTGGTATTTTGTGTACACCTATATTGGTACAAATGTACCCTTCCGTGGGATGGTTTTCTCTTATGTTCTTGAAGAACTAGTCTATGTCATTGACTTGGGATTTTTCTCCCTTGTCTATGCTCATGATTTGAAGGTTTGGTGTTTTCATGGGGTCCCACATTTCCTGAATGTTTCTTTTCTATATGTGTTTGTGGGTTTTTAAATTTTTTATAGTTGCTAATTTTGTCTAGGTCCTCTACTTTATCTTCAAGTCCTGATATTTTATCTTCTGTTTGATTCAATCTACTTATAAGGCTTTCTTTGAGTTTTCTAGTTGAGTTATTGGGTGTTTCAATTCCATCTTCATTTCTGCTTGAGTTATCTTCAGTATTTCTATCTCCTTATTGAATTCTATTTTCAAATCCTAGATGGTCTCTGTCATTTTCCTTCAGCCTTATTTTTGTGTTTTTTTTTAATTTTAGTCATCATTCAGGCATTTTTTCTCTTTCTTTAAGTTCATTGGGGTGTATCTATGTGTATTCCTTAAACTCCTTGAGGTTTTTTTTTTGATAAATTTTATGACTGTTCTTTCAATTTCTGTGTCCTGTGATTCATCTAGATAATTCTTGTTTGCAAACATTTCTACAGGACTGATAGGTTTAGAGAGGAGATATGGCTTGATCTTTCATGTAGTTTTCTTTTTTGTTATGAGATCTGGTCATGTAAACTTCTTTTGTTAGTTCTGTGTCTGATGCGGCCAGATCAGGTTGGACCAGAATTGAGGATATACTGTCAGGTGGAGTCTAAAGTTAGAAATGGCTTATGTGAAAGAAAGTATGGTGGACACAGGATACTAGGCTGGTAGGAAAGATGTGTGTTCTAGTCCAAGTCTGGAGGATGGGGGTAGATTTGTGAGCTAGGGAGGGCTTGTGGGTGGGGGGGAAGATCAGGCAGACTCACCTATCTAGACACTGGAGAAGGATGTGCAGGATCTTCCTTAGGATAGGGGTTGGGTGTGGTATGGGAGGGATTTGGGGTTGGGGCAGGTAGAGCGGAGTTGGTTGAAGCCTATAAGTTGGTTGAAGTGCAGATGGGGTGGCCAGACTAGGCTGGGCTCTGGTTATGGGACTCACACTAGATCTGAGTGGTTGGGAGGGTATGTAAAGGGGACAATCAGGAAGACTCACTGGGATAGAGCCTGGAGAAGGATGTTCAGGATCTCATTGGGTAAAGGGGTTGGATGTGGCATGAGAGTATCCTATGGTTGGGGCAGACAACATAGGTCTGGGATAGACTCTGGAGAAGGATCTCTTGGACTTTTTATGTTTATTTTTGTTCTATCCATAACTGGTTGAAATGTGGCAATGGAAACTCATTTGCAATTGCTTGTGTATATTGCACATACAGATTGCATGCCAAAGATGAATAATTGTTGTCAGAATTGGAAGTGATTTGTTCTTGTTCCTGTTGCTGTTGCCATAAAATATTAACAAGAATTGGCTGTTTTGGCTAAAATGCCGTAAGTTTGGCTTTGCTTTGTTCAGACAAGCTTATTTGCTTAGTCTGTGGTGCTATCCTTGCTAGTTAATGGTCCTTCACTTTTTTCTTGATTTTTTCTTGATTCTTTGTGGATTTCACATCATGCATCCTGATCTTACTCAGCTCCCTGTCCCTTCACTTCTGCCTTTTTCCCATTCCAACCTCTCCCAAACAAAATTTAAAAGTAATCCCCCCCCCAATCCAAACAAAAAGACAAAGCAAAACCAACCAGTCAATCTTTAGTCCACACATCTTTACTTGTAAGTGTTCATTGCAATGTGTCTTTGGTCTGGTTCGAGGCCTCTGACTTTTGCTACACTATTGATACTGGGCCCTCACTGGGACTCCCCTTGCATATCCTATTGTTGCCTATGTCATGAAGAACCTATAGCTTTGGATCTTCAGGTCCGATCCTTTCGCATGCTCCAGCAGTTCACAGATGAGGTGGATGTTAGGGTCGGCTACCTTGCAGTCCTGGTTCTGGGCCTGGGAGGAAGTTGGGTTGATCAGCCTGCCAGCTTTCCTTATTACCACCACCCACGGGAGCTATTCAGAACTGCCTAGGCTAGCTGACCCAGTGTAGCAGACAACAAGGTGTGGGGACCAGTTCCCCTGCTCTCATACACTCAGGTTCAGCTTACTGGCACTCACACCACCACACCAGGACCAGCTCCACGGTTTTGTCCAGGTGAGGTACAGGGCCTGTTCTCCAGTTGACTGCACTTGGTGAGGGGCAGGGTCTGCTCTTCTCTTCTCTTCTCTTCTCTTCTCTTCTCTTCTCTTCTCTTCTCTTCTCTTCTCTTCTCATGCCCCGGAGGGCCCCTCTTCCACCTGTTGCAGGCAGCAAGGAGTGGGGGGAAGGGCAAATTTCCCTTACCCTTGCCATCCTGTGGCATACCAAGAAAGGTGGGGGCAGCTATCCTGCTCTCAAATGCACAGGCCTGACCTGTGCCTCCACCCTTCTTGCCCCTAGAATTCTCAGTTTGAATTTCTCACTCAAGCTCACCCTGTTTAACTATTGGCCAGTCAGCTTCTTTACCAAACCAATCACACCAACATGTATTCACATGGTGTAAAGGAATATTCTACATTTTTAACATAGATCTTAAGCAAGAGATTAAAAGAAAGATGGATGTACAGAGAAAGAAGGAAGCAAAGCTCAGTGTGGGTGTGGGCTCCTCAAGAAAGGGGTTTAGTTTTCATTTGGTGAATATTTTTATAAACAAAGCTGTAAGTGTATTTACAAAGGGTATTGTCCAGACTTACAAATAAAAGGGAGAGCTGAGGACTCAAGATTGCATATCCTATGTAAGCACAGTTTATTTACTGAGTTTGAAATTTTTTGATTGAGATGTCTGTAGAAAAATAGATTGTTTTTCTAAGTTTTTCTCCTACTAAGACTTCTCCCTACTTTGCCCACTGTGTGAGTTTGATTTCTCGGCAAAACGGCTGACATAAACAACTAAAATGGAGACAGACATATGGACGAGGGGTGTCAGAGGTTTCTGCCCATCATGGTAGGGAGGGTGTTGTTGGAAGGCATAGTCACATGTGTGCACTTTCAAGTGGAGGCCACAGGACAGTTGTGCCTGTGTACCCAAATGGATGCAAATAAGTTGGTGATGTATCTTAGCAACTAGGTACTCTAACATCTCATATACCTTTATGATTCTATCCCAAAGCCATTTCCACTGAGGACTTTTCTTGGATATCTATGATATAATTAGCTACTACCTCTTCCGGGTTATATCCCTCTGTCTTCCTCGTGTCTAATCCCAGCAGGGTCTTGGAACAATGCTGACTCCATAGACACTTCACAAGATTACATATTGCTTCAAAAGAAGGCTTAGTGACTTGGCATACCCTGAAAGGAAAGTGAAATATAGTTAAGGAATACAATCCACCTTATATTAAGGCAGGGTCTCTCACTTACCCTAGAATTCACCAATAGCCTAGGTTGCCTGGTCAGTGAGCCCCACAGTCCACATGTCTTTACCTGCCCAACACTGGGTTGACAAGTACGCACCACTTTGCCCAGTATTTTTTAAGTGACTTCTGGGGACTGAACTCATGTTTATATCACATGCACTTTGCCAGCTGAGCTATCTCCCCATCTCCAATACTTTACCTGGTTCTGGACACAGAACTGGAGCCTTGTATATGCTAATCATGTGTCCTAACACCAACATACACCATCCCCCAAAATTTAAACACTGCTAAACCCTCCTCTTGGCTGCTACCACCCATAACTTCCGTACCATCTTGACTTTTTTTCCACCTAGCAGTAGTATCTTATTTTTACAGTTGCTAACATGGGATCTTACGATTGCTTAAAGACCTACAATATCCTGGTCCCTAGGAATTCCTGCATGGTCCTGAGGCTATTATAACACAGTTCACTTTTCTTTCCAAGGCTATTGTATTCAGGCTTCCAATATGCAGATGCATCATGATGTCCCTATAAGACTTCTAGAGCCTGTTTGGAGATTGATTGCTTAAAATGTGGAAGATAAGTCTAGGGAAAAACCAATGAATTCGATGGGAAAATAAATTAGCTTTGTGAAACTCTCCTTGCTAGATGGTGACAGGATTCATTCCTGAGTTTTTGCAGAGACTACCCTCTTGACATAAGGCACTTTTGAAGGGGATCTACAGAGAGGAGGAGAAAGAACTCAGCTGAAAATGTGTTTGTGTATGAATGGAAGGCGGGTCCCATAGGGGAAAGGGAAGGAGCTATAAATCTGTCTTTCTTCTGTCTGCAATGGAATGCTGGCTTGAGGCAGACACCATATTTCAGAGTTTCTACAATCCCTGAAATGTTCTTCAAGGATGTGATCCAACAAAGTCCCAGTGACATTGATGGAGCCATACTTAGTGTGAAGCAATGAGGCATTTTACGGGTTTTCTACAGGTGGTAAGATCACGTCATAGTTTAGTTTAATAGAAGAAAAGGATATTTAAGTGGATATCAAAGAAGATAGGATTTTTCTTAAACTTTTCTGGTAGCTAGGAAAGGACTCATATGACTAAGCATTTACATTCATCAAATCTAGCTTCCTAGAATAGTCTTAATGGTGACATGCCAGAGGGGTGGCAAAAATGTGTATGTCCTGAGTTACTGATTTCATTCCAAGCATTGATTGTGATTGACAGGTGTTTTCAGGCCTCAAAGAAAATTTGTCCAAAAACTGTGTGATATAAAATTAGAATGAGGACTATTTGGGGGCTAGAAGGAAACAGAGAGATGGGAGAGGGACAAGACAGGGCAATAGATGGATATGTTGGTGGATATGGTTGAAGCATCCAGTAAACCATGTGAAAATTTTCTGCCTTGTGTACTAGGAATATATGCTAACAAAACAACAGTGTACATAGTAAAGACAATAATTAAAGTAAACATATACTCATTTTTAGATACCTTGAGGAGATATCGCCAATTTTAAGTGGATGTGAAAGAACACGATTGATAATTACAACCCCTGCAGAATTCTGCTCAATAGTCTAGCTGCAAAGACTATGTTGTTAAAAATAAAAAGAGGATGGTTTGTGGGAACCTCTGCTCATTGCTTCTATTTTCCTTGCTCTCATTCTCCTTTAACATGAAATTGTGCGATTTGAGGAGAAAAAATGTCTCCATGGGCACTAGGCACTGTTAGCAAACATATGCATGAGAATCACCTGTATAGAACTGCCTGGTGGCTGTGCATGCTGATGGATAGGTGTTCCAAGCCTGGCCTGATGGTGATCTCCAGAACATGCTAACTCCTGAGGCTGAGAAGCTATTTAGCGAGATGAAATACTACTCTGCCACAACTTCCTCCCTCACAATTCAATCATGGAAAATCCTTCCCCAGTGCTGTCACTGAAATCATTACACTCAGAATTAAACATGGTGTAATGGAGCTGCTGACAAGACCCTGAGGTCCTATTGACATGCCAGGTCTCACATTAATAACCAGCTTTCTGTAGAGTGGAAAGAAAAAGACCTGCAAATTGGGGGTTGTTTTTGCCTCTCTTTGGACCTCGTGTAATGACTGCCTGTTCCTGATTTGTTTTCAGTTGTTGATCTGCAGCCCCATGACTTCCCAGGTTAACATGGCTGCTCAGCCTTCTCCCTTCGACCTTCACTGCCCAACCTTACTTTATAAAAACAAATCTGCATAGCCCAAGCTTCCAAGCCTCCCAGCCTTCTTTTCTGCCGGCTCTGCCTCCTCATCCCTTTGCTGCATCGATCCAAGCCTCCCGGTCTTCCCCCTTTTCAGCTGTGCCTTCTCATCCCTGGCACACACATCTGTTGTCCACCACTACAAATTGGCTCTTTGTCTTTTCCCTCATATTTTTCCAGTTTTGCAACTTGTTCCTTTTGTTTCTTCCATATTCCCTGGTTCTTCCCAGCATCGTCCCCCTGTTCTGTAGAGGCAGTAAGATACAGAACTGAGAACTGCCTTCACAATGAATGATAGTGGCCCAATCTTTATTTCCGCTTCTACCTGATTAAGTAACATCCATGCCCAGCTTGGCTAGGCTCATTGATGCCCAGGCCTTGTGCAGGCTTTCATAGCTGCTGTGAGTTATTGATTGCTAATGCATCTCCCCCATCCCCCCACCCCGCAATGACATTTCGCAGACTTTGTCCTATTTTCTGGCTCTCACATTTTTTCTGTCCTTTCTTCCGTGGTCCCCAAGCCTTAGAGGAGATGGTGTAAATGGCTTGTCTGAGGTGAAGCATGCATCTACCACTTAGTCTCAGCACCTACCTTGTGCATTCACGAATCTCTGCATTCACCACCGTGTTCACTAAGAGAGAGACTTCTCTGACTAAGGTTGAGAGTAACAATTATCTATGGGTAAAAGCATAAATATTTAGAAGGGAAATTTGACATTATAGGAATTTAGATCTACAACAATACTCAGCTCCCCTCTAAAGCCCATGATTTTCCTCACCATGAGTTTTCAACCAAGCTCATAAGCATGTATTCCCTCCCCGGAAATGTGTCTCAAATTTAATCAGAGAGCAGTTGGTTTCCCTCATGAGAGTCACACCACTACTACAGAAGTGGGCACATCTTTCCTGGCAGATTTTTCTCATAGATCATAGATCCCAAAGCCTTTTAGAAATGCCATACTTTTAAACTCAGACAGGTATTTGGTGGCACCAGCTTCTGGAAGCACTATAGTGATTGAATTACAAATCACACTTCCCTTAAAAGATTGTCTTTATTTTTACATTATGTTGAAAGAGAGTGATGGTCTCTGAAGAACAGCAAGGCCTTTGAGGAGAGGAGACATTTCACCACACAGTCATAGCATGCACAAGGAAGACTAGGGGCAAGCAAGGGAAAACAGATAAAGGTTACTCAGAATAAACATGTTCCTGAGGGTGGATTGATTCAGAAACTCCTTGGAGGCAGAGCCAGTCAATCCCCAAGAGTATTTCATGTTTATACAAAATTTACAGTGTTCAGATTGTGACATCTTGGCAAAGAACCATGTGTGAGTCTTTATTGGATTATGATCAGTTTATGTGATACTTGTTCTGAATTGTGATTAACAGAATCTCTGGACACACAGAAAAGCACCACGATGCTTATCTCTCTCCCTGGTATAATACCTCCTATACAAATCATTATTTTCATTAAAACTAAGCAAACGTATAGGACTGTACAACAGTAACCTAGGAATCTACTTCCTATTGAATGCTCTAATATATTCCTATTAAAGGACCCTGTTTGGACCTTGGTCACTAGAGAAGTTGAGGTTAGCTCTGTTTCTGTAATTTTCCATATGCTCTATGTACAACAAATGACGTGAATACACTTTGCTCTGGAAGACCTCTGTTTGCTTACAATCCAAATAATTTACAGACTTATCAGTTTTGTATCTTTTTACAAGAAAAAAGAGAAAAAAGATTTGTTCTATTTTAAAACAGTTATGAATTTGATCTTTCTTGCAAATTACACAGCAAATTAAATTATAAGCCAAGTAGTTAAAGAATTGTGTGAAGTTAACTTTCTATTTATAGCTTAGAAAGTCAGAGGAAATTTAGTTTAGAGGTTAAAGACCATGTAATAAGAATTTGACCCAAAATGGAAGTAATAAGGAAAAAAATAGCATGTGCCTTGAGATAGCTTATGCATAAACTATGATGAGCCAGGAAATATTACAAAATGACCTCCTGTTTAATCTTCAGTTAAAATGACAGCTTAAGATTTTAAGGTATTTGTTATACATGATAAATTATGCACAAAGGATTTTGCATAGATCTGGGCCTGGTGAAACAAACCTATAATCCTAGTTACTCAAGAGGGACTAAGGCAGGACAGTTTGCAAGTTCAAGGCTATTCCTGGACTATAGATTAAGTTCAAGGC
This sequence comes from Bramus lutescens, assembly GCA_001685075.1. NCBI lineage: Eukaryota > Metazoa > Chordata > Mammalia > Rodentia > Cricetidae > Bramus > Bramus lutescens. The sequence continues at coordinate 281,742 of LOEQ01001665.1, read as the reverse complement.
CAGTCTTAGAGTTTTAGTGAGACCCTAAAACAAGCAAACAGACAACAGATGGATGCCACTCAGCGTAAGCATTTCAATGCAATATTTTATTCTGTCTTCCATACTCATTAGTGTGCCACTATTTTCCCCACTTATAGATGAAGATAAGGACAAAAGAATTAGAATTTGTAAGGCTCAAGGTCATTAGGGTGACAAGTAGCAGAGCCAAGATTTAAACTCAACTCATTTCACAAAAAAACTTCAATTCTGAATCCTAGCCTGTGGTATAAGTCTCAGGCATCAGTGGACTGATTAAAAAAAAAAACCACATGTTTAGGTTGAATATAAAAATGGCTGCATCTTAATAACCTGGAAATGTAACTTATTACTGGTGATAGCAGTATAATGAATGTAGAATAAATGAAAAATATTAGCCTCTGACCCTAAAAACAATGTTGAAAACTATTATAACTTTTAACAATGAAGTTTCAGGTTCTGATGATCACAAGGTACTGTATAAGCTGTGTTTTACATTCAAATTAATGTTTCTGTGTTATGATTGAGTTCATTGTCTAACGGTGTGGTTGGAATATAATTTGTCTCCTCCCAAATACATGTTAAAATTTAATCTCCATTATAAGGTATTACAAGATTTGAAACCTAATCTGAGTATGGGAGCCTTCGGAAGTCGTCAGGATTAGATAGGGTCATTAAGGCCTATCCTTAAGATTAAACCTAGTGACTTCATAACAAGAGAAAAGGCATCCTTGTGACACTCTGAGCTGCATCAGGATTGGTGTGGCCCAAAGAAACCTCTTTTCTTTGTAAGTAAATCACTCAGTCTGTGCTGTTATAGTATCAGCCATAGAAAACAGGCTGACCATCAGCCAACGAAGAAAATCTTCCCAAGAAGTGTTCTTTGTAAATTTTTAGTAGTCATGACAAATCTGAGCCCCGAAGAAATTGGAAGAATCAGCTAGCATCACGGGTCTTGGCAGCAGAAGAGAAATTCATATCCACTCTAAAACCGCGTTTTCCTCCTTCAGGCCCAAAATTACAGAGTTGGAACAAGAGGTCTGAGACACCTTTTCATCTTCCATTCCTTCTTTCTTCTCATAGGTCGCTACCCCCAGGAGAACAAGGGCACTTACATCCCAGTGCCTGTAGTGTCGGAGCTGCAAAGCGGAAAGTGGGGGGCCAAGGTTATCATGAACGAGGACCGGTCTGTGCGACTTTCCATCCAGTCTTCTCCCGAATGCATTGTGGGAAAATTCCGCATGTATGTTGCCGTCTGGACTCCCTATGGCATCCTGCGCACCCGTAGAAACCCCGAAACAGACACATATATTCTCTTCAATCCTTGGTGTGAAGGTAAGGAGCAAGTATCCATCTTTAAAAGCTCCCACAACCCCAAAGCATCTCCTTTAGAAGTAAAAGGGTTACTCCACAGAATGCGTCCCTTTCTGACTCTATTAGTTACTTTGGTGGTATGACACCAAACATGACAGGAAGCGACTTCAAGGAGGAAGGATTTATTCTGGTCCATTGCTTGAGAACAAAGTTCACCGTGGCGGAGGTGCAGTGGGCAGTCACAGTATGTGCACAGCTGGGGCTCAGCTGGAGTTCTTTCCCCATTTTATTCAGTCTTGGATCTCCCCCCACGGGATAACACCACATCTAGGATGGGGCTTTCTGGCCTCAGTTAAACCTCTCTGGAAATGTCTCCTAATGGTTCTAAATCCCAGGAAGCTGGACTGATACTCACCCTGACATACACTGTTTCCTCAATATTGAAAGCGAGAAGGATACACGATTCACCCTCAGAATAAGGGAAATGAATGTTGCTACTCACTTATTTCAGGAATTAAAGCTGGATTAAAGTTGCATAGTGAGCTCATTATGGACTTGTGGTGTCATCTCAGTATATTATTTGTTCTATAAGCAAAAAAAAACTTACTAAACCCAACTTTCAAAATTAGTAGAACCCATAACTCTATTTAAAAAAAAAACAGCAAAGTCAACTATGTAAATAGCAGAACTAACTTCATCACCCTAAATCAGGGACAGAAAGTTTAAAGGATCCCACATAGTTATTTATTCTCATTATAGGTCTGTATTTTACAAACCATTGGCTTGCAAATACAGATAGGTAATTATATTTTTAATGTAGTATTATGTAATCTCTAAGGTTATTTTGAATTATTTCCTTATGCTGTGGAAACTTAGCCTAGTTATATTTAAAATATTCACTTGGGTTCAATGTGTGTTTTAGCAAGTCAATCTAAAACCTCAAAGCTCCTAGGATTTTCTCCTCTTCCTCATTTTTTTGCCATTTCATGCCTCCCAGCTGCTTCCATACACAATGTTAGGCTGAGAGGGGCAGCTGTTGTTAGGTTAGTGGCAATGAAGCAGCTTGAGATCTAAGGACTGAGAGCAAGAGCCTGCTCATAACAGCCTATTGGAGTGGATTTATCACTCCCCAAACATCTTTCAAACATGAGTCCTGGCTAATTTGTTTTTATTATTTTGCATAATCCTTGGTTTGAGGAAGCTGTGTTGGATCTGGATTTTCTGATGTAGATGTAGACAATGGGGCAGCAATGTTTTCTGCTCCTGTTAAACATATACCTAGATCTCTGTCCTTTCACTTAATTCTTCAGGTGATCTTGGCACACGGAACCTAGATGATTCCGTGCCCTCACCTACCACCTCTTGTCATGGCCTGCTCAACACTCATATGTATATATGACCCATGCTCAAGGTTGATGTGAGCAAGAGATACCAATTGGGCCGTGTGTTGCTCAGAGATAAGAGTCCCATTTATAGAAATCTCATCAATTATATATAAGGCATTTTGCAGCCGAGACATAGCGTGCTATTTGCAGAGATGCGGAACAGAGGTACCAGCTCAGGGGTTGAAAGTGAATTAGAAGTGATGGCAGAAATGACCTACGAGGGTGTGGGTCTGGAGCAGGGAATCAGTGTGCACTTGAGAGTTAGCTAGACCTAGAGAAGATACATAGATAAGGGAGGAAGAAAGACGATATATGAATAACAGCATCTAGGAGTCCACTAGAGAAGTTAGCAAAGGAAAATGAGACTGAAAAATAGGTAGAGGGCCAAGAAATTAATATTTTCTGAAGTCTACATTTACACAATTAATCAGGAGGTTGTAACTGATTTTCTTTGCACTGAAAAAAGACAGTTATAGGCTTCGTGTAATTACCCAGGATGTTTGAGGAATGACATGATTTACCCAACGTTTAATTTGTCACAGCTTTATAGATGATCTCATCCATGTACTATGTGGTCACTCCCCTTGAGAAAAAAAATGTGTTGCTTGTTTTGCCTGACAGTAATTTTCCAAATGAGCGATCTAGGAGGCAAAGACCTCGTAATCTTTAACTGCTTCATTGCTTTCTTGGTCTGCTCTTGGAAGCATGATAAACAGCTGCCAGGTACTTCCTGTTGCTTAGTGACAATGTGCCCTGTGCCCTAAATACCCTCTTATAATAACACAGGAACCTCCCCTTGAATCTCTCTGCAGGGAAAGGACTGAAGGAAAGTGAGACTCAAACCAGAAAAACCTATTAGAAAGCTGCAGTTCAAGACAAAGATGACCAAAGATTTAACTGTTGTGATGGCAGTGGAGATGAAAAAAGGGAATGGATGAGAGATCAGTTTGGACGTAGAACATTGGTTGCAAAGGAGTTAGATTAATGGAGAAATAGGAAGATGAGTTAAGGAGGGGTAATTAGATGTCTAGTTTGGTCAACTGGGTCTATGATAGTTACATCTTCAGAACTGGAAAGGCTAGAGAGGTGGAAGGGGTAATGTAAAGACATTGAGAAATGATAATACAGTGGTTTCTGTAAGACAACCAACTGAAGACATTGAGGAAACACTAGAATAATTGGATACAGAACTTAGACGATATGGCAGAGGTAGCCTTGAAAATATCATGCCATCAAGAGGAAGAGCAGACAATGAGTAACAAAAATGTGACCAAAGTAGACTGGGAAGGAAAGGTCAGTGGTCTTAGGAAATTAAAAAGAGCAAAGAGTCAAGTACCCCTTCGGATCAAGAGTACTGCAGTTAACTGTTGAGTATTGCTACAGAGTTGAATTGGTGAAGAAAAGAAGGGAGTTGTTCTTTGTGGAAATATGATAACACTATGACCTTGGAGGGGATGAAGCCACTGAAGCAATGGGCCAGAATCCAGGGAGATGGACTACAGCACAAAATTAGAGTCAGAGACAATGGGTACTGACATCTTATTTAAGACATTGGGGTAGTTGGCAGGGGAATGGCTCAGCTACTGAGAGTACATACTGCTCTTGCAGAAGACCTGACTCCAGTTCTAAGCACCCACTTATAGGAGGTTCAAAGCCACTTTTAAAACCAGTCCCAGGAGGAACTTATACCTCTAGCATCTGTAGGTACCTTCACATATATCCACACCAGCACACACACACACACAAGCATGCACACACACATGCACACACACACACACACACACACACATTCACACAAGCATGCCTCAGTGCCTGTGGAGATATTCTGTTGTGGTTGCACTAGAGACATCCTGGGCTTAAGGATTTTTTCCAAAGATTCTTGGGTGATTCCTCAAGCCATAGTTGGAAAACACTGGCTCTAGAGGCAAATCAGCCTGGGCAGGATTAGGGGGCCAGGTGAAAGGTCTAAGAGAGGTAGCCTAGGGACACCGCACTGAGAAAGTCTCAGAGGAGAGAAAAGTGTAAATATTTTCAAAATTCTATGAAGGGATGCACAGTAGTGGCCCATTTTTACTCCCTTCATGGGAGGTGAACAAAGTCATGTGTTGAGGGAGTGAGGATGGAACAGAGATCTAGTCATCAGGAAACTAGGTGAGCTCGTCACAGAAGTGTAACAGGTGGGTCTCCTGTCTTCCTGAATGCAGGGAATTGGCCACAGAATCCTTAATCCCTTGATTGACCCATGGAACCCTAAATGTTCTACAAAATTCCTGGAGGGTCTCTACCTTCCTGATCATCTATGACCCCAATATTCCTGCCACCCGTCTTCTGGGAAACTCAGACCTTCCCTAGATTCAGAATCAACATTGAAAGTGGTCACACAAGTCATCTGCATCCTCAAGGTTTTGGTTGCAGTTCTATCTGCAGAAAAGAGGCAGGAGAAAGGGGTCTTCTCAGGGGTCCTCAACCCTTGAGTCACCTCAGAACTTCCTCCCACAGACTAAGTAGACCAGGGACCTTGCTTCAGATTTTGCATCCTCACTAGTTCCTAGCTAAGCTAATGATTGTAGGTGGGACTGCATTAGAGAGTCAGAGGTTTATGTAATACTCGCACAGCATTGTAACCTAGCAGGGTTTCACCTCCTCAAATCCCCTAGCTCCTGCTTGAATCTAATCTCAGTCTTTCTCACCTCACTTCCTCTTCCTCATCGACTCCCCACCACTGCAGTTGTCTCCCTGTCCCTCCAAACTCTTCTCTTTGATGTTCTCCCAGGAGCAAACTCTTTCTTCTCTCATTGAGAGGGACTCAGCAGCTTTTCTATTTGATTGATACATCCATGCTTTTGGGGAACTGTATGCCTTTGGATAGCCATTCCCTGCCGAAACCATCCAGTGCCAACATTTAAGACAGTTTCTTAAGTACCTTCTCTCAATGCACACTGAGAACTCTCATGGGGAGGTGTCTGAAACAGGAGTTTCATTTCTTGTGTGACTTTTCAGCCTGACACCCAAGGCATAACCCACAAATGGGTTCTGTATGAAGATTCTCCCACATACACTACAGGGAACCCAGGGACTGGTGATTGTGACAATTATGTGCTCGTACAGGCTGGCGCATTAACAGGGGATTCACTGAGTCCTAGAAAGTGGGTCATAAAAGGGATGGACCTTGGAGCAAGTCAGAAAAAAATAACAAAGTCGATAAAGCTATGGAAACAGAGTCAGGTGGGTCAAGGTGTTGGCAATAGGACTTGCCAAGTGTGGCAGTGAGGACTAACGTGGTAGTGTACATTGGGTTGAAAAATTGCGCCAACACACACAACATTTGAGAGAAAATATTCAGTTGTGCTCCCAGGGGCGCTTCTGACTGCCTCACATTCATAGGCAATTTATCCTCCTTAATCACCAAATCATTAATGGGGATCGATAGCAACAGCAGCCTGATAGGGGCAGGGTGGATGCAAGGAGAACTCCTGCATAGAGTTTAAGCTAATATTGCTAACAGAGCTCTGAGTCCATTCTAACAGGGAGCTCTTCTCTGCGGTGTTGGACTCAGAACTGTTCCCACAAAAGAAGTGGAAGTGAGTTGGGCATTTATTGTGAATTTGTTGTCTGACCACTGAGAAACTATGAATTATTGAATGTATTTCGCTATTTAAATGTCAAATACTCCATTTTAGTAGTGTGACATTATTGTTAGTGAGTGGGTTCTGAAAGATTTAGATTTCTGGTGATTTTGTCTGGCACTCTGGGCCAGTAGTTAGTGTTGATTTGGGTCATATCTGTATTTGGGTTATGACTATACATTTCAGAGGGACCTCTCCTCTTGACAACTTGCTTAACTTACCCTCACATTCCCAGCATCCCACACAGTGCCTGGGTACACAGTTAATGCTTCATAAATGTTTATAGCATTTATTTAAAAAGTCCAAGCAAACAGATGTAAGTTCCCCAGACCATATCACCAACCCAGATCAGACACAAGTGTAATCTCAGACCTCAACATATTGTAAAGAGAAAAAGAAACCTATGAGGAACAGTGGTTGAAGTGCATGTCTCAATAATATATGTGTAGATTTCTCTACCAGTATCCAATACCAAGTTAGTTTCTAGGATTTTTGCCTTGTTTCATAAAAATTTTGCATTTCCTTTAAAGCAAGTGCAATGAATTAATTTGATGTAAAAAATAATGCTTGCCATTTATTGGATATTTTGATAGAGACTATTAACTATGGACAGGCTGTATTTTATTATTAAATCCACCTTTCAACTATTTGCTTAGTAATTACACATGGTCATTAAAACCTCTCAGTACAGAATGGACTGAGATTCTCAGAGGAACAATGACAAATAGCCCCTGCTCATGGAGGCCCTTGAGCCTGCATTCAGAATTCAGGCCAGAGCCATTTATTCATCAGTCCACAGATGTAGAAGGTATGTCTTGCCTGTGGCCATGACAACACAATAACCTATGCATGGTCCAACAACATTACTTACTTATTTGCAGATATTAAGGGCACAAAGCTTAATTCTGCACTAGGGACAGGCAATAAGAATGACAAAATTTTGCCCTTGTAATGGTACTAACAGGTTTTACAAGTGAGGTACCAATAAAATCTAATTACAACTATAAAAAATAGTGCTAAAATAAATCAGGGCCAAACAAGAGCATAAAAACAATGTAGTACCAGGCTGCTTGTTCTTCCAGACCACCCAGAAACAAAATAATCATACAGAAACTGTATTAATTAAATCACTGTTTGGCTCATTAGCTCTAGCTTCTTATTGGTTAACTCTTACATATTAATTTAACCCATATCTATTAATCTGTGTATCGCCACGTGGCTGTGGCTTACCGGGTAAAGTTCCATCTGGCTCCAGCGGGGCTCCGTGGCTTCTCTCTGACTCAGCTTTCCTTCTCCCATGCTATAGGCCAAGCCAGTTTCTTAATTCATTAACCAATAAAAGCAACACATAGACAGAAGGACCTCCCACCAAAACAGGACCCTCTGACCAAGTTGGAGTTGAAGACAGGGCAAATAGTGGCTTATGCCTTACTCAGCCCTTAGAACATCATCATATAATAGCATGTCAATTACCAGATCAGCTCTCAAAATAGTATAATGCTTGTATTTATTTAATCATGACCCAAAAGCCTACAGAGCAGGGATAGAATTTATTATGTATACGGACAATTTACTCTGACTTTACATGGCAATGCAACAAGACCTCACACATAGTTCCAACACTCTTTGAGTTTCAGATTCTGATTTGTCTATGGAAATTACTCTTTTTTCTTTTTATTTATTCTTCTCTCATACAATACATCCCCCAACCTCAACTTTCCCTCCCTCTCCTCTTCCCAGTAACCCCACATCCCTTCTCCCACAGATCCACTGTTCCTCCATTTCCCTTCAGAAAAGAGCAGGCCTCCCAGGGATATCAACCAAACATAGCATATCAAGTTGCAATAAGACTAGGCATAAACCCTCATATCAAGGTTGGATGAGGCAACCCAGTAGGAGGAAAAGGCAAAAGAAGTAGGCAAAAGAGTCAAAAGACATCTTCACCCTCACTGTTAGGAGTCTTTCAAACCCCTCAAGCTAAACAACCTTAGCATGTATGCAGAGGGCATAGCTCAGGCCCATGCAGGCTCTGTGACTGTCGCTTCAGTTTCTATGAGCCCCTGTGAACCCCTGCATGGAAATTACTCTTGATGAGAAGAGGGTGATAACTAAAGCCCTCATCCCACCATCTAAATCATCCATTCTTTTCATACCAAGTGAGCATCATCCCATAGGGGCCCTGCAACCAGAAGGGAAACAGGGTAGCTCACAGGAATGTTTCTACAAGATGAATCTGGTAGGACCAAAGATGAAAGAGTCTAACCTAGAGTTGCATTCATGTGTGTACCTTGTGTTTATGTCTATTGAAAATCTTCACACTCTTCAGAGTTTGTTCATAGGTTGTTACTTTCTAGCTTGTGTGTTTTGGAAAATGTGACATGTGGGTGCGGTGACACACAGGTAATCCCAGCATGAGGGAAGATAAAACAGAATGGCCAGTTCAGGGCTAGCCTGAGCTACATGATGAGCTTTTTTTCTCTCAAAAGAAGGAGAGACAAAGTGGGGAGGGGGAGGGAAGGGAATTAGAGAGGAGAAGATGGAAAAGGGAAAGGAAAGGAGAGGAGGGACAGGGTCACCCTCATTCATCAGAAGCTCAGAGTTGGAGCTCAGGGAGTAACTGCCAGTTGAATTAATGAACACCATACCAAGAAGCCAGGATCAAATCATTATGCTCATATTTCAAAAAAAAGATGCAGGCCTTGTAATGTCACATAAATTTGTTAAAGTCCTATAGAACATTAGGAAACAAACTGGGTAACTGGATGAAACCTTGAGTGGGAGTGCCTGGACCCATTTATACCAACCACCATGTTTTTTAGGCTATTTGTAACTAACTAGCTTTGTGTATTATGCTGGTTAAATTTTTGGCAGTTTGATACAAAGTCATCTGATTGGATTGGGCATGTCTGTAGGGCATTTCTTGATGTGAGAGGGCATAGCCCACTGTGGGCAGTACCATCACTATGCAAATAGTTCTGGGTTTTGCAAGAAAGCAGGCTGAGCAAGCCACGGGGTTAAAAGCCAGCAAGCAGCGTTCCTCCATGATCTGCTTCAGTTACAGCCTTCAGGTTTCTACCTTGAGTTCCTACCTTGAGTTCCCTTCATGTGGAAAACTGTAAGGTAAAGTAAACCATTTGCCCCACAAATTGTTTAGGTCACAGTGTTTATCATAATAGAAAGTTAACTAGAATATGTATCAAGAAAAACATTAAATGGCCAGCAGATACAATTCTGTAACCATTTGTCAATGTTGGAAAGTCATGTCCTCAAAATAAACAAACAAAGAAAAACAAGGTTGATAGCTGTAACATCAGACAGAAATTCTTCTCTAGGAGAAAAAAGAAAGAAAAGAAATTAAAGCATGCCAGTGCAGGCACAGTGTCCCTCAGAGAATACAGCTAAGCAAAGAATCCCTGACATTTTCTTTGTAGAATTGCTTCATAAATAATAGTTTACTTTCTGAAGGCACATAAACTAAAATGTCCTCAACCAGCCAAACAAAGTAGAGCACACCGAATACACTTACAAGCTGTTGCACACAGTAGCATCATGCACCATGTTTGCAGAGAGTGATAATGTCCCTCTAGCGTCTCATCGGCCCCCTTCCATACTGAAGTTAAAGGCCACATAGCGAAGGACTCCTAAATGGCTACAGTAGACGATCAGGATGAAAGTGGTTTGGTGTTGTATAAGGGCTGCTTGTTTGTTTCCCGACCACCCGGCAGCTCAGACCTGAAATAACCACACAGAAACTGTACTAATTTTCCCACGCTATGTTTCTCGCCAGCAAGAATGACACGGCACAGTCAGGATCCTTC
>LOEQ01001665.1:239818-262378 GCA_001685075.1 Bramus lutescens | reverse complement strand
GTCTCTCTCTCTGTCTCTCTCTGTGTCTCTCTCTCTGTCTCTCCCTCTCTGTCTTGCTCTTTCTCTCTCTCACACACACACACCACTAAATAAGCAAAACCGTAGTAAAAGTAATTAAAGAACCTTATGTATATTTTAAAGTGTGACTCTATTAACTATAATTAAGAAAGACTATTCCAGTTTTGTCAGAGGATGTCTACTTGATTTTTCCACAAAGTAGAGGTGTTTTCATCAGTTACAACCTCAAGATACTATTTAGGGGCAAAAAATTTTTCAATCACTTTTAGGCTCTAGAAAATGCCTTGTCTCAAAGAAAGGGGATTTGGAGGACTTTCACTTCATGAGGGTTTCTCCTGTCTTACATGCAAGCCAAAATCTGACTGCCTTCCTGTGATACATCTGAATGCTATTTATTTTCTTTTATGTTTTTATTTTTTATTTATTTAATTTTTTGAGAAAAATGGGGTTTCTCTGTGTAGCCCTCGCTGTCCTGGAACTCGCTCTATGGATCAGGTTGGCCTCCATCTCAGAGATCTTCCCGCCTCTGCCTCTGCTGGGATTGAGTAAAGGTGTGCACCACCACTGCCCTACTTTCTTTTATTTGTTTGTTTGGTTGTTTGGTTGGTTTTTCGAGACAGGGTCTCACTGTTTAGCTTTTGCTGTCCTAGAACTCATTTTGTAGACTAGGCTGGCCTCAAACTCATAGAGATCAGCCTACCTTCCTCCCCAGTGCGGGTAAAGGCGTGTGCCCCCACTGCCCAGCTATGTTTTTAAATTGAGAACAGATTTTTTTTATACAATGCATTTTGATTATGGTTCCCCTTCCTCAATTCTTCCCAGATCTTCCCACCTTCCCACCTGCCCAAACCACATCCTCTTTTTCACTCTCTCATTAGAAAACAAGCAGGTACCTAAAAAAGAAATAATAATAATAAAATAAGAGAAAATAGAAAACCAAGTTGTTTTTGAAGTCCCAAGTGACTTTGGGAAATCATTGTGCTCTGCGCAATACATCCATCTGCTGGAAGGATCGTGATAAACTTGTACAGTGTCCTAAAGAGCCTAGAGTCGGTGTGTGGTTCTTGAGTATGCTGGCTCTCTAAAGGTTCTGCTCTTATTTCTGGCTTCCTTTTCTGTTCGATATTTTATGGAAAAGTAAAAGCAGGACCCATCCTTTCCTTCACTTTAATAGTTCATGCTAAAGGTTATAGGAGGTCACTCCATGCTTCTAAGCAGTAAATTGTGGCTGTATTTCAGTTTTGCACACAGTTTATCTTGTTTTGCAGAGTGGAGATTAAATAGTTTCTCATTGTTTCTCCCAAACAGTTTGAAGACGGCATCCTGGATGCTTGCTTATACGTGATGGACAAAGCTCAGATGGACCTTTCTGGCAGAGGGAACCCTATCAAAGTCAGCCGTGTTGGATCTGCAATGGTAAGTGGCATTAGCTGATGATGATAAAGGAATAGTGACATAAACCCTGACTTAGCTTTACAGTCTTTCATCTGTTAGGTTCGGGTTGATGGTGCCCAGATGTTCTTGAATTCTCTCACTTTCTCATACGCTACAAAATGAAAATTTCTACTCAAAGCTGTTTATGGTTTTTGTTTTATGTCACTCTTGGTGCCAGGTCATTTTGACCCATTGAGTCATTTTGCCAGTCCCCTATGCAGCTAAAAGTCTCATTTAGAGACTAAGAAATGACCATGACAAAATGTTAATTACTGTAACCAAGTGATCAATCAATAAAACATCAAAAAAATACAGGCAGCTAGATAAGACATGGGTTTTCCATGTCTACACCCATGGAAACAATCAAGAAATAGATGGTTGGGGCTGGAGAGACAGCTCAGTGTGGTGTGTGTGTGTAGAGGACCCAACTTCAATTCCCAGCACCAACACCAGGCAGCTTACAAGCAACTGTAACTGGAGCTCCAGGGGAATGGATCCCCTCTCCTGGCCTCCAAAGAGCACTCATGGACTCAGGTGCACTGCATTCCCAACATACACACATACACAGAATTAAAAAGAATGTAAATCCTTTGTAAAAGAAAGAAATACTTTGTGTAGTCAATCCTAGTTGCTGTGCAATGCTACCACACCATGGGGCTTTATAGCTCTTAAATAAGAGTTGATTCTCCCCAGAAATCTTCTAAGTCAGTGGACATTCATCCCTTATGTGGCTTCACAGTGAGAAAACAGGGCCATGAAAGCTTGTCAGAGAGAAAGCTCCTGCCAGAGCCCAGGCCTGCCCACTCGGCATCTCAATGCATTCTACCTTCCTCACTTTTCACTGTAGGAGATCCCAAAACCTCTAATCCCCCAGCGGAGCAGCTGAAGAGGAGCTAGAAGCCCGTGAATAGGAAGGGCAGGACTAGGGTAGGAAACTAAGCGACTCTGCATGGTCCTAGCCTGTACCATGTCCATAGTACTCAGATGACCTTCAGTGCATGAATGAGCATCACATCTGGTCCAGGAGTACAGCACTCCTCAGTTATAGTAAGCCACATTCATTACATAGGAAGACTGAATGGAAAACATCAGTATATTACCTACGCCCTTACAGCTCCGAAAATATTTTCCCTGGAAGAATTTTATCTTTGATTTTTGGTTGTGCATCTTTTCAGCCAAACAAAATCAATTTTGTTGACACATAATTACTAGGCCAGGGAAGATATAATATGTACATTCTGATTGGGTGCTAAAAATAGTGATTTCTATTTTTATTAAGAACTAAGTTACATGGAAATTTAAGACATACTAGATCTTACAAAATGAGAGCAGAATCCAACATCTAAAATCTTGGGACCAGAGTCACAGCGTAGTGGTGAAAGCAAAGAATGTCTGCTTAACATGTGTGAAGCCTAGGAGAGGGGTGCTCAACCTCTGACCCCCCAAATAATAAACATGTGCATCTAAATACATAAAATGAATAGGCAGTTTTTGCTTTTTGATGTTATTTGTATAGCATGATGAAGAGAGGAGCCATCCTAAAGGCCTTTGAGAATGTCCACAGACCATCCTTGTACGACACACATTGGACCAGCACCCATTTATTATGGTTCCTACTTAGAAAAGAAACTTCCCTTCTCTTTTTTTTTCCTCCTTAGAAGCAACCCTGACAGGTTTCCGTGAAGAGAGAAGCAATATTTAGGAGTGATGGGATAGGAGTTGTTTCCCTCTAAAGCATTTTTAAATGACATGGTCTTTGACTTGACTTTACACACCCACAATGTGTTCTTCCACCAAATATGGAAATTACAAGCCGATGCAAAGCAGTGCAGAAGGAAGGCCAAAAGAGACAATTTTACCCAGACATCTGTGGCTGCACCTGACCTGGTGGAAGATGTTAGGTATTGAATTAAACACATGACACCAATTCAAATTGCCTCAACATTTCCTTAAGTCTAAAGAGCCTCTACCTAAAGTTCAGACTTGGCCAATGCACATCGTAGTTACACAGCCTGGAACCAGAGAGATAAAATGTCCATAGAGGATAGCGTGGTGAGGGTTTGATTTAGTTTCTGAATGGGGTTGACCTTGGATGTTAATGGACAGAGGACTGCTCTGAGCAATTCATAGTGATCTCTCCACTTCCCCTTGGTTTCCCCTGTGCTGATGTTCACAGTACAGAAAGTTCAGTTGTGAGAGAAACCCCTTTACCTCTGCCATCTCTCTTAATCCTCAGAATAGCTTTGTGAGTCTTTCCAAAATCTTTTTGGCTGTAGTGACTTTTAAAGCTGAAACACTGAGCCTCCAAAACTAACCTTCTAATTTCCCAGTTAAAGATTTATGTTAAAATGTGAAAAGATGCATTTGGAAAATATGGAAAGAACAGGCACCAGTCTGGGTGAGTCCAGCCAGAAACAAGCTTCACAGGTCTACGGCCATGTCATTCTCCCCAACTAGCCCCCCAAGCCCCAGGCAGACAGCACCTGATGCAGGGGTGCTTTCCTTGTCCCTTTCAAATGTGTCTTAACCCTGCCACTGGCTAGATGTGTTAGAACAGAGATGCGTGTGAGCTGCAAACCCTTCCGGAGGACCACACAAACCATGCATGCATGGATTCCAGTTCTTGGACAATGAGAATCATTGCAGGTAGAACCTTCCTGTAAGCAGGTAGCTACTCCAGCAAGTCATGGGCAGAAGAGGGCTGGCTCTGACTGGGCACCTGAAGAATGTAGAACCAGCAGGAAGATGGCACAGGAGCACTTGACTGGAGCCCCAAAGGCAAACTGGCTTCCTGCAGTCATGGCACACAGGTTGGCAAGGACAGTGGAGGAAACTGGTTATGTGTGAAGATGAAAGAACACAGATGATGACAAACTTTCAAGTGATAATAATATGAATTTGGCTTTTAAATGTACAACTTCAAGACAAAAATCTTTGTAGTACGGGATACCTGCTATACCAATCTTATAAGGTATCTGCTTTACCAGTCTTGCGTGTAGTAGACTGTCCAACAGCATCCTGTAGCCTCTACTCAGGAATTCCGGGAGGACCTTCCCATAACACACCACTTGTGACATTCAAGAATGTCTTCAGATGTTGCCAAATGCTCCTTGTGGGTACAAATCAACCTAACAAGGACTGCATTGCAAGTCCCCTCTGTGCTCAGTTTTCCTTCCTATAGAATGGATGTAACACCTTCTTGCCTGCATAGTAGGCCTTATTCTGTCTTGCTTTCCATCCTTTACTGAAGAGATGGTGAGGGTTGTTTTACACTAGAGGGCCTGTGACTGTGTCAAGAGATGGACCTCTGGCTCTGGTTCTTCTGTTAACCACGTGAAGCAGGGAAGAACACTTAACTCAAGGACATATGTCTTCCTCTCTCAAAGGCAGTGTTGACTATTCAGATACCTGAAATTCCCACTGTTAGCAAGAACATCTTTTATATACTTCAAAGGAAAACCTTTTTTATTCTGCTTTATGTATCCAGTATCTCCTCTTGTTGTGTTTGGTTGCTATTATTTCCCTTCGATGAGACAGTGGGAAGCATGGGTGACAATCTGGAAGCCTGGAGTTGTCGGCCTTTCGCAAGGGAGTTCACAACCTGAACTCCTCGAACCCTGCTCTCTGGGGAACGGGCCCAGATGTTATGATCTTACACAGATGACATTTTATTTAGAATCACCTAAATGAGGAATGATGCATTTTACTAATATTATGTTATAGGTTCATTTAAGAGAGAAAAGGGGGGGAAACCAGGAGACTAGACAAAGATATTTGTGCTAAGTTTTACTCCCTCCCTTTCACTGTTTGCCTCATTCCTGATGTGACAGCACCCTCAGAGAACCGCTGGGACATATACCAGGCAAAGTTAAGGGTGAGTGGTGACATCTGAAAATGTGTTTCACTCACCTAACATTAAAAGTCTTCAGTTGCTGCCCTATGTTTCAGTGAAGCATCTGGGTATGGGCTCTGAGTCCCCAAAAGGACATGGGCTCAAAGACCACAGGGGGCATCAGCAATGGCAGGCTATTGTCACAGTGGTCTCCTTGTCCTTGCACTGCTCTGTTCTTCTTATATGTTTTTATTATTGGGGTGCTCAGAGATCATACCCCAGGGGGCATGATTGATCGGCTCTGGCACTGTCCCTAGGGGAAACTGCAGCAGCTGCAGAGGCTCCTCTTACTGCAGATACCAGCCTGCTTAGTCGCTGTTGAAGTACTAAATGCACTGCCTACATGTATGTTTGCTTTGTCTATAGAGGATCTACATGAAAATCAGTCATGATGTCTAGAAGACTCTCCAGGGTCATGGAGATGAGAAAGCAGAAGCCCTTAGAAGCGATACCATTCATTCAAGGCCATGTGGGAGATGAGTGGCTGAGCTGGAACTAGATACTGTCCTCTTTCTCAAAACATATTGCTTCAGTGCATCTCTGCCAGCACATTGTTGCCAATAGCACAATCACTGCATCAATTGTGCGGCTGTCACCTAGAAAAGGACAAGTCCCTAAGAATCAGTGGATTTAAAAGGGGGAAGAAGTGAGGAAAGGTGTCAAGATCTCAGCAGCCGGAAGCTCTGTGTCCTTGGGAAAGAGGTCACCAAGAGGATTAGATGCCAAATGTGCTATGGTAGAAGATTGATAATAACGATAGTGATGGCAATGGTATTGATGATCATGGTGATGACTGAGAGTGGTGATGGTGATTCTGGTGGTGGTAGTAGTAAGAGTGATAACCACTGTGAGGGTGGTACTAGTGATGGTGATATGATGCGATGATCACGGAAATGGTGACAGAAACGCTGAGAGTGTGGTTAGCATACAGTATAGTTAACCATGGTGGTGGGGATGGTCATGATGGTGATGTCATAGTGATCATGCTTCAGGCAACAGCAGCAATGAAGATGAGGATGATTTGTAGAGTGTGGGAATGATGGTGGTGGTGGTGGTGATGATGCAGTGGTAGTTATGGTAGTGATACAATGGTGGTAAGGATGTCGATAATGATGATGATGTGGTAATGGTAGTGCTATGGTAACAGCGATGGTGGTAGAAAGGAAAGTTACAGTGAAGATGAGAGTTGTAGTGAATTGATATGCCGATGGTGGTGTTGATGACAATAGGGATGGTGGTCATGTGATGAGGGGGGAATGGTAAGGGTGGTGGTGGCGGCAATGTGGTGATGATAGCTGATTCTAGCAAAACCTCAATTGTAACTCATTCATTCAACAAATATCTGGGCATTGAGGTTTGATGGTGAACCAAACATAGTTTCTACCCTCACAGAGTTTATAATCTCAAAGAAAAGACAGAAGAACTAATAGAAAAGTCCAATGTAATGCAGAAATTTTCCTGATGGAAATAAGCTCGGACTGTATGACGTTATAACAACAACAAAACCTCTTGAATATAACTACACACTTCTCTGGGCCTACACAGAACAAATAAGTGTTGAACTATTGGATCAAATGGTGCAGGGAATAGGTGACAAGTACTGGATAATAACAAATAGCCAGGCCATTATTCACAGAAAGTCTTTATCCATTGTGGATCTTATACAAATGGCTGGTTACCAAGTACAGTGGAGGACAATGTAATGAGGGGAAGGGCTCTGAAATGTGCTCCTCTGGGGTCTGCTTGCTTGGCAAGTCGGAAACCATAAGGTCACTCAACTAACATTCTTCCCATGGGGTCTCAACATTTATAGTCCCTTGATCCCAGGATGCTATGTTTTGATTTGATTGCAATTTAAAAAAATAAAAGCTATGATTAATGAAAAATTTGGAAAGATGAAAAATAAAAACAAACATCAATAAAGTTACATATTTTGAATTCCAGTGTTTCTCACCTTTATCAACCTGGACTTCCCAGCCTCCCTTGGGGTGTGCACATTTATTTTTAACCACTGTCTTTGCTGATATTGAGACACAATGCCATCGTTAATCCCCATTAATGCCTTGTTCTGACTATACCTTCAGGGAATTAACTCAAGATTGAACTTTTTCCACCAATCGATGGTCTATGTAGTCTTTAGTGCTACTTAAAAAAAAACAATCTGAACTACAGCTAGTAAATCAAACTGACCATGCTGCAGGCAGGTCTCAGGTTCCTCGGACCTTTGAGACAACAGCATTGCTGCTTCTGCCTCCCAAGACCCCGATCACAGTCAGAGAGTAACTGAAAACAGCGCTCTTCTCACTTGGTCCATCTTTCTCCCCACTTTTTTCTCTAATTGTTAGGAGATTCTCCCATCTGTGGATGGAAAACATAGGCACAGCATCACTACTTCCCCACGTTGCCAAGCAACTCCACAGGGGATGAGGTTTGTGTTTTCTTTCTTCCTTTATTTCAGTTGTTCCCTTCCCTATCTTAAATGATGGCTTCATGTTGAACAAACATTTTCATGGAATAAACATCAATTACAAATATTTAACTACAATTTAAGATTTCCTCAAATTAAGAAGTTCACACCTGAGTCATTCCAAATGAGCCCTAAAGTCAGAACTAAGTGTTCGAAATCTATTCTCTGGTCATACAACCAGCCACAGTATAGTCCCTAAAATTTTTAGATTTGAAATTTGGATGTTTTAGGTTTAAATTTTTAGATTTGTACAAAGAAATACTCAAATTTCCCTTTGGTCCATAAAGCAGACAAAGGTCCCTTTGTTAAGGAGGGACTCAATCAGAGAAACCCTGAGGTCATTGTCCACTTTCCACCAGGGCTCTTTCGCATCTTATTATATAGGTCTTTTTTTTTTACCAAAAATCATGACTAAATAAAAATGAGTATTTTCCACATTTTTGTGCTCCACTTATATAATTATTGGCCAGTATTTCCAATGATTATGAAGGAAATTTCTAGCAGGTTATCTGTGCATGCACAGGGATATGAGTCCATGCCACCTTTGAGAACGGGGAGAGAAATCTTTCATTGATGTGTTGTAAGAATCATCCCCATCACTCATTTGCAAATTCCCAGTCTCTTGGCATTGCAAGATAAAGGCTCCTGAAAGGAACTGAGACCCTGTCCAGAGTTCTATGCCTTCAAAATGATCAGCGTTTATTTCTGTTGCTATCACTTACCTCCATGATGCATGCCCATAAATATCAGGAAAGGCATTCCTCATTTGGAAATGGCTGGAAACTGCAGGTTGATTGATCATCCCTGAAACTCCGCAGTAAGGGCACAACCCAATCAGTAGGCATACCCATGAGACAACTTTTAGAGAGTCTACTGATTGGCACTCATGAAGAATGCTATGGCAGTCTAGCATGGTAAGATTCTAAAAATGAAAGACTGAGATTTTCCTAAAAGCAAAAGGCACCTGTGGATCCAGAATGACTATGGAAATTGGGTGGCACAGGAAGATCAAGACAAACCCATTCCCAACAAGACATACCATGGGTCTCTCTCATCACCAGAGATTTTCACTTCTGTTTATTGAAGATTTTTTGACAACTGACAAATCTATCAGAAGCCAGAGGGAACAGTGGGAAAGTAAAAATTTATCTCATAGAAATATCTGCCTAAAGCTGGGCAGTGGTGGTGCACGCCTTTAATCCCAGCACCCGGAAGGCAGAGGCAAGCGGATCTTTGTGAGTTCAAGACCAACCTGGTCTACAAGAGCTAGTTCCAGGACAGGCTTCACAGCTTAAAAAAAAAAAAAAAANAAAACCCTATCCTGAAAAAAAAAAATCTGCCTAACCTCTTGTGAGAAAACATGTCTGCCTATTCTTTAAATAACCAATGGACAACTGGACAGGATGAGGTATCAGGAAGTCAGCTGACCTTATCCAAGGTCACAGCTCTGGAGGCAAACCTCTGGCTGCCTGAGCCTACTGTTGCAAACAGGATGCTACACTGCCCCTGGATGCATCTGCTTCCCGTCCTCTGTCCCTAGTACATGATCTCCCTGGGCATAAAGATATAATTCCTGTCACCCTTTCCATCTAAGTGACTCCTTCCCCTTCAGGTGGGGGAAGCAAGGGACAGTGAACTGTTCAGGCATCATTTTTTTTTCTTGTGGTAAAAGCCAGCATGTAATGAAGTTTCCATTTGTGGGCAAACAGCTTGGCTTCTCAATTATCAAGGTTACATTTCTTATGCCTGTTTGTCCCATATTTTTGGAGAAAAAGAGACATTTATTACAAGCTATTTCTCCAACGTGATAATCATAGTCAATCTAAATGTCTGCTTTCCCTGAATTGCTTCCTGGAATGAGTGTCAACACAGCATCTATTTTGTAATCACACAGGCTATTTCTGAAGCACGGGCCCTTGCTTTTCAGCACTCCCTCCAAGCTGTGCAGACGGAGCTGGTCTCATCTGGGACCAGCGTCTCTGAGACAGATGGCTACAATGCAGCACAGCCTAGGGGCCTCTTAGGACTTAATGCCCTCTCTGTTTCCGTCTCATCTCCTTCCCTTTCTCCGGCTTCTTCCTCTATCTTTTCCCCTCTCTCATCTACCCCTTTTCACTCAAGCATTTTTAATGATCTGTTCTATACCAATGATTCTCAGTCTGTGGGTCATGACCCCTTTGGAGGTTATATATCAGATATACTACATATCAGATATTCACATTATGAATCGTAACAGCAGCAAAATTACAGTTATGAAGTGCAATGAAGTAATTTTATGGTTGGGGACATCAACATCAGGAACTATGTTAAGAGGTCATACCATTAGGAAGGTTGAGAACAGTGGTTCTGTACCAACCAGCTATAGCACACAGTAGGGATATGGTGGTGGAAAAGAAGACTAGGTGTTTCTCGCACTTGCCTTGTGTCTTACTCGTTGGCCTGCACCCTGAGGAACGCTGCTCTCCTTCCTTGCCACGAGTTATCCTTACCTCCTCTGGAAACTCACACGGATAGGTCATGAAGACTGAGACTGGCTTCATTCACTCTATAAATTGTTCACAAGTCTTCACCTTTATGAACAGCAGTTTATTATCTTATGTATTGCAACTTCTCGCTCTGCTTGTCTGTTGATGAATCTTTGAAATGATTCCCTTTTGGGGTCACTACACAGCTACGATTAGCATTCTGAATAGGTCTTTTCTCTTTACATTTTTTCTTGTTAACATATATTGATTATATGTAATAATGAGTCTTATGTGACATTTTTATACCTGTACATAATACAATTTGATCATATTTACCACCCCCCAATATCTTCTCTTATTCTCCCAACTTCCACTAATTCCTTTCCTCTACCCAAGTAGCTCCTCTTCCAGGTCCACATCTTTGTGTGTGTGACCCAATGAGTGTCACCAAGGTTGTTCACAAGAGTGTGGGTAGGAGTTTGTGTACAGGAGCTTATGTGCCTTATCCATGGCTATATGACAGGAGAATAGAAGGTCCCACTTCTCCACCATAATCTGTGTATAAATCCTCAGAGAGATGTGGAATCCCATGAAGCCTCCTCCCCATTCCACGACAAGTTGTTGACAGGCCCTCTCTCATGGAGAGCTCGTGCAGGCAACTGCAGCATCAATGAGTTCATGAGTATCTTAGCCACACCACACCTGGAAGTCATTTCCCACGGCTCCCCGCCTTCCGCTGACTCTCACACTTGCTGTGCATTCTTTCCTAAAGTTCTCTGAGCCTTGGGGACAATAGAGATGTCCCCTATGTGGCCGCACATTCAACGGCCCTTTATTCTCTGCACTCTGACCAGTTCCAAGTCTCTGTGGTCATCACTGACCACTGCATAGAGAAGCTTCCCTGACTGAAGCTGACAATGATATTCTACGGGGGTTCACATAGTTATTTAGAAGGTAATTTGACAGGCATACTTTGTACTTTTAGCCAAACAACAGTAGTAGCTTCCTCAGTAGAGTCTGCCTCCTTCTCAGCCATGGGCTTTCTTTTAACTGGAAATAGTTTTGCTGTTGTTTTATTTTTAATGCAGTATGTTCTGATTCTAGCTTACCCTGCCTCCACTCCACCCAGATCCTTCCCCACTTCCCTACCCACCCAAATCCACATTGTTTCTCTCTCTCTCTCAGGCATCCAAACAACAGCAACAATAATAAAAATAAAATAAAAATAGACCAGAATAGGACAAAGCAAGCAAACAAACAAACAGAAAAAGGAAAGAGCCAAAGAAAAAGCATAGAACACATAGATGCTGACACACACACACATTCACACACAGAGAAAAGCCCTAAACAAAATGTATAACTGAAAGATCTGTAAGATAACGGAAAATGCCAAGACAAAGCAGTGTGAACCAAAAACCTTCAAAAATATCATTGAGATCATTTTTTGTTGGCTATCCGCTGCTGGTCATGGAGCCTGTCCTTAAGTATGGTTTGTATACACAGTGAGACTCCATTGGAGATATCTAATTTTTCCTTTTGCAGATGTTATCAATTGGAGATGGCTTCTGGGTTAGAGATAGACGGGCTTTTGACCAGGCTTACAATAACCAGCTGTGAATTCCCTTCTATGGGGAAAACGTCAACTTCATTATTCCATAAAAGGCCTGGTGTGGACACCCATGGGCACGTCTTGCCTGTCTAATTGGTATCCTTACAAACAGGGCCTACAACGGAGTAAGACATTAATGGCAGTTCTTTCTCTGCAACCTGTGTGGTACCTTCCATCTTTTGATGTGCATATTCTCATCTGTGGAGCAAGCATCTAAAACTAACATGTCTGTGTTACAGGATATGTATGTGTTTGATTTTCCAAGGTACCCCTCTGTTAGCTGCACAGAAGAGTTGCATGTTTTACAATCCTCCAGAAACTTCTGACAGTCTACCTTTTCTGCAGGCTCATCTGTTCTTGGTGACTCCAATCTTTTAAATCTTCCCAATCCAGTGTGAATGTAGCTGTATCCAATTGCTGTTTTAATTTTGTTTTCTCTGATGTACAGCTATGCTGAGCACTTTTTCATATACTTCAGACCATTCATATATTTTTCTCAGTACAATCTCTTCCCAAGTCTACGCCGTTTTCCTTTTGGGTTATTAGTAAGTTAATTACTGAGAGGGAGTTGTTGTGTGTTGTATATTCTGAAACCATGCCTTTCTCAGATACATGCAGAGGCTCTTTCCTACCAGACTGTACTTTGCTCTGTGTGTGTGTGTGTGCGTCTATGTATGTGTGTGTGTGAGAGAGAGAGAGAGAGGGAGAGGGAGGGAGGAAGGGAGGGAGGGAGGGAGAGGAGGTGGGGGCGAGATGGGTGGCAGGAAGCAAGTACCATGGTCATGTATGGAGGTCAGTTTTCTCCTGTAGCTGTTATGTGGGTCCCAGGGATTAAACTCAGGTCACTAGGCTCTCTAGTGGCTTCATTACACTCATTTCTAAGAACATTTTAAAGTGGTATAAATTCCAATGTTTAATGTATTTGTATTAGATTTTGTGGTACTGAGGATCATATTAGGGCTTATAAATGTTATGTGAGTGCCCTACCACTGAGCCACATCACCATCCTTAAACTGTTTTTTTAACAAATTATGTCTAGGACATGTGATTTTTGTAGGATATATATAAATTACCCAATGTTTCTTTTCAAATACTTGTAACTTGGGCTTTCACTTGTTGATCTATTACCATCTTGAGGTTTTGCTGTGTGGTGTGAGGTGGAGTTAAAGGTTTTTTATTCCTTGAAAATTTATCTCTTTTTGCCAACACCATTTGTTGAAGCCATTATTAAAAATGCCATCCTTTGTTAAAGCATTTCTTCTTCTTTTTTTGTAGAAGTAAAAAGAGTTGATTTATACACATTCCTACTTCCAATGGCTATTATAAAAGTTCTCTCTTCAGTTAAAAAGAAAACCAAGAAAAGGCAGAAATAAAAGCAGAAAACATTCCACTTCTCTCAATAAGGAATTCAAGCAATATGTAAAAAAAAATGAAAAAAAATAAAGTTAAAACAATATTGCCGTATTTTTCTTCATTTCGACTTAGGTATCATTCCCTTGTGTCTATATGTTGTGTGTTCCTTACCCAGCCCCCTATCAGTTACATTGATATCGCTTTGACATACTTGTTGATGCCAATGCTTTCATACCCATACTGGGAAGTAGACTAATATGCCATATAGTCATTCTCAGACACTGTCATCCTGCCTGCCGAAATGCCTGTATTAACCAACATCCTCAACAACACCATAGGAAAGAGTTCCCTAACAACTTGCAGGCATGCACCATGTAGTCATTCCTTCAGACACTCCCATCCTGACCTCTGCAATGTCTGTGCTAACTCATATCCTCACCAACACTGTAGGAAGGTGTTCCCTAACAACTTGCAGGTAGCTACTCCAGCAAAGAGTCTCTTCTCCTTCAACAGATGCTCATCCCGTCCACCATATGTCTCCTCAGGCTTGTGACTCTTCTAACCTCTGTGAGCCTTTCCTGAACCCCTAAGGTTCTTTTCCCATATGATACCCTGTTGTTTTACCTGCCTTTGTTGAACCTAATTTCTTTTTTGCCTTGGAAATTTGCTTTGCAACTTTGACAAAGCATTAGCTAAATGTGTTTGTTTGGGTCTATTTTTGCCTTCTTTACTGTGTCCTCATTTGTTTGTATTTATACCAAGTGGCATCATGCTACTTAAAGAATTGTGTTTAATTATACTCCCATCCTACTTAATTGTATTAAATCTACTTTTAACAGAAAAAACACACTGAACTGTACAGAAAACAAATTTAAAGTTCAAATAAATGTTTCTTCATAAGAGATATAATTTCCTAACAGATCCTTCTGAAATTAGTTCAAATTATGAAACCAATTAAACATAAAGTAATGATGTACTTTCAAATTATATTTTAATTTAGATGGTGTCAATTAACGATGAGAGACCAACAACTAAATCATGATCATTTTCTTTCTTTTTCTCCTTCAACACTCAAATGTCATTTTTCTTACAGTGATTTTTGGTCCTGCATTTACACGCTTTTAAATTCATTCTGTACTGTAGTTTGGAAGATACTTAAGTGTACTTTTCATGGAGTTTATGTTGTTATGTTGTCTGAAATTCCTCCTGACTGGGACTTTATGCTGTCTGCCCCTATCCTTGTAAAACTTGGCAGTGCCTAATGTCATTAAGACACCTTTCTCTCAGGACTATGTGAATATTGATTAACAATATTTTGTCCCTGAATGGTACAGGGGAGAAATCTTAAGACAACCCAGTTCTCTCAATTTTTGCTTATTTGCACTATTTGTCTAGATGACCAGGCAATTTTTCTTTATTTAAAATTGAAATTGAGTTCTAGGTAAGGGACCTCTGGCAAACCACAGACCAAAGATGACTCTCGAGATTATGGTCATGCCTTTGGTTTCATTTTGAGGGGTCTCTACTTTAAGGACACTAATTACCTTTGTTCTATATCATCTGCATCCCCGAGAGCTCCTAGCTTCTTACTAGCAACTTCTTCTGTATTTCCATTAGCATTTCCTATGATACCTCCTTTCTCTTTGTCGTCATCTGTTTACTTTTAACACTCTCTACTCTGTATCTTGAAGTTAATGATGTGTTATTATTTCAGAAATAATATTATTTGGCCATCCACTTGTCCCTCAAGTTAATGATCACCTTATAGGTTGCAAGAAAATGCTTCATGCTCCTTAGTTTTCTTTTATATATGATGCTCTCTCTTTCCCCTCTTCCTGCCAACTAGGTCTCCTGTTCTTCTGTCTTTATGTTTTATTTATATACAGTTCTTTTTTGGTATTTTATTTGCTCTGATAGATGAAATCTGACTCTTCTCCATCTAAGATGGAGTTTGTTTCTCTTCAGACCTACAGTTCTGGGGGCAGTGTAGTTCATGGTCTGCTAGGAAATGCATGGGAGACGGGAGCAGGGAAGGGCAATGCGCTGAGGTGAGGGACCATCTTCTCCTTCTTTTAAGGTTCCATTAGCTTTCTCATGCAGAAGTTAAAGGTATAGAGCTCATTCCTGTGAGGTGACACTCTTGGGTTTTCTAATATTTCCATATTATCATCACAGAATATCTGTCTCTTTTGATATGTGACCATTTCCCACACATTCTTTTCCACAGAAATTGTTTCTATTTCTTTGGTCAGAATATAGATATAGAATAGCATTATAGTTTCAGATTTTAAAATATAGATGAGAAATTGTAGAGTTGTGTTGCTTCAGCAGTATGGCTTCTGAAGAACTGGTGGGTAGATTGGAATCTTGGACCTGCTGCTTCCCTGGGCCACTCAACTGTCCTCATCAGCTCTGGTCACTAGGTGTTAGAGTTTCTTGCATTATCTTATAACATGATGTTGCTGGTAATAACTTTGGGGGGAGGTCTACTTTCTCATTTCTTCAATTCTGTAGACATGATGAGATAGGACTTTAACTTTTATTAACTTGTTTTTAAATTATTTTATGTATATAAGTGTTTTTCATGCATGTATGCCTGTGCACCTTGTGGATGCAGGGCCCACAGAAACCAGAAGAGGGCATTAGATTTTCTGAAGCTGGAGTTACAGATGGTTGTGAGCCAACAAATGGGTGCTGGGAAGTGAACCCTGGGTCCTCTGGAAGAGCAGTCAGTATTCTTAATCTCTGAACCATCTCTCCAACCCCTAGGATGGAAATTTAAGGCATCCATATTAACATTAAAGATCACTTCTAGTTTGTTGTTCCAGGTTTGAATTGTGTGCTAGACCACCAATGACTCAAAACCGTGACGTTGGATTCTGCCCCGTTTAACCTTGAGTTCACAATAGGTTGCTATAACAATCAACTCTAGAAAGTAAAAATCCCAGCATGACCTTGGATTTTGCTGTCTAGAAGGGCTATTTTACTTTAACCCCTTTCATCTGCCATGGAAGATGTATTTCTCTCAGTGTCTGAGCTTTTTAGAAATCAATGTTCTAATTAGAACACAGTAGCTAATCTGGCCAAATGCTAATAAGTGAGAATTGTGATTTATCTAGCAACAAGGGCAGCATTCTGCATTAACAACTAAATGCTCTGTAGGGAAGAGGGCTATTTATTTCTTACTCTTCTCCCTAACTGACTGGGTTCAGTTTGTGCTAATAGTAGCCTTCTATTTAATGGCTATTTATCTGAAAATCAGACATCAGAAACAGAGTTTCAGGACTTTTGCCTCTGGGATCCATAGACTCTATTCGACTTTTCGATGACAACAGGCTGCCCCTCCACAGAGGCCAGACCATATCACAGACACTCCCCATGTCCTAGCAAAGTAGTCGTGGATTTTTTCTGCTCCAGAATAGGACCAGAAGGGTAGGCTGAAGTCAAAGTTTGCATCAAAGGCTTGAGCTGGCTGGCAGAGGTCTTTAAGAAACTTGGGAACTTTTCATTCTTTCTACATTCAACACATTACCTAAGTACTGCCTAAAAGCCTCCACTCTCGCCTGCCCAGACACCAAGTCAAAGGAGGGAAATTGCATTCCACCCAACGCTGACTACTTACGTGAGACTTTTCCAGCCAGCTGGAATGGCATCTTTTCTGCCAAACCCCAAACAACCCGACCACCCTCCAACCCAGCTGATTCTCCTCTCCTTTGAGCTCTACCTCTATGTGTTTCTGTCTTCCTTGCATCAGAATTTGCTTCCACCTGATTGGCCCCTGTTTCTCCTGAGGAAAAACCCTTAAGCATATTCAATGTACAGAGCCTACGTGGTTGTTGGATATGGACCCGATGATTGAACAGTTTTGGAGCGCCAATTCTTTATTCAGATCTGCTGGAAGTTAGACTCACATATTCTCACAGATTTAATCTCTGTTTTCAAAAAACTCTTGAGACATTTTACGGTAAGGGTCCTTTTCAGTCAAGCGCAGCAGGCTAAATGGAGAAGTCCAAAAGGTTGCGAGGCTGGGGGGCAGCAGGCCTGTGAAGTAGCCGATGCATAAAGACTTGCCACGCGTTCATCTTTCTTCTACAGCTTCCATAATCTAATCGCCCAGCTTCCATGTTAATTAATGGCTTTTCGCTATCGTCCGGACTGACACTTCTTGAACTAAGGTGCTTGTAAACAATCGTGCTTCAGAGTGCAGATTCCTTCCCTGTAGGCCCAGGAAGAGTACAATAGCAAGCCTCTCTGATGAGCTCAGCGGATGTTGTTACTGCTGATCCCCAAACCACACTCTGAGTATTCAGATTCCCTGCCATGCCAGTATGGGGCAGCGCCCACTTGGAAAAGAGCTCCCTCTGTTCCTCACCTGGATTCTGGCTACAGTTAAACTGATGAAAGCTCCATCCAAGGAGGTAGATTCAGCAGTGTTCCCCCCCAAAAAAATGCTATTTTCTGCTCTTTGTTTCATTGTCTAGATATCACCTGTCTTTGCCCCTGCACCTTAGGTACACTAGATGTTTCCACTCTAAGTGTGTATCAAGGTTTTCCCAAATATTCTAGATTGCCACTATCTATTTAAGTCTCTACCATACTAAAATCATAATGTCTCAGACCCACTAGGTAAAGAGAAATACCTTTTAATATAACCATAAAACTAGGCTGATATGTAGTTCAATGGTAAAGTATTTGCCTAGTACAAGGCTCTGGTTTGATCTCCAATTCATATGTGTGTGTGTGTATATNATAAGTTTGGTAATCATATATATGTACATTAGTCATTTTAAGCAATCATTAAAGACTTTTTATTTTATTTTTTGTGTGAGTATGTGTGGCATATGTTATGTGCTGTATGCACACATGTTGAGGGCACACATGTCCATGTAGAGCACAGAGGAGGATATCAGTTGTCCTTCTGTATTATTCTCCTCCTTACACCATTGAGATAAGATCTCTAAGAGCTGGCAATCCTCCTGACTGCTTCTCACAATACTGGCCATTTCCAACTTTTAACATAGATGTTAAGAATTTGAAAACAAGTCCTTACGCTTATTCAGCAAGTACTCTTATCTGCTGAGCCATCTCTCTAGCCTGAAAAGTATTTCTTTAGTTAAATTTAAAAAAAAAAGACATGCAGTACCCATGAGAATCTACTTTCCTATTGACTTTTAATGGTGCCTTTGGCAACAGGTATTATCCTTTTCCAGTTCATAGCCCTACTACCTACCATGGAAGTCAAAACCCACTGGATCACTGATTTCCTATTTGTCGGTCAAATCCACCTTTTGCCAATACAAGATTCCATCATAGCCTTTCCTTTTGCAGGGCTTTCTCCCACCTTCCCCATGTTATTCTAGGCCAAACCAAGTACTCAATGTGGATCTTTTTCAAATCAAGTCTAGAAGACTCTTCTAACTCACCGTTCAACTACACTTGATAACACTGCTCAGGAGAGTCTCGGTCATCAGATCTTCCCTTTGCACACTTTGGTCTTCCATCATTACCCTTGGTGATAAGATGATAAACTGACCAGGAATGGGAAGTGTTTTCTCCGTGAAGGGTACATTGAAGACACTGGGAACCTCAGCTTGCTTGCTCCATGGCAGTCTTGGGGAGGTGATCTTCTAAATGACCTTTCTTCTTTTTCACCTCTTATGGCCTCATTTAGGTGAATGCCAAGGATGATGAAGGTGTCCTAGTTGGATCATGGGACAATGTCTATGCCTATGGCATCCCTCCATCGGCCTGGACAGGAAGTGTTGACATTCTACTAGAATATAAGAGCTCTGAAACACCCGTCCGATATGGCCAGTGCTGGGTTTTTGCTGGTGTCTTTAACACATGTAAGTATCTGATACAGTAATGATTTTTAACACAAAAGAAATTTACTTCAAGTCATTTTATCTATAACCTGGCAAGGAGATTTAAAAGCTCTCATTGGCTCTATAGAATTTATGGGTGACTATTCTGGGATATAGTCAATGCATAATTAAATTGTGCTGGGCCAAATATGCTCACAGTCTCTCAGACTGCAGAATCTTTATGGGAAGAATGATAGACTGTCTCCTGCGTGATCCATCATTTGATGCCCAGAGCAATGGAGGGTTGAAGGGGCTATGGAAGGAAACAGGGAAATCATGAGCCATTTCAAACATGTCTTTTAAAGATTAAAGAAAAACTAAAATAACAAATAATAAGGAAAGATATGTTCTGATTTTTTCTTGAAACAGTCTATAAATACGCTTATTTGTTTATTGATGAGGTGTTTAGTATGGACATATAAGCTTGTCCTAGATTCAAAAGGGACAGTCAGACCACTTCATCTTTCCCTTCGCCTGTCAGTCTCAGGGAGCCAGACCAGGTAGGGATCAGTTCTCACTGAGCATCTTCACCTCCCCAGCTTCCCTTCTGGCGTGAAGTCCATCCAACATCCAACCTGCAGAGCAAAACAAATGAGAACAGGCAATTCTCTTGAGTCTTCTGCATCATTTTACCAAAGAGCACTTGCCTTCCTTGGCCCGGGCAGTGTCCCAGTTAGTCCAGTGGACAGTTTTACAAACTCTATTTCGTTGTCTTCATCGTGGGTGATGATTGCGTTCACACACTGTCCCTACCACTTTGGAGAAACATTACGTTCAAGTCATTAATAAAGAGTGCTTTGCCTAGTTAACAGTTTTGAATAAAACATTTTTAAAATGAGAGTCTGGGGGATATAGGCTTGGGATACTGTTTTAAATAATTGTGAGACCCATCTTTTTTAGCACAAAGTTGTGACAGACCAGGACCTGGTCCTGTTCCATAAGAACAGAAATTTTCTTTCATTTGTTGTCATTTCCTATGGCATGGCCTGCATAAGAAATTTTCTGAGCCATTTGACTACATGCAAGGATTAAAGAACATTCATTCCTTGGGAGGAACTGCCTTCCGGGAGATTGGTCCTGATGTCAAACAGAAGCCTGAGCCATTGAGGCAGAAGGTTGGATGGACTGTGTTCCAAGGGACTTTAAAGCCAGGGCGCAGAGAGGAAGTCGCTCCCCTGAACTCATTTCAGGAAACTGCAAGAGACCTCAGTTCTTCCCACATCTAAATCTCTAATCTAACCTAATATTCAGCTACTGCTCTAGCGCAATACCTCTGGGCTTAGAACCAGATAAGACAGTGAAACCTTGCATCTACATATGCTGTTTGAGAACAGGCTTTGGCAGTTAAAGTATGCAAAGGTAGGTTTGCACTGTAAAGAGTTCACAATACAAACTTGTATTGGTAGGAGGAATTGGTACCCCAAAGTCAGTCTTCCCTTGTCTTAAACTGAGAGGAAGGCAGACCCGGGAACAAGTCCCCTTCAGTAAGAATGTGAACCAGTGTCCAACAATTCCTATTAGAATCCGCCAGAAACAGACCATGAGCGCCCATCATTGTACTGGTCAATACAGGTTGTGGAGGAATGTAGAAGTGAGAAGCCAGTGGTGACTGTCACCCTGTTGTTTGGTTACTGAGGCCAAGTCATTTAAAGGACAGGACGCAGATCTCCACTTAACTCACATTTGGACTTTCAAGGTTGTTCTGTTGTTCTATTGAAAGGGCTGGATTGTCTTTGTCTTTTTGAAAAAAATGCCTAATTATTCTGAAGGAAGGGAGGAAGGCAAGGCAAGCCAAGCCATTAATCTTGAAATTGTCAGCTGAATTATTTCCAATGAGCCCTGATGTCTGTCGTCCTGGGAGTCAGAGAGGGCATTTGGATTAAGCTTAATCAATAGGTGCATATGGCAAGAGATGCACCCAGGTAATTTATTATCTAACAAGTCCAATGAATCTGTGGGGCACGCTACACAGAGTGTTCCAAGAGCAAATTTCATCCGGAAGTAGCGTGCCCCACTGAGGGGTTTGATAACCCTAGCTTATGATGGTTTTTCTAAAAGCTATGTTTTCTGAAAATCCCCTGTACAAGATTTAAATTACTGCTCCTTTGATGACACTGTGGTTAGGAAGTAAACTACTAAGTAGCATGTGACTTCCATTATGAATGTTCTCGTTGGCACCCGATCTGTGGTTCCAAAAACATAGTCTCTCTCCAGCTCTCAAGGGATGGAACAAGTCACACTTCTTGGGTGTGGAGCACCCGAGGAAAGGCCTTTTCATGTTGGGAAGGAGGAGAGCCCCGCAGAGGGAAGGACTTTTCACTGTGTTTCTCTAGAGGAGTTGATGTAATTGTTTCCACCTACAGTTTTAAGATGCCTTGGGATCCCAGCGCGAGTCGTTACCAATTATTTCTCAGCTCATGACAATGATGCCAATTTGCAAATGGATATCTTCCTGGATGAAGATGGGAACGTGAGCTCCAAACTCACCAAGGATTCAGTGTGGTGAGTCTGACTTCCAATGGCATGGGCTGCTGTTGGGCAAGCAGGCCATTCCACACACGTTACAATGTAGATTCTGACAAGTGTTTCTCTCTTCCACTTTAAGGACCTTTTGGCATCAAGGGCTTAAATGTCTTATTGTCACAGATTTTTTTTTAAGTGGTGAATGGGAAATGTTACTGAGCAGACAGTTTGGGTCCTAGTGATAAAAGACAATCATCCATCTATATGAGAACAATTGTCACAGACAGCCATGGGCATAGCTAATTCACGGGCCTGGTTAGTTCTTCTGTATGGTATATAAATACTATGGTTGATTGGGGACTATAACCAACACACACATCTGCCCATAATTTCCTGTGCACAAGTTTATGTGTTTGTATACTCTTACCTGTTCTAAGAGTTATATCAAGTGATCAGCACAAGAACTCTCATTTACAGATGAAGAAACTGAGGCCCAAAGAGGTTTCTCTTAAGGTCACACATCTCATAGACTGGCAATACACTTCATCTCCAATTCTTAACCCCACCTATTTATACTTCTGAAGTATGGGATTCCTCCTTGAGTATAGGCTCGAACTTGGCCTTGACAGTGTGCCCAGATTTCATTGGGAGATCAAGATGGGGAAAGGCGACCCTGCTTCCAAACACTGGCTTCATGTGTCTGTAGTGAAAAGGGAGCGGGCCTGCTTTTCGTTCCAACTGGCTCCTGCACGGCTAGCTTATACCCCAATATAACAACACACAAATTGTATTGATTTAAGCACTGCCTGGCCCATTAGTTTTAGCCTCTTATTGGCTAATTCTCACATCTTGGTTAACCCATTTCTAATAATCTGTGTAGCACCATGAGGTGGTGATTACTGCAAAGATTCTAAACAGCATCCATCTCAGAGAGGAGACTCATGGCATCTGCCTGACTCTGCTTTCTTTCTCCCAGAATCCTGTTCTGTCTACTC
>LOEQ01001665.1:200123-222123 GCA_001685075.1 Bramus lutescens | reverse complement strand
CTTTCTTTCTTTCTTTCTTTCTTTCTTTCTTTCTTTCTTTCTTTCTCTTCCTTTTTCAAGACAGGGTTTCTTTGTGAAACAGCCTTAGCTGTCCTGGAACTAGCTCTGTAGACCAGGCTGGCCTTGAGCACACAGAAATCTGCCTGTCTCTGCCTCTCAAGTACTGGGATTCAAGGTGTATGCCATTACCGCCTGGCTGAAACCATGAATCTTTTATTGTTATCACTATTATTGTTGTTGCTACCAAACATTCACCGTCTGAAACTACGTAGTGTGACATTCCTACAAAGGCCTATAAAGTATTTTGATCATGTCCCCCCCTCTGTAATGTGTTCCCTCTCTCCCTTTCTCTCTTTTCCTGTACTATGTTCCCATTTACTTTTATGTGCTTTTCCTCCCACATTCCCAGTAAGGGGAAACTGCAGCAATGTTTACCTCTCTGAGGCTGGGTTATCTCACTCAATGCGATATCTCCAGTTTCCCTGCAAAGAACCTGATTTCTTCTTCCTTTGTAGATAAATAAAACTATGCCATCGGGCATGGTATAGCTCAGCAATAGAGTGTTTACCTAGCACGTTCATGACCCCAAGTTTGATCCCCAGCACGGCAAGCAACAAGCAAATAAAATGAGAAACTATTGTGTATATACACCTTGCAGATAGCCTCACAGTTCTGACGACCAGTAAAGTGACCCTCCATCGAAGATTTCACTCTCCATAACTCTTGTTACCCTCGATCAACCACAGTCAGGAAATTAAGTGGAAAACTCCAGAAATAAACAATTTAGAGTCACAGATACTTCTTCTTTTTACTATGTAAGGTGTGCGTCTATGTGTGTATCTGCATAGGCATGTGTACACATGAGTACAGTTATCTTCAGAGTCCCGAAGACTCCATTGGATTCCCTGGAGTTAGAGATATAGATGGTTACAGGAGGCATCTAATGTGTCTTCTGCAAGAGCAGCAAGTCCTCTTGATGGCTAACCCAGCTCTCCAGTCCCTACAACTCATAATTTTTATATACCGTGTCATTCAGAGAAACATGATGAAATTTCATACCACCCAGCTCCACCCCAGCCAGGATATAAATGAGCACATTCATGCAAATATTGTTGGCAGTATATTTTTATATGTGTCCTGTCGAAATATTTTATCCTAGGTATGACAACATAGGAAAAACTACAGTCTATGTCAGATTTGGCATTGTCTGCAGTTTTAGTTATCGCTTAGAACATATGCCTGGTGAATAAGAGGGCCATCTGCACCCAGCTCCTCCTGGGGGTAGACCTAGTTCCAGTGGGGAGAGCCTGGGAAAGGGCAAACAGAGCCTCAGAAGCAGATTCATGTGTGTTACTTCATTACTCAGCACAGCCACCAGGAAATGGGGCCAGCCTTGATGCCTGCCCATCAGTAGATGAATGAATAAGATCAGAGGGCTACAGCCACAAAATGGAGTTTTATTCCGCCATTAGAAAAATGCAATCATGACCTTTACAGGAAAGAATGGATAAAACTAGCAATTATTACATTAAGCAAAGTAACTCCAATTCAGAAATATAAATGCCAGATTTTCTCTCATGTTAAGATCCTAGAGTTTAAGAAAATCATCGTGCATTTAAGTCATATATATGCGGAGGGCATAGGTCATGAAACAAGACAGGAGGCTGTGGGCTGGGTAAGGAGGAAGGGGCAACAGCATGCACACCACATAGAAGCCGAGTGGGGCTCCTGGGGGGAGGAAAACAGAGAGAGGGTGAACACTGAGGGAAGTGGGGGAGGATCAATGAAATAAATGTATGAGAATACCACAATAAAGCCCATTGCTTTAAACGCTAGTTTACAAAGAACGGATTCACACCCTCTACAAATCCCTGGCAAAAGTGTAAGTTGGGAACAGAAAGACTTAGGGAGATAAGTGGACAGAGAAGTCTTAAGATGAGAAGTTGGGAACCCGTGTATGTGTCCTAGACTGGGGAGTTAACAACGGGAGGCAATCAATTCAGGACGAACAAGTGCTTCAGATCCATGGTGTAACAGAGTGGTTCGAGTTAGTAATAGTGCACTGTACGCCACTCAATTACTGTGAGAGTGTATTTCAAATGTTGGCATCTACAACAGGAACATACATTTAAAAAAATCACACTTGGAGCTGGTAAGATGGTTCAGTAGTCGAGTGGTCCCAGCACTCAAATCAAGCAGCTCACAACAGCCTGTAATCTCACCTCTAGGGGTCCTACACCTAATTTTGAATGTTTCAGGCATTGCACTCACATGGATAAACCCGTTCATACACATACATATGCATGTGAATTTTTACAGGGCTAGAGCCATGCCTCAGCCTTTAAGAGCACTGGCTGCTCTTCCAATAGACCTGGGTTTGAACCCAGCAACTACATGTTGACTAAAAATAGTGTCTGTAACTCTAGCTACAGGGAATATGAAGGCCACCTGTGCCCTCCGCAGGCACCAGGCACACATGTGGTTGCATAGACATACATGTAGACAAAACATATACACATAAAAGTAAAATAAACTTTTAAAAACTAAAAGTATATTTGAAATCACATTGAATACCACAAATGTGTATTTAATGGGTAGTATTTCTTTATTATCATTATTTGATGATTTAAAATAAATAAAAGGAAATGTTAGTGGAAATTTATCAGGCTAAAAGGAAAAGATATCATTTGGAGATTTCAATCCTCAGAAATGTATGTGAACTGAATCAAAAGAAAAAAAGTAGTTGATAATAGCCAGAGACAACTTTTCCCCCTTTTCCATTAAGTACCTCAATCAACCATTTAAATATTTAAAATAAATAAATAAATACCTATAACTATCCCCTCTTTCATGGGGAGATTTAGGACAGTGCAGACCAGTGTGTATGCTGGATGGAGAACTCTCTTGGTGCTTTCCCATCTATCCAGAGCAAGCAAAACTATACTGTGAACAGAGTGCCCATGGCTGTATAGGGAGCTTCCTCTCCTACTGCTCATGGCCAGCTGACTGCTAAGTCACTGGCCTGCCGCACACTCCCAAAGCCCAACCACAGGAATACAGCTTCCAATCAGTCTCCCTAGCCTGCAAGCGCCTCCCCCTGTGAGGAGCCTTTCCCTTTCCATACACAGGGACAGCATCTTAGCAGTTAGTGAAACTGGAAGCCAGATCCTATGGGTAAGCGGTTAGGTGATAGACTGAGAGGCAACTTTCCTCACCTCCTGGCCATTTGAAAAGAAATATTATCTTCAAAGAAATGTCTTTGCCTGAGATCTGAAATGCAGAGAGTATTTTTCTTTTCCCAGGCTAATCTTGCCAAGGAGATACGCATTTAAATAAGGATAATTTGGATCCTATTCGTCTAGTGGGGACAGGTAGAGTCGTGGATGCCAGGGACTGTCCACTCTCCCCTGAAAATGTCTTTTTGCCGTCTTTCCTGGTCCTTCTGCCTCTCTTCTGGAGCTAGACAGGCAAGGTGCCACACACACAGTGACCTTCCTGAGACAGAAGATGTGCTCGGATGAGATCCTACCTTCTGCTCCTCACTGCTCTGGAGACCTGGTGTAGTGTCCCACACTTGTCCCACAGATTGCTCCTGGCCTCTGCCTCTCGACCCCTGTTATTTGAGCCCCTTGTTCCCACTGCCTATCCACTGGCCCTTTCTATACTAGAAGAAGGAAGGAGGTAGGAAGGAGTGTATCAGTCACCCCTAATGTTAAATGCTCAAAGCAGTCTTCTTTGTGTTCCCTTATAGAACAGTCGCCCCACCCCCACCCCCGCTCGTCCCTTTTCTCTACTGCTCTCTGCCCCATCTTAACCAATGGGATTTTGCCTCACTCTACTACCCATGAACACTCCAGCCATCTCTTTAGCAAATCCCAGTAATCACATGTATGAACAAAAATACCTCTGGGAGGTGAACTCCTGGATTTCCCATAGGCAAGCAAGCGCCTGGAGTCCAGATGAGCTGATCACCCACAATCCCCACCACTGCCAATATAAACTTTGCTCTTTGCTTCTTCACTCTGTCAGAACTTGAGTCTTGCTTGGGGCTTGGGATGTAGCTCAGTTGGTAGAATACTCACCTAGCGTGATGAAGCCCTGGCTTCAATCCCCATTTGTGATGACACTGGCTTGTAGCCCCAGCCTTCCAGAGGTGGAGGTGGATCAGAAGTTCAGCGTAATCCTCAGCTACAGAGAGTTTGCCAAGGCACTGGAGTTGAGCCTTCAGATGGGGTTTCTACCTCCCATGGTAATGATCTTTTTGTGGTAGATACACTTCTCTAGAACTTCGTAGAGTAGCGTTCTTGTGTGGATAGGGACTCCGCCCAATCTGAAGACCCGTCTTTCACAAACACCAGTTTGCGAATTTTATTCTACTTCTCAAATTAGTGCAATAGTTTCTAATAAGAATAAATAAGAACAAAGCATAGATATTAATCTGTTTCAGAATGTCCACAATTTTCTCCTTACCCATACTACAGCTCAGTACTTAAGAGCATTGACTACAAAGCTCTACCATTGATGGCCTGTGTGATCTAAAGCTAGGTTGCCTTCAGCCTCCTCCCTTATAAACAGGGTGGGAGGGAATTACAGGAATGGGTAGTTATGATCGAATTCAGAGGGTTCAGGGTCTATCAGGTGCATCAAGATACATAAGGATTTTTAGGATATTGGAATATTAGGGGTTATCGTCAATTGTCCCCCAACACTGATAGGTTTATAGTGCCCCAGACATACTGTGGTCACTGCTTTCTGCCTTCTGGCTTGTCATCAAGGCCCTGAGACCAGCTGTCTGTCACTCAATGATCCTAAGCCCCACCCCAGTGAATTTCTATTTCAGCACATGTCACTTTCATTAATTATGTTTAAAAACCTGAGTTCCTTTGCTTGAGCATTTACATAGCCCTATCCTAAATACATCCGTTTATTCTCTTAATTAAACCTTGCCATAAA
Source organism: Bramus lutescens (assembly GCA_001685075.1). NCBI lineage: Eukaryota > Metazoa > Chordata > Mammalia > Rodentia > Cricetidae > Bramus > Bramus lutescens. Next base: position 217,170 of record LOEQ01001665.1, on the reverse strand, counting down.
TATAAAATATGTTTTAATCAGTGGCAAATGATATGTATGTTGTTATTCCTTGTAGATTGTGAGGTTCTTTATGAGAGATTCTACAATTTATATCCTGATCATCTTTGACTTTTCAGCACTCAGAACGGTATTCTGTGAATTGCGTGTATGTGATTAGGTTAGAATCTCTTCATCGACCCAATCAGAAATACCTAGAATAGAGAGAGAGGCATGTACAAACTACTGGCATTGAGGGACATTCCAGGAAGATGGATAATGGCTGGGTCTGAAACCATCAATGCTATAAACAGAGGCTGCAGTAGCCAGCATTAAATCCTTAGCACTGTATGAGCATTTTCTCCAGTGCTCACAGGTTAATGTGCTCTCGTTTGATTCTCTATTGTCGTATAATCCCAGATCTTTCCAAGGACATAATAATACAATTCATGATGACATTTCATTCTGTGCTCTTGTCAAGGGGTCATATGCAAGGTTCTGGGGAGTTTTAAAAGGCCTTACCTCAAGGGGTGCCTGCTTTTGGTGAAGCACAAAGAGACACCCTGGTGACCTTTTCCTCCCATTGAACAGCAAATGCAAATTGCTACAGATTTAGAGTATTGTAATCAGTAGCTAATGTTACCATTTCTTTTCTTAGTCCTCTTTGTATTATTTGTTTTTTCCATGTTTTTTTTATTTCTTTAATTTACATACCAACCACAGTTTCCCCTCCCTCCTCTCATTCTGTTCCCTCCCCCAATATCCCTTCTACCACCCCCCATCCCATCATCCTCTGTCTCCATTCAGAAGGGGAAAGGTCTTCTCATATCAAGTTGAGAGAGGACCAAGTTTCTCCCCCTTGTATCAAGGCTAAGCAAGGCATCCCACCATAGGAAATAGGTCCAAAAGAGGCAGCTAATACATCGAGATCAGGTCCTGGTCCCACTGCTAGGAGCCCCACAAACAGACAAAGCTATACAGCTGTTATTCACATGCAGAGGGCCTAGCTCAGTCCCATGCCAGCTCCCTAGCTGTCAGTCTGGAGTCCATGAGCTCCTACAAGCTCAGGTCAGCTGTCTCTGAGGGATTCCCTATCATGATCTTGATACCCTTGCTCATATAATCCCTCTTCCCTCTCTGCAATTGGACTCATGGAGCTTGGTCCAGTGCTTGGTTATGGATCTCTATATCTGCTTCCATCAATTACTGGATAAAGGCTCTTTGATGACATTTAGGGTAGTCACCAATCAGATTACAGGGGAAGACCAGTTCAGGCACCCTCTTCACTACTGCTAGGAGTCTTATAGGTTTCTGGGAGTTTCCCTGGCACTAGGTTCTTCCCTAACCCTATAGTGGCTCTCTCTATCAAGATATCTCTTTCATTACTTTCCCCCTCCATTCTAACCCCAGCTGGCCCATCTCAATCCCTGATGTTTCCCCACCCCTTGGGGAAGGGAATGGAGACACGGGCACCCCCATCCTTAATTTACCCTAGAGATCTAATCTATTTCCTCTTCCCAGGAAGATCCATGCGTCCCTTTTATGGTCCTCCTTGTTATCTAGCTTCTCTGGGGCTGTGGACTGTAAACTAGTTATCCTTTGCTTTACAGCTAATATCCATTTATGAGTAAATACATACCTAGTGTTTGTCTCTTTGGGTCTGGGTTACCACACACAGAATGATTTTTTTTTCTAGTTTCATTCTTTTGCCTGCAAATTTCATGATATCATTATTTTTTTTACTCCATTGGGTAAATGTACCACATTTTCTTTAGCCATTCTTTGGTTGAGGGTTATCTCAATTGTTTCCAGGTTCTGGCTGTTACTAATAACACTGCTATGAACTAGTTGGGCACGTGTCCAGGTGATATGACTGAGTATTCTTTAGGTATATGCCCAAGAGTGATATTGCTGGGCCTTGGGGTAGTTTGATTCCAAATTTTCTGAGAAACTGCCATACTGATTTCAAGTTTGCACTCCTACCATCAGTGGGGGAGTGTCCCCCTTACTCCACATCTTCTCCAACATAGGCTATCATTAGGGTTTTTGATCTTAGCCATTCTGACAAGAGTAAGATGGTATCCCAGAGTCATTTTGATTTGCATTTCCCTGATAGCTAAGGATGTTGAACAATTCTTTAGGTGCATCTCAGTCATTTGAGATTCTTCTATTGGAGAATTCTTCTATTGTTTATATCTGTACCCCATTTCTAATGGGATTAGTTTGTATTTTGATGTCTAGTTTCTTGAGTCCCCTGTCAGATACGGGGCTAGTGAAGATCTTTTGATGCAGAATGCATCAAATGGGGGGAACAGAAGTCAAATAATCCCAAGATAACTCGAAACAGAGTATTCTAAGGTTTTTCTTTATTAAAGGGGAACTCATGAATCAGAGCAAGGAAATAGGGATGGGGGTCTGACATCCAGGTATGGCTCATGGGAAGAAGAGAGGCCGAGCGGGCAGGACTGCAGCTTTTTGGTACCCAAAGTCATGTGCCAACCTGGTCCAGACTCTTAAAGGCCAATGGCTAAAGGAGGTTCCCTATCACCTCTCCCTTTTATCTAAATAGGAGAGTTCCAAACCCAATACAAAACTATATACAATGAGAACATATATCAAGTAAGAAAATTAGAATCACAACCGGCATAAACAATATTAAGCAAGGAACATGTGCTACATGTTTTAATAATCATTTTATCCTAAAGAGTCTAAGTCTTATATTAGAAATGGTTTGGCTAAATCATAAGATGGAGGTAACTCTGACTATCTAATCTTCAACTCAAACAAAGGCCTGTGAAGAGAGATAATATTACTTGAGTAGGCAGGAAGTGAAATCAAGCAGCTTCTAAAATGTGCAGTAGATGACAGAGACAACTGGCTACCTGGACAGTCACCCACAGTCTTTTTTGCAATGTTGAAGCAACCAACATTGTCTAAGGTCTAGACAGACCATTTTCAAAGGCAGGAAAAAATTTCAAATCTATCTTACCCTGTCTTGGCAAGGTTTGACAGTCTATTTTCTTGTATCCTGCTTGTCCATTCCAGACACGGTGCACTCTGTCAGTGCTCGAGGCATGGGCAGTTCCTTGCTTAAAGGCCAGTTGTGCCAAGAAGAAAACAGGATCCAAGTGGAATGTCTTCAGTGCTCTATATTCTCTTGGGAATATATCAGTGCTGCCAGGAAAAATCATGCCTCATGTCAACAGAACCCTAAGTTATTTAAATGCCATGTTCTACAGATCTTTAAAGTGGTTGAAGATTTCCTATCTATGCAGAATACAATATCTATGTATCTAAACAACATAATTAGTCTGACTATAAGTATGACAAACATGAATGACTATGGGACCTATAATACTTAATACCTGTATAACTTAAAGACTAAGACTTCATATCAGAACATTAAATAATCTTTACACAACTGTAGAGTAAATGAGGACAATGAACTCAAAATGTAAACAATGTATAAGTATCTTGATCAGAGGTAGATATATAAAATGCAATGTGATAAATATATCCTAAAATTGTATAAATATATAAAATGTCTTGAACAGATGTAGAATCATGCATGCCTACAATCTGACAAAATAACTTTTTATAGGTATACAAATATTATAAACAGAAATATGAGCCTATGCAATATAACCAATTAATTTGAACTTGTATCAACATACCAGAATCTTTATAAATATAAATTGTCCATAAGTAATAGTATTAATTCTATTACTCACTATTATTATTATTAGTGTGAGTAAGCTCACACTAATCTACCTATTATTCCATTCAATTTCCCTTTTTTTTTTTCAAAGAGATCTCTGGGCCTACATAGTTTCCACCCCAACCCCCAACCCTATACCAGTAATAATCAACCCATAAATGATGTCCCTAACCCTGAAGACAGACTTTGTTGGGAAAAGTGCCATCATCTGCTTAGATACTGATAAATATGCTTCACCAAATTAAGAGCAGTTATTATGAGCAATCAAAGCAATTCCCAGAGTTGGTGGTCAGAATAAGAAGGAAGGCCAAAACTTTCTGTCAGTTGTGAGCCACCAACTGAGCACACTGCCCTATAAGGATTGCTGGCTGGAAAAGCAGCCTGCGGGGAATGTCAGGTTCTTGAACAACAGCAGATGGGCCATGAGCAGGCAAGAAAATGTGCCCAGGCTGGAGAACTGGGTATCAAAGAGGGGGAACATGAGTCAAATAATTCCAAGCTAACTCCAAATATAGTATTCTAAGGTTTTTATTTATTAAAAGGGAACTCACAGGTCACAGCAAGGAAATAGGAATGGGGTCTGACATCCAGGTGTGGCTCACGGGAAGAAGAGACGCCAAGTGGGAGGGACCGTGGCTTTGAGGTAGCCATTGTTATGCCCCAACCTGGTCTAGCCTCTTAAGGCCGTTGGCTGAAAAGGGTTCCCATCAATCTTTTCTCATTCTATAGGTTGTCATTTTGTCTTATTTTTCAGTGTCCTTTGCCTTACAGAAAATTTCAGTTTCAAGAGGTCCCATTTATTAATTGTTGATTTCAATGTCTGTGCTACTGGTGTTATATTCAGGAGGTTGTCTTCTGTGCCATTGTGTTAAAGGCTACCTCCCTCTTTCTCTTCTATCTGCTTTAGGGTAACTGGATTTATGTTGAGGTCTTTGATCCACTTGGACTTGATTTTTGTGCATGGCAATAATATGGATCTATTTGCATTCTTTACATGACACTGCCATTCAGTGCCAGCACCAATTTTTTGAAAACACTTTCTATTTTTTCCCATTGTATATTTTTGGCTTTTTTTTGTCAAAAGTCAGGTGTTCATAAGTGTGTGGAATTACATCAGGGTCTTCATTCCAATTCCATTTTTCCACAAGTCTGATTCACGCCAACACCAAGCTGTTGTTTTTTTTTTTATTACTATAGCTCTATCATAGAGCTTGAAGTCAGGGATGCTGCTGGAAGTTGCTGTATCATACAGGATTGTTTTAACTAACCTGGGTTTTTGTTTTTCCATATTAAGTTGAGTATTGTTCTTTAGAGGTCTGTGAAGAATTATGTTGGGATTTTGATGGGGATTGTGATGAATCTATAAATAGTTTTTTGTAAGATTGCCATTTTTTACTATGTTAATCCTACCAATCCATGAGCATGGGAAATCTTTCCATTTTCTGATCTCTTTATTAGTTTTTTATTGAAAGATTTAAAATTCATGTCATGTAAGTCTTTCATTTGTTTGATTATAGTAATCTCATATATTTTATATTATTTATGGCTTTTATAAAGGGTGTTGTTTCTCTGATTTCTTTCTCAGCCCATTTATCATTTGTGCTTAGGAGGGCTACTGAGTTTTCTGAGTTGATTTTTTATCCAGTCACATTATTAAAGGTGTGTATCATCTGTAGGAGTTCCTTGGTAGAATTATTGGGGTCACTTATGTATACTATCATGTCATTGCAAATAGCAAAAATTTGACTTCTTCTTTTTCAGTTTGTATCCCCTTGATCTCCTTTTGTTGCCTTATAGCTCTAGATAGAACCTCAAGTACTATATTGAATATATATAGAGAATGTGAACAGCCTTGTCTTGTTCCTGATTTTAGCGGAACCACTTTGAGTTTTTCTCCATTTAATTTGATGTTGGTTGTTGGCTTGCTGCATATTGCCTTTCTTATGTTTATTTATGTTCCTTGTGTCTCTGATCTCTCCAGAATCTTTATCATAAAGGGGTGTTGTATTTTTTCAAAGGCTTTTTCATTATCTAATTACATGATCATGTGGGGTTTTTTACTTTCAGTTTGTTTATGTGGTGGATTACATTGACAAATTTTCATATATTGAACCATCCCTGCATCTCTGGGATGAAGCCTACTTGATCATGGTGGATGAGGTTTTTTTAATGTGTTTTTGGATTTGGTTTGCCAGTATTTTGTTGAGGATTTTTGCATCAATGTTCATGGAAAAAAATGGTTTGTTATTCTCTTTTTTGTTGCATCTTTGTTTGGTTTGGGTTTCAGAGTAACTGCGGCCTCACAAAAGTATTTGGCAATATTGCTTCTATTTCTATTGTGTGGAACAATTTGAGGAGAATTAGTATTAGTGCTTCTTTTAAATTCTGACAAAATTCTGTCCTGAAGCCATCTGGCCCTGGGCTTTTTTGGCTGGGGATATTTTAATGTCTCTTTCTATTTTCATAGGGGATATATGTCTATTTAAATTGTTTATCTGGCCTTGATTTAATTTTGATTTGTGTTACCCAAGTAGTCCATTTCTCTTAGATTTTCCGTTTTTATGAAGTACAGGTTTTTGAAGCTTGACTTAATGATTTTCTAGATTTTCTGAGTCTGTTGAAGCTCTTAAAATTCTTTCTTTATTCTGTATGTTTAGTGTTTTGATTATTATGTGGCAAGGGGATTTTATTTTGGTCCAGCCTATTTGGTGCTCTGTAAACTTCTTGTATCTTTATAGGCATGTTCTTTAGATTGGGGAAGTTTTCTTTTATGATTTTGTTGAATATGTTTTCTGTGCCTTTGAATTGGAATTCTTCTCTCTCTTCTATTCCTATTATTCTCGGGTTTGGTCTTTTCATGGTGTCCCAGATTTCGTGGGTGTTTTGTGTTAGGAATTTATTAGATTTAACATTTTCTTTGACAGATTAATCTATTTCCTCTATCATTTCTTCAACAGCTGAGATTCTCTCTTCCATCTCTTTTATTCTGTTGGTGAAGCTTACATCTGTAGTTCCTGTTTGCTTCCCCAGATTTTCCATTTCCAGAATTCCCTTGGCTTAAATTTTCTTTATTGTGTATATTTTAATTTTTAAGTCTTGAACTGTTTGATTTTTGTGACTTCTTTAAGGGATTTATTGATTTATTGATCACAGCACAGAATGGAGGTCACTCTGAATGCTTAGCTATCAGGGTATTATGGGAAGTGTAACCTCATCAGGATTATCTTCTTAGGAACTACCACTGTTGGAATGAAGCTTGGATGACAAGGCCTGACCTTCCTGTTGGATTCGGAGGCTGGCAAGCTGTGGATAGCACACCCCAGGAAAACAGTGATGGTAAGCCTGCCTCTTCCCTATTCACCCCACTGCTCACCTCAGTGTGTGGGTAGCACACTCGTTAGGAACAAACACTAAAAATGTGCTTGCTGGGCATGCATACAGAATTCAATGCCTGTCAATCAAGTTTTACTTCATTTCAATAGTCCGCTTTACACTGATTGTTTTACAACTTTTGGAAAAGGAATATAGCTTATGTAATTCATCTAATCTTGCTTTGATAAGCAGTTTTGAAGACAAGGGCAAGAAAATATCTGGGTAAGCACTTTACTAGGCTATAAAATATACTTCAGCCCTCCCAGATCCACAATGATGAGGTGGTAAAAGGCAAGAGAAAAAATAAAAGTTGAAAAATAATTATAATTTACTTATTAAATTGTTATTCTTCCAAAGGCTGATGTCTTATATTCTCTGGTCTCTTTCAAAACTTGAGTGGGTAGATGTTTCTCTTCTAACTTTCGAACCCTCCTAATTAGGAGCAGCTGTGACCAACCCCAGATTTTTATAGAATTACACACTTTTTAATATGATGATAACACCAAAGGACTGCAAACCCTGGCTGCATTCAGCTCTTTCTTCTGCTGTTGGTCTGAGACAGAGATGTTGTATGTAAATCTCCATAGATACGGAAGCATTCAGTCCACAGTCACGATGAAGCTGTGCCGTGATGCTGGATTCTATGGAGAAAGCATCATGCTATCGATTGTTCTGGACTTTATAGTATGAGGAGACTCAAAGAGCTTATCTCTTAGAAAATGTGAATGGATGACTAAACTTTAAGGGATCTTAGAAGCATAAGCAGGAGCATGCCAAGGCTAATGAGCATGGTTAGTGTCCAAATTCTACAACTCACCCTGACAAATGTCATAAACAACAACAACAAAAATAATAAAACGAAAGAAAACCATCAAAGCAAGATCAGTACCACTACCAAGGATGTATCAGAGACAGCCCTAGTTAGGTTTCTGATGCTGTGACAAACACCATAACCAAAAGCAACTTGGGGTGGAAAAGATTTATTTCAACTCGCAGTCATAGTCCATCGTGAAAGAAAGTCAGGGTAGGTGTTCAAGGTGGCTGCTTTCTTATACAACCCAGAACCACCTGGCCAGGGGATGGTAGCACCTACAGTGATCTCAGTGCTCTGACGTCAATCACTGATCAAGAAAATGCCCCCACAGGTCTGCCTGCTAGAGGCATTTTCTCAGTTGAAGTTTCCCTCCCACAAATGACTCTAGCTTGTGCCAAGTTGACAAAAACTAACAAGGATAATTTGAAAGAGGGATAAGCCTGACCAGTGCACGTGTTTGTAGTCAGCAGAATAGAATTAGGAATAGCGTTGACCCAGTATTCGTTTCCTGGCCTTTACACTTTGGGATTGAGCTGGCATTTCTAGCAGAACTCTTTTGATCAAGCATATCGGTCACCTGTCTTCTGTAGCCAGTGAAAACATTTAGACAAAGTCACTGGTGAATCTGGGGAGCATTGGTGCCTGCCTGTAGGACCCCCCTCAGTGCTGTGTCAATGGGCAGAATGGAAAAGAACCAACTCATATGTCTTCCTCCTTGTTGCGTGTTCCAGGCATGTACCGCTGCGGCCCGGCCTCTGTTCAAGCTGTTAAGCATGGCCACGTTTGCTTCCAGTTTGATGCCCCATTTGTTTTTGCAGAGGTAAGTGGAAAGCTGGAGGAAAGTGTCAGCTCCCACCACAGCCTTTTAACACATCGAAGAGTTAGACACCAGGTTGTTACTTCTCAAATTCCCAGGTACATGGTGTATGCTTCGCGTCAACCAGACATCTTGGGTTCTTAATGCTAAATGAAATACCTACTTAACACTTTCCTGCCTTGAAGTCTTGTGATTGTTTTCCTACTAAAAGCAAGAGATTTGCAACCCTGAGTTAAGTTCTGAGTACCTAGGAACTAGAATCAATAGTTCTGAAGACATTAAGTGATGAACCGGATCACTCAACTAAAACTTGGTTAGAGGCAACAGCAACAGCTGCTGTGGTAGCAGCTATAAAGAGAAGGTTATAAAGAGCTACTCAAGAAGAGAAATTCGAGCCACTTAATGGGTTGATGATGATGTTAAGTGAAGGATCTAAGATTCCAGAACAACAGGGCAGGAGCTAGAAAGAGGAAACAGCTATTTAAATCAATGTAAGAGGCATCAGGTAAAAGAGAAGGCTAGGAGCCTCTTGGGTGGGGGGTTGAAATCCCAGATTGCCTTGAGATATATTTGCAGCAATCAGCCCTGGATTGGGACCACTCCTGTATCCATATCCTCCTGGACAATCATTCTGCCTGCTGTTTGATGCTCATAGCAGCTTTCTTAAAGTGAGTATTGCAGGCCTCCCCACTCAACAGACAAGACAATCAAGGCAAAGGCAGGCAGAGTGCCTAATAGCCTTTCCCTGATAATCTAGCTCATAAAGAGGAGTGCTGGATTTTGAAAGCAGGTGGGCACCCGAGTTTAGGCTGGCAGCCACTCTGGAAAGAATAAGCATTTAGTGTTAGCTCTCATCAGGGAAGGCTATGGGGAGCTCAGGGACCCATGTACTTGAGATGTGTAATCCTCAGAGGGGAATTTGTCAGTAAGTCCATTCACACAGTGGTAGTTAAATGTGAGAATACAAAGAACGCATATACATAACCGTTGTATGAGCAATATAGTCAACATGAGATTGCATTTGTACATGGAGATGCATTCATTGAGAAAATCGAGTCAGGAAGTGAAACACAGCAAAGGCCTCAATACTCTAAAGCAGAAAGAGACCTGGCAACCATAATTCCCTGTGTATAAACAGTTGGCTCAGACCCATGATAACTTCACTCATAATCTTTTAACTTTGTAATGGTGCAAAGAAATACAAATTCAATATGATCCATACTTTGGATTTTGGATTCAAATGTCTTGCTCAGAGAGTCATGCACTGTTAGATCCTCTCAGATGATACTGGGTGGCAGCAAGCTGCAGCTCCCAGACACCCCATAACCACAGGGAGAATAGCAGACCCCCTACAGTGTGCCTTGCCACTCAGCTATGATGTCCTGAAGGGGAGGTATATGGATGCATTTTCAGCTCATCAAACCTTCAGTTTATAGTGAGTTTAATCAAAATATAATCTCTTCACAAGCAAAGAGCATCTTAAGGCCATAGTTCTAGGAGCAGAGCACTGTGGGGTCACAGGGGAAGGAGTAATGGTCAGGGTTTATTCAGACAAAGGAGATTAGGAAGAGGGTAGGAGCGCCCAGTGAGATGGCTTGGTGGTGAAATTACTTTCTGCCAAGCCTGATGGCCTGAATTCCATCTCTGGGATCCACAAAGCAAATCCCAACTCCTAGAGTTGTCTTTTGACCTCAATATACATAACATGGTGCACACATTAAATAAATAAATTTGAAAGAAAGGAAGGAGTTCAGGGAGAAAAAGAAATTTCAGGCAGAGGGATGACCTGGGCATCCAAGGGCTGTGTGTGGATAGCTAACAGCTCTACAGAGTCACTAGCACACTCATGATGTATCAGGGTGTCAAACAAAGGTAAAGTCTAAAGGCCTATGTGAGATCTTCACTACTTGAGAAATTAATCCTTTATCCTATATGTTAGGGAGAGTTATCAATGCCAAAGGCATCAACCAGGGCACTGACAGCCTGCAGAACGTGGGTTGGCTAGAATTGTCACTGAAGATAGGGGACCTATCTGAGAGATTATTTTCTCTTTATGAGGGAAATGGGAAGGCTTCATGTCATTCTAAGCAAAAAAAAAAAAAGAAAAGAAAAGAAAAACTAACAAAAATATCTTAGGAAAAGAATGTTGAGAAGTACGAGGGAATTAAGTGTTAGCATTTAGACGGCAGAAGCACAGATGTGAGATGCACAGAAGGAAAACACTGTACCTGCCATGGCGGTTTCCAGATGCCTCGGGAGACTGGTCTCACTGTGCTAGGAGTTTTATCCATTTGATTTCACTTTGGCATTTGAAAATTCATACAAACCTCCCCTGATGTCATCTGACAGTTTATGACACTCTGAGAATCTCTTAATGGGAGATCATTCTGAAACCCATGAAGCTTTATTTTTATATTTCTTATTGTACCTTATCGCTACAAAGAAGGAAAGAGGCTGGCCTCCTAACAGTAGTGAAAGGCCCTAATAGCTGTTAATGCAAGCGCTTTTTGCTGTTATTAAATATAGATCAGGGTGTTGGGAATGTCATCAGGATTTGCAGATAATTGCCCTCTCTTGCTGCAGGAGAGGCTTCTTTGTCAGAGGGTGCAGGCTGTTGCTTTAGCCTGGGCTGTATTCCAGGTTCAAGATATCTGTCAGAGATATATGAGCTGCCTAAAAGCAAATGAGGTTTCTTCTCTCAGGAGTGCTCGCTAGAATCCCGTAGGGGTGAGCTGGTAATTTTACTATGGGTCTCTGTGACTCAGTGTGAAGCTGCCGCCCTCCTCTCCCTCCATGTGTGTGTGTGTGTGTGTGTGTCACACACACACACACACACACACACAGCGTGTGTGTGTGTGTGATCCTTCCTCTTCCTGCCCCAGGGATGTCAGTAGGTAGCTTGCCTCTTCTTGCCTCTCAGCATACAGACATCTTAGCCACTCCTTTCCAGCTCCCAGGCCATCCAGTTCATTGATTAATCATCAGCTTTTCAGGGCCTTCCTTGGACTCTGAGTGAAAATAGAACCTGAAAGGGGAAGGAGGTATGGAAAATGTTCTCTCCTTTCTTCTCTTCCACTTTTCACTAAAAGAAATGTGGGGTCCCATTCAACATATTCCTCTGCACTTGCGGGGAGGAGTATGGAAAGAAATAGACAAAAGACAACAGAGTTCGGAGAGCATCTAGTAAATACTGAGTTTTGCCTCGTGTTTATTTCACTTAGCCTTTATATGCCCCAATCCAGAAAGGACGGGGAAAGCAAAAGACTTCTTTACCAAGATACAGAGAACAAAATAATTACCTTGTTAATACCCAAACATCAAGTAACCACACCCTAGGTGAAAGCATCCAGTTAGTAGCCACACTGTAGGTCAAACCTCCAGTCGTATAACCTTGAAGGAGTAAGAATAAGTCTGAACTCTCTGACCTTTAGTCAAGGTGGACCAGATCCATTTCAAAGGGACAGAAGAGAAGATGCTGAGTATTCACACCTGGGATTCTCTGCCCCTCCCTCCACATGCCTTCTTCATATCGTTGAGTTCCCTCAGGTCCAAAGAGCCAGGTGCCACCTCTCTCCCCAGCACAACATGGCTCAGGGCTTCTGAAGAGGGAACTGGAGAGTAGAATGGCTTTGCATCTGAAGCCATCTGCATTCCAACATTCAGCTGCCTCAGTGCTTCTCAGCAAAGAGCTGCTTCTTGGGAAAGATCGTTGTCTCCTACCTTCGCTTCTTCCAAGGGTCTCTGTTGCCCTTTTTAACCTCTTCACCCCAATGAACATATACACACCCATGCACAGGTATGCCTATACACCTGCAAGTCATGTACACACACATACACACACACACCCTTCACACACCACATACTGTATACATACACACATGCACGTGTGCAGAAACACACATATACACATGAATGCATGGACATGTGATTTATACACACTATACATATACATGCACACCATTAGGTCTCAAACATTCATCCATCACACATGCACACACAAACCATACCTCACATACATTTCATGAAAACATACACACACGCACACATCTGGGATAGAAGCTCTGTGAAGGTAGGGTCTCCAGTATTCTCATCAGTAGGAGCAAAATCTGCTGCAATTAATGAATGAATAAATGCATGAATGCATGTGTATGAATACATAAAAGGAGCCAGCAGAGAATGTTGATAAGAACAGCATCTTGGAGATGAGGTCATAGCTGCATCTTTTGCTGTGAGTGCTTATCAGTGACAGGAACATGTGAGACCTTGCAGAGATTACCCTCAGAGCAGGCCCAGCTTCCCATACTCACAAGCTACAAATGGCAAGTATAGGGTGAATGATTGACAGTTGAGCCAGGAGGTCCCTGACTGTGTAGGAATCCAGGACATCAGTAGACTCTGGGGGACACAGTGCTTCCTCTGTGGAGCCCACAGCAAGGTTGTTTCCACAGATAAATGGACAAAACAAGTAGACTTTGTCCTTGGGTCCTGAGCTCTAAAAGGCGTCTCCATCCCAGTATCAAAGAACACAGCATGCACCATGCTGTGGGCATCAGCAACAAGTTTGCAGATATCCTCCATCCTGCTGAGTGTCCACCCTGCCTTCCTGAGCCCTCAGGACCTGACAAACAACATGATCTGCACAGGAAGCACCATGTCTGACCAGAGGCAAAAGTGCCATGCTGTGAAATCAGCAACAGCTGTCACAGCAGGAGCCTGACTCTATGTGGATAGTCTCTCTGAGGACAGAGGAAGGACTTAGGTACTCACTAACATTGACGTCCATTCAGAACAAAAACCAAGATTGGCCACAAACACAGATGTAGCATGTACTCTTAATTGCTTTTTAATAATAAAAACCCAGAGTTAGATGTTGAAAGATCAGAGAAGTAAAGGAGACAGCCTCTAGGAGACCTTTGACCTCTGTCAAATCCTCAGACCAAGTGGATAAGATCCTGTCTCCACGAATCCTCAGACTGAATGCCTTGAGATCCTGTCTTTTCCCGCCTTATATATAGTCCTCTTTCTGCCCAGCCATATCCCTTCCTGTCTCCACCTCCCTAGTGATGGATTAAAGGTGTGAGCCTCGGCCTCCAAGCTCTGTTTCTTCTCTTTTAGACTGGATCAATCTTGTATAGCCCAGGGTGGCCTTGAACTCACAGAGTTCTGTCTGCCTATGCCTCCCGAGTGCTGGAATTAAATGTGTGTGTGCCACTATTACCTGGCCTCTATGGCTAACTAGTGGCTAGCTCTGCACTCTCATACTCAGGCAAGCTTTATTTGTTAGATCGCAAATAAAATATCACCACACAGGGAGGTTTCTCATACCAGGTGTAGATACATACCTATAATATCAGCTCTTGGGAGGCTAACGCCAAATCAGAAGCCAGTCAGGGCACTATAGTGAATTCTATGCCAAGCTGAGGTATATGAGGATAACCTGTACCAAAAATGAGACAACAGAAGCTGCCAAGATGGTTTGATGAGTAAAAGATGCTTGCTGCCAAGTCTGACAACCTGAGTCCAACCCCTGGAACCACATGGTGAGGAAATAACTGACTCCTGCAAGTGTCCTCTGACCTCCACACATAAGCAGAAAAGTAAATCATTGTTGAAAACAAACATCAAAGCATGTGTGCAAAGAGAGCTTTCACAAGCAGTACTGATCCACTTACCAACCCTTCTAGCAAAGATATTATCAGAGAAAGGGGCACAAGCTTGACGTCATTATTCATTGTGGTATACCTGTACAAAACTACGGCTCTAGCCTAGGTGGTTGGCTGCAGCTGGGGCCTATCACCTGCACCTTTCTTCACGTCTGACCGTGTTCTCCTGGGAAGCTGTGAGCCATGACAAAGGTTGTGATGGGGGGCGGGTATTTATCATCTCTGTTCTGGGAGCGCGAAAGTAGGGAAGCAAGCTCATTTAAACATCCCCAAAGGACAAACATTTCTTAGGTCGTTGTCTGTCCTTTCTTGCTGTACTTTCAGATGTCTCATCTCAGTCTTGCATTCCATCAAACCCCAAGCATGGTGATACCCAGGTGGAAGAGGAAGTGTACAATGATGTTCAAGGGGATAGGGCCAGCCCAGGGAAAAAGCCAAAGGGATGAGGTCATGGGCTAGCCTAGGGTGAAGGTCAAGGATGGGTCGTGGGTTTCCAGACCAAAGTGAAGGTCAACAAGACCAGAAAAAGTGAAGGTCAAGGGAAATAGGTTATGGACCAGCCAAGGTAAAGACCAGGAGAATTATCTATGGGTTGGCTCAGGATTGTAGCTCTCCAATAGCTACTCTCCTGATCCATGTCCACAAAACTTCACTTGGCTGATTGATGAGTCTTGGTGCTGTCATCTGTAGCAAATATAATAATATAGACTCTGTGAGATTGATGTTTGAGCCTTACTTTATCACCTACAAGGTATCTTGAAACTCTGTGGTCATTTACCCAGTGCTGACTACATCCTCCTTAGTAGGGGCCTGATTTGTGTAAATTCAGAACATTTTGTGAGGAAGTGTGGAAGGTTGTTCTCTTTAATCTCAAGCTTTAAAGTTAGGAGAACATCATCATGTTCCCACCATTATCCCCTAATGGTCACACCAGTTATAGTCAATTAGGAACTTTTCAAGCCATGTTCACACAGATTTTTTTTCTCATTCTGGACTAAAAGATTCCTATGAAACTAGCGAGGTAGGGATGATGGTTTTTCATGTTATAGAAGCCAGAGCTGAAATTCAGAGTTAACTTTACATGACTTCCTGCAGGTCCACAGCTAGCATTGGAGCCGGGGTTTCCCACAGCTAACCCAGCACCTCTCTGGACCTTGAGTCTTTGCACCTGCCCATCCGATGCCTGCCTTCCCTCATTCCTCAGCTCATAGACTGACTCCTATGCATCTTACACATTTCAGCCGGTTACTCTTCGGCCACCTCCACATCGCTCCATGAACCCACAGAGAACTTTGGTGTTACCCTCTTACTGTGCTTCTTGCACAGTATTCCAGAAGTCCTCAGGCCCGGATATTCATTAGGGTCCTCTGAGACCACTTTAAAATGTGACCTATTTAGAACCCCACCCAAGCCTCCATATTAAGATATCTACCTGTTTTAGCAGTCCCCCCGGACACACAACACACTCAGATAATTGTGACTCGCAGAATCTCCCCCACCCCTGTGTCAACTCTAAAATGGAAGGACCAGATCTATTTTGCTCAACATTACAGCTTTGGCACTCTGGACACTATCTGAGAAAGCTATTAAATAATATATAATTATCAATAACATTTACTGAGTGTTACCTCTATGCCAGGCACTATGGTAAGTAGTTCACGTGCATTTACTTCAGTTAATTCTGCCAGTAATTCAGTGAGGAAGGTGCTTTTATCACCTCACTTAAAGGGACAGGAGCTAAGCCTAGAGAGGACTGGAAAAATATCCGGTAACCACACCAACGACCATTGGCAGTGGAGCTATTTCCCACCCATGCCCCGGTAGTACATGGATCTCCAAAACAGAGAGTATATGTGCCACAATAGGGGCCTGTGGAGTCACCTTTCAGATAGATTTGTCACTGCTTCTAGAAAGCACAATGGCTACAAAGAACCTTGGAAGAACGTGGGTGCAGCTTCCTTGCAAGGCACTGTCTCCAGTGCCTAGTTTAGATGGTGAATCACCAGGAATTGTCTAAACTCCTCCTGGATGGTTTAACTATACTTTCAAATTCATTTATTTTGCTACAAGTAAAAGTATACAGTTACTATGACTGAAACAGGCAAGAATTTGTACTTATGTAAGAAAGCCTGAAGTTGGCAGTCCAAGCTTGGTCCCTTTGGATGGCTCACAGGGCTGGCAAGTCTCCATCCTCCTTGCTGTCTTCTCATGTCTGACCAGGCTTATATTCACTGTCCCAGGTAGACAACAGCTCCGAGCAGTATGTCACTCCCCACGAAGACATCTAAGGCATAAATGGAGGGATGGACTCTCCTAAGTCCCTCTCTCCTTTTGTAGAGGTCAGAATTCTTCCCAGAAAGTCACATAGCTGACTTTCTTCCCTCTTACAAATGAATTGTACAGCCTTTGTTAGCTTAGCAGCATCCAGGAAGGCAAGAAGTGAGCACGATGCTTCCAGTTTCCCCAAACAGGCTTCAATTTACCAGGAAGAGAAAGGAAGAAAAGAAGCCTTCACTGATGAGATAGCTGACCAAGCCTGCCTCAGACATTCTCCCTTGATTCATGAATGATCCAAAGTGGATTCCCCTTCAGAGTTGTTTAAATCCTTTATTTGTTTATTTGTTTGTTTGGGGTGTGTGTGTGCGTGCGTGAGAGAGAGAGAGAGAGAGAGAGAGAGAGAGAGAGAG